>CM044017.1:5881330-6316330 GCA_024085815.1 Flaveria linearis | reverse complement strand
AAATGTATGAGAGACCACCGAGGTTTGATTCCTGCCCCACCCCTAGTTAGTTTTAATTTACTCGTGCCTCTTTTTGTTTTTTTTAAAATTATTTTTTCTTTAAAATTTTATTTTGTTTTTTTATAATTATATCTGTCATGATATGTTTTTTTAGTCTATATGTTTTTTGTTAGTTATTTTTTAAGTGCTTTTAATTTTCAGCGTGTAGTAGTTGTGTCATCTAGGTTTTTTTTAACTCTTTTTTTTTTGGTTTTTTGTTTGCATCGAGATGATAGCCATTAAGATGTATTTTTAATTTTTATATCCGTGTTTTTAAATTCCGTCTCATTGTGGAGTATCCTGAGCAACGCACGTGGCCAAGCATATATTTAAAAACCTTTTATGTTTTGAAAATTCATTTTTGAACATTTGAATGATTATAACTTTGACATAATCGAATGACTAAAAGATGACTGTAATAGGGATGATTGTTAATCTTGTTTAAAGGTTACAATTTGGGCTATATTAGTAGGGGGATTAGTCGTATGGAACAATATATTTCTTGCTTATTGTGTTCATGGAGGCAAATTAATGTATCAGTGGGTGTGTGCATCGATACAAATAGATCATGTACTTAAGTCAAATATTTAATTTACAGGTGTTTGTGCAACGAATATGGTAATCCATATGTTATTTTACTAATAGAAAAATTGCATATATTACGTAAATTTATGATAAGTCTATAAATTTATACTCGACGTGCATTATATATGATATGTATGAATAAATTTTAAACAACTATGATAAGAATGAGAAGAAACCAAATCTTTTTAAAGGACATTCATTATGCTCACAATGGAGTTTTAGTAGCGCTCAAATCCAACTATAAAATATACTACTACTTTATCAACTATAATTGTGAATTTACCTTACACATGCATCATAGCTGCCAACATACTAGATATCTTAAATAATCTCTTTGCTATATTCTAACAAAGTATCACGTAAGAGAATGGTCACGAATAAGATGATCAATTACTTAAAGGCCATAGTTAATTGCTTCTGCAATAAACAACTGTAAATTTGATACAATCCTTCTTTATAACGACTAAAATGAAAGCATCCATAGGGAGACACCGGGTCAAATAGAACCTTTATGAAGAAATAGTATAGTTCAATTAAGTTATAAGTTCTTGCATTCTGATAGAGGCTAAATAAGGAATATATCGATTTCAATATAAAATTTTCTATCAACAATCACAACTTCTAAAAGGTATACTAACTTAGTATCACAAATTTTGAGATGTTAGCAAAATTTTACTAATATAAAAACAACTAGTCCTAGAATCAAATCACTCAAGAATGATTTTATCAGGATAATATGTGTCACCACTTCAGGTTTACTGCTTTCTTAGCTGATGACAAGCTTCACCACAAGTTTTAAGTGCTTTGTCTTTGATAGAATTTGAATAATTCTCAACTTGATTATTCTCATTAATCTTAATAATACTTATAGATACATTATTTACGTTGAGCGCCCTACACAATCATAATAAATACACACGTCTATCTACTATTCTAATATACCCCCTCAGTCTAAGCAGGAGGAGCACGGATGCTTAGACTGTTTCGAAAATCATTGGAAAGAACTCGAGGTAACCCCTTGGTAAATATGTCCGCTAACTGGTAACGTGAAGGCATGTGTAGGATACGAACTTGACCCCGTTGAACATGTTCTCTAACAAAATGTATATCTATCTCAATATGTTTGGTGCGTTGATGTTGAATTGGGTTGCTGGACATATAAATGGCACTTATATTGTCGCAATAAACAATAGAAGTGTGAGTAGGCGGGCAACCCAATTCAAGTAGTAAGTTGCGCAACCAACAAATCTCAGCAACAACGTTTGCAACTCCTCGGTACTCAGCTTCTGCACTAGATCTGGATATGGTAGTCTGACGTTTGGTAGTCTGCACTAGATCCAGACAACCAGCCCAATCTGCATCTGTGTATGAAACTAATGAAGTGTTCGAACTGCGACTCATAAACAGACCCATGGATAATGTTCCTTTAATGTAACGCAGGATTCATTTTAAAGCATTAAAATGCGACAGAGTTGGCGCATGCATATGCATGCATATTTGCTGGACGGCATAAGATATATCAGGTCTAGTGAAGGTAAGATACTGAAGGAAACCTGCTAAACTTCTATAAAGAGTCGGATCATCAAATAGAGGGCCAGAATTGGTGCTCAGTTTACCTGCAGTGTCGACCGGGGTGTGAACTGGGTTACAATTAGACATGTGAGCACGTTCTAGAATTTCCTGAGCATATTTTTATTGAGATAGAAAGACCCCATCTGGTGTTCTAGTCACAATATACCCAAGAAGTAGTTCAGGGGTCCAAGATCTTTCATAGCAAATTCTAAGGAGAGATAAGCCATTATCTTTGTTCGAGAGCAGGAGATGAGGTCGTGAGAATAATATCATCAACGTATAAAAGTAAATACGTTGTGTCCATGCCATGTCTATAAATGAATAGTGAATGATCACAGGAACTGTGCCTAAACCGAGAGTAGTAACAAAATTAGTGAATCTTTGGTACCATGCTCGTGGAGCCTACTTAGACCATACAAAGATTTCTTGAGTCTGCATACATAGTTTGGAAAAGATGGATGTTTGAATCCAGCAGGTTGATGCATAAAAACTGTTTCTGACAAGTTGTCATGCGAAAAAGCATTCTTGACATCCAATTGATCGATATGCCACCCATTTGTTAAAGCAAGACTCAGAACTGTTCTTATTGTTGCCGGTTTGACAACCGGACTGTATGTCTCGTGACAATCCACCTCGACCTGTTAAGACCTGCCATCACAAACTAAACGCGCTTTGTAGCACTCCAAGGAACCATCAGATTTTAATTTATGCTTAAAAATCCACATGCATCTAATAATATTTACCCCTGAGGACGTGGTACAAGATCCCAAGTCTTATTGTCAATAAGAGCTTTGAATTCATTAGTCATGGCACGGGTCCAAATAGGATTATTAAGGCTGCTTGTGGGTTATGAGGAATGGTTCTAGAGTTGTGGATGTATGCAAATTAAAGATGGTTTTGGGCTAGACAATGCCCGCCATACGGCGGGTAGTCATGGTTCTAGTGGATGGTGGAGGTGGCGGGTTTGGTGGTGATGGTGGGTTTGGTGGTGAGGGCGGGTTTGGTGGTGACAATGGGTTAGGTGGTGAGGTGGGTGATGTGCTGGCCGAGGGGGACGGTGGAGGGGAGACAGGTGTGGTGGGTGTGGAGTTAGTCGATGTGGAGGTGGTGGGTGATGTTGGATTGGATCCATTTAGGTTCACTGTGAGAGGCGTTCCAGAAGCGGAGGAAGTGTGAGAAAGAGAGTCAACGTGTTGCCAAATAGATGGGTGTAAGTCGAAAGAGAGGTTTGAATTAGGAAAAGAATAGAATGGAGGTGGAGTGTGATGAGTAGAGAAAGGAAAAATGGTTTCATCAAAAATGACATGTCTTGAAATAAAAAGTTTGCGAGTTGAGAGTTCATAACATTTGTAACCAGGCTGAGTTGATAGTTATCCTAAAAAGACACAAGGTGAAGAGCGTGGTTGAAGTTTGTTAATGGTGGTAGAGGGAAGAAGAGGATAACAAAGATAGTCAAAGACCCGAAGATGTAAGTAGGAAGGGCGTTTGAGATAGAGAAGAGAAGTTGGTGATGATTATTTTTAGTTTTGCTTGGTAAAATATTTAAAAGAAAAGTTGTCATTTGTAAGGCGTGGTGCCAAAAAGAAAGAGGTAGAGAAGCATGAGTTAATAAGGTGCGAATGATATTGTTTATGGACCGTATTTGACGTTCTGCTTTAGCATTTTGTGAAGAAGTATGTGGACATGAGAATCTGAAAGACATGCCATTTTAGTGACAAAACTCATGAAATGATTTATTGTTATATTCTGTTCCATTGTCACACTGAAAGATTGTAATTTGTCTTTCAAATTATGTGTTAATATATGTATGAAAATTTTTGAAGATTTGAAACACACTGGATTTATTTGCTAAAGGAAATGTCCACAAAAAATTGGTATAATCATCAAGCAAAACAATATAATAATGATGACCTCCTGAACTCAAGACAGGAGATGTCCATAAATCACTGTGAATAATATCAAAAGGAAACTGAGTACTTGACAAAGAATCATTAAAAGGCAGTTTAATGTGTTTCACAAACACACAAGATTGACAAATATATTTGCTAGAAAAAGAACCAATAGAAAGTAAATTTTGTTTATTCAAGACATGTAATAAATCTGTGCCGGGATGGCCTAAGCGTTTGTGCCACAGATCTTAAGGAAATAGCTGCAAAGGTAGATGGTGATGAAAGCTTGGAAGGTAAAGAGAGTGGATAAAGATCTCCGATGCTGTCACATCGGGGGAGTGGAGTCCGCGTCTGGAAGTCCTTTACAGTGAAACGAAATGGAGCAAATTCAATAGTTATGCAATTGTCGGTTGTTAAACGACGTACGAACAAAAGGTTTTAATTAAATGTGATGCATGAAGGACATGGTTTAGTTTTAAAGGTGGATACGGTGGTTGTAAAGTGGTGTTACCCGTCCCCTGAATAGGTATTTGGAACCCGTTTCCTACGATAATAGAATGTGCAAAGTTATTATTGATATAAGATGGAATTGTACCTGAGTTGTTTGTCATGTGGTTTGTTGCACCCGTATCCATGTACCATTGAGTGTCCGGGTTCAAGGTCATTGTGTGTAATGCTTGTTCATTGTTGGTAGGCACATAATAATCAGCAGCATGGTATGCTTGAGGTGGCGGTGGACAAAGAACACCAGGGCCAGCGTTGTTTGATGGACGAGGGCTAGTGGAACGCGGGCTCAGGTTTATTGGGTACAGGCAGGGAGGGGTGGGCCATGGAGTTTGCGGATGCTGTGGATAGTTGGAGGGAAAATTGTAGTTATAGTGGTAAAAACCACCACGTCTGCCCCCATGAGAACAACCTCTGCCACGACCACCCTGGCTCCGCGGCCTCGACCGCCCCTTGCTGTCGGGTCATAGTGGTAGCGGGTGTTGCTGTCACACCCTCAAAATCCGCTAACGGGGTTTTACCGTCAGGCGTGTGACACACCA
This sequence comes from Flaveria linearis, assembly GCA_024085815.1. NCBI lineage: Eukaryota > Viridiplantae > Streptophyta > Magnoliopsida > Asterales > Asteraceae > Flaveria > Flaveria linearis. The sequence goes on along the minus strand of CM044017.1, from coordinate 6,311,199 downwards.
GGATCTCAGATAGCATCAGTTACACCAACCACAGTAATTACAAAAACTTCATATTAAGTAATTAGATTGTAAACCAATCATGAGTGTTTCAGGTTTGCGGAAGCGTTTCAAAAGTTGAAATCAACAGTGAATCGTTTCAACATGCGTTTCAATCATAAGAATCAATATCGTTCATCAAAATTAATCAGTTGAGTTGTGATGTATGCCATGAATGCATCCTAGCTGAGTTCTTATCCTTGTGCGTTTCTGTGACCTGAGAAAACATGCTAAAATGTGTCAACATAAAGTTGGTGAGTTCACAGGTTTTATCACAGAATAAAATGTTTTATAACTGTTCGACTGTATGAAACTGTTCAACTGGTTGTAACTGTTCGACTGTTTGTAACTGTTTGACTGTCCGAATGGTTTAGTAATTAAAGCATATCGATAGGTAGCTAGCCTATAATCATGTTACTTAGTGTTTCGAACCGAAGCTGACTGTTTACGTCCTATTGTGTTTCCACCACGTCTTAACCGACCGTGGCAATCGTTGTGTTCCGTCATGTCTCATCAGACCATGACAATATGTTTCCTCCACGTCTTAACCGACCGTGGCAATCGTATGTTAGGTCAATAATGCACCCGTTTGACCTCCAATCAAGCTAGCGCGACTAGCCCGGGCGGGGTTTGTCAGACCCAGTAGTACTACTCAGTATTACCTCGCTAATCCCATTACTAACGGTTCGAGCGTGTCAGGACATGTTGTGTGTTTACACTAACGTAACAAGCGATATCAATAATACTGGCAACCATTCATAAAATATGTTTGCATGTTTTCTCCCCCAAAAAGGAAAGAAAGTAAAAAGGGGCCGTGAAACTCACCTTGAATTGATGTAATGAAATGAACAAGAACTTCAAAGAATAAGGCGATACACGATCAAGCACGAGCAATACCTATTACCATTGTAACTAAGTCTTTGAAATGTATTCAATGCGAATAGATATATTGGTCGAATTTAGATCGGTTCGGTTTGACGCAAACGATTTGATATATATATATATTGTTTGAGTTTAATTATAAACTAGGATTCAACATCTGACAATGTTTAGATGTATTATGTATATATTCTTTGAAATCTTTCGAAATAAATATTATTACGATAACGTATTATCCAGTAATTATTTATTAATCTAAACTTCGTTACTGTATTGTTGAAATTATGGGATATATATTCCTTTGATTTTCATCATTATACTTAAACACAATCTAGTGTCTATTTTTATGAAAATAGTTATTTGGTAATATTTATAAATATTATTTATAAATATTATTATGGTTTTTAAATAAAATAAATTTACAGAATTAACTTTGTGAGATTTAAAATAAGAGATGTTTATAAAATTTATTTTTATAATTTTAGTAATTTTGTATAATTTTTAGAGGCTTTAAAAAGGTTTTTAAAAAAAATGGCAGAGGCTCGAGTTCGAACCCGAGACCTCTAACCCAAAATCCCACGCACCAACCACTGAACCAAGGCACAAGGCCGCGACATAACTGCGCTCCATTTCTTTTTAAGCCATAATTCCCAATTTCCCCCAATTCGTATAAACCCTAGATCGAAATCGATCAAATTGAACCCTGATTCGCAGTTGATACTCAAATTAACGTTAGGGCTTTTATTCCTTATGTAAAAATGAATAGATTGGAGTGTTTAATTACCTGTTTTGGTTTGTTGATGCTAAGAACAATGAAGAACAAGCCGCGATCTAACCCGAAGTCAAATGATGATCAAAAGATGATGAAAACCAAAGTATCAAAAACCCTTTGTTAATTGCTAGTTAGGAAGGCCGGATAGTGGTGTTCGAGTAGGTTGCAGGTCGCGGTCGAAGGTGGTGATCAATGGAGGTGTTTAAGTTTGTTTCAGATGTGATTGAAGGTCGTATACGATTAGGAATAGTTATGGGGTCTTATATACACGATTAATTGAATTATTTTAGCTGTTAGTGGCGTTTGTGGAGTGTTTGTTGGCCGACAATGGAGATAGTCGGTTTTAGTGGTGTTTGCACTTGTATTTTTCAATTGAATGGTGACTCACGTTCGACTCCACCATGGGAATGTGTCGGTAACTTTAGTTAGGTCAAAACCACTTTATTTTGGCGTTTAGGGGAGTCGCCGGAGCCGCAGGTCTCGGCCGGAACAGTGGCCGGAGATCGGCCGGAGAGGGTGATCGGGGAACGGGCGGTGGGTGGGGTTTTTAAAACAATTTTCAAAAATGGTCCCTCAAATTTACTTGTTTTATTATTTCATGTGGAAACCTTTTAAAATAAGTTTCCAAATTAGCAAATTAACCCCCTAAACTTATTAAATCCAAGTTTAATTAATTCTTATAAAATAGTAAAATGAATTAATTCGCGATAAACGGAGAGAATTAATTTTAATAGTATTAACCGAAAATTCGGGTTGTCACATTATCCCCTTGTTGAAGGAATTTTCGTCCCGAAAATTAGAGCATTAGGTTCAGTTAATTGAGATTCAACGATTTATAACATGTGAGTTGTAAGGTTTTGATAGAGTTGTGACATCTAAGTAGGACAGGACTTATGTAATAGTAAGTGTTAGTAATGTTTTGTTACCCTTAACAAGGTCCTACTAGAATTATGATCCCAGCATCCTAAGGTATAGAATAGAGAACTTGTGATACTCCTGACTGTTACCTCATGGTAAGATTTGCCAAGCTTCTCATGCAGTGCAAATTGCAATTACGTGTGCACCCGCAATGGTAATTTACTTTGCATGGTCACCCTAGCTCCACTTACCCCAAGTTAACATCATAGTATTGTCAACCACTCATCAGCACAGTTCGTGTAATGTCCTTATGTCCATTAGTATTCCAATAGTAGTATAAGTAAACTCCAAGCATATAAGCACTATATGTTTAATGATGAAGACCTTATGTCTCCAAGTATAGAAATGAAATTTGTACTGACTATGACCGTTATCACCTAATAGAGTTACCAGAATTCTCATGCACGACAAATTACAATTACGTGTGCACCCGTGATTCTAATTTGCTTTGCATGGTCACTCATGGTTCCTCCCATTCGTGATAACATACCTTGTCAAGTACCGAGTGCTATCTGTTAAGACTAGCGAAGATGATAGGGCATGTTGGAAGTAGAAACGAGTACGATAGAGTTTGCTGTGGTGTTCAAATCTTGGATAGTTTATTTCGGGAAACGAAATCAAGGACAAGAATTATTCAACACGGTAATGAGATGTTCCGAGTGTATTCGTTTGATTTGTGAATCAAAGCGAGTACGTTGACTAATCAAAGTATTTAGTCAACCACAACTTTGTTGAAGACATACGTACCTATAAGCAGATACTCATCCCGAGAGTTCCCAGGTAAGGTAAACAGGTCCATCGGTTGATTTGGATATATGCGAATACCTTGCCTAGACAGAACACCTCGAGATACAGGCATCTTACTCTTCCAGCATTGCATGTATTCAGTGGTGGGACACAGACTTTGACGAGATTTTGAAAACCATCAATAACAATCGAGTTTTGGAGTTTGAAATCACTTGAATTAGGCACACAAACCCTCCCGATGTTAAAGTAAAAGTTTTCAAGCATCCAGATTAAGTAAACATAGCTTAGAAATCTATGTGTGTGTAACTAATGCAAATCCAGCTATAGTCTAAAATGCAATGCAAATGAGATGCAAGTTCATTTTAGTTCGCTATAACTAATGCTCTGATACCAATCTGTCACACCCTCAAAATCCGCTAACGGGGTTTTACCGTCAGGCGTGTGACACACCAGGATCTCAGATAGCATCAGTTACACCAACCACAGTAATTACAAAAACTTCATATTAAGTAATTAGATTTTTAAATCAATCATGAGTGTTTCAGGTTTGCGGAAGCGTTTCAAAAGTTGAAATCAACAGTGAATCGTTTCAACATGCGTTTCAATCATAAGAATCAATATCGTTCATCAAAATTAATCAGTTGAGTTGTGATGTATGCCATGAATGCATCCTAGCTGAGTTCTTATCCTTGTGCGTTTCTGTGACCTGAGAAAACATGCTAAAATGTGTCAACATAAAGTTGGTGAGTTCACAGGTTTTATCACAGAATAAAATGTTTATAACTGTTCGACTGTATGAAACTGTTCAACTGGTTGTAACTGTTCGACTGTTTGTAACTGTTTGACTGTCCGAATGGTTTAGTAATTAAAGCATATCGATAGGTAGCTAGCCTATAATCATGTTACTTAGTGTTTCGAACCGAAGCTGACTGTTTACGTCCTATTGTGTTTCCACCACGTCTTAACCGACCGTGGCAATCGTTGTGTTCCGTCATGTCTCATCAGACCATGACAATGTGTTTCCTCCACGTCTTAACCGACCGTGGCAATCGTATGTTAGGTCAATAATGCACCCGTTTGACCTCCAATCAAGCTAGCGCGACTAGCCCGGGCGGGGTTTGTCAGACCCAGTAGTACTACTCAGTATTACCTCGCTAATCCCATTACTAACGGTTTCGAGCGTGTCAGGACATGTGTGTGTTTACACTAACGTAACAAGCGATATCAATAATACTGGCAACCATTCATAAAAATATGTTTGCATGTTTTCTCCCCCAAAAAGGAAAGAAAGTAAAAGGGGCCGTGAAACTCACCTTGAATTGATGTAATGAAATGAACAAGAACTTCAAAGAATAAGGCGATACACGATCAAGCACGAGCAATACCTATTACGGATTGTAACTAAGTCTTTGAAATGTATTCAATGCGAATAGATATATTTGGTCGAATTTAGATCGGTTCGGTTTGACGCAAACGTTTTGATATATATATATATTGTTTGAGTTTAATTATAAACTAGGATTCAACATCTGACAATGTTTAGATGTATTATGTATTATTCTTTGAAATCTTTCGAAATAAATATTATTACGATAACGTATTATCCAGTAATTATTTATTAATCTAAACGTTCGTTACCGTATTGCTGAAATTATGGGATATATATTTCCTTTGATTTCATCATTATACTTAAACACAATCTAGTGTCTATTTTTATGAAAATAGTTATTTGGTAATATTTATAAATATTAATTTATAAATATTATTATGGTTTTTAAATAAAATAAATTTACAGAATTAACTTTGTGAGATTTAAAATAAGAGATGTTTATAAAATTTATTTTTATAATTTTTAGTAATTTTTGTATAATTTTTAGAGGCTTTAAAAAGGTTTTTAAAAAAAATGGCAGAGGCTCGAGTTCGAACCCGAGACCTCTAACCCAAAATCCCACGCACCAACCACTGAACCAAGGCACAAGGCCGCGACATAACTGCGCCCCATTTCTTTTTAAGCCATAATTCCCAACTTCCCCCAAATTCGTATAAACCCTAGATCGAAATCGATCAAATTGAACCCTGATTCGCAGTTGATACTCAAATTAACGTTAGGGCTTTTATTCCTTATGTAAAAATGAATAGATTGGAGTGTTTAATTACCTGTTTTGGTTTTGTTTGATGCTAAGAACATTGAAGAACAAGCCGCGATCTAACCCGAAGTCAAATGATGATCAAAAGATGATGAAAACCAAATTACTTGCACAGGAAGTTTTTAATGATGCTAAGTATCAAAAACCCTTTGTTAATTGCTAGTTAGGAAGGCCGGAGAGTGGTGTTCGAGTAGGTTGTAGGTCGCGGTCGAAGGTGGTGATCAATGGAGGTGTTTAAGTTTGTTTCAGATGTGATTGAAGGTCGTATACGATTAGGAATAGTTATGGGGTCTTATATACACGATTAATTGAATTATTTTAGCTGTTAGTGGCGTTTGTGGAGTGTTTGTTTGGCCGACAATGGAGATAGTCGGTTTTAGTGGTGTTTGCACTTGTATTTTTCAATTGAATGGTGACTCACGTTCGACTCCACCATGGGAATGTGTCGGTAACTTTAGTTAGGTCAAAACCACTTATTTTGGCGTTTAGGGGAGTCGCCGGAGCCGCAGGTCTCGGCCGGAACAGTGGCCGGAGATCGGCCGAGAGGGTGATCGGGGAACGGGCGGTGGGTTGGGGTTTTTTAAAACAATTTTCAAAAATGGTCCCTCAACTTTACTTGTTTATTATTTCATGTGGAAACCTTTAAAATAAGTTTCTAAATTAGCAAATAACCCCCTAAACTTATTAAATCCAAGTTTAATTAATTCTTATAAAATAGTAAAATGAATTAATTCGCGATAAACGGAGAGAATTAATTTTAATAGTATTAACCGAAAAATTCGGGTTGTCAGGTTGGTGTATTGGTTGTTGGCATAGGTGGTTTGAGAGGGTGTTGGTGAGTTGGTAGAGGGGGAAGTCTGAGTTGGGTGGGTTTTGGTGGTGTTGGTGTGTAAAGCGGGGGCCGGTTTTTTATTGTTTTTACGGGTTTCTTCAAGTATGAGCTTGGAACGAGTTTCATAAAAGTCGGGGAGAGGGTTCATTTGTTGTAAATGAGCCGCAACACTATCATAACTCTCGTTTAGGCCTGTAATAATATGCAAAACAAGTTGATGATTAGTAAGAGGATGACCAACGTTTGTTAGTTGATCCGAGATGGTCTTGAGGGCTTGGCAATATGTAGTAATATTGGGGAAGTCATCAAGCTTGGTATTTGCAAACTTTTGTTATAGGTAAATGGCCCGAGTATGTTTGTTGTCCTCAAAAATATTGGCTAGAGCAGTCCACGCTTGGGCAGCCGTGGAGTCATCGGAGAGAATGGTCTCAAGCAGATCTGTACTGATGGTTCCATAAATCCAGTTGCACACAATTGCATCTAGCCGATCCCATTCATCATCATCTGGATCGGTGGCCACGGTTTGGAGCTTGTTGGTTTGGTTTGAAGGTATGATGTGATGTAAAACTTGATTAGCACGACAGTGTTTCTTGAAACACTCTCTCCATGTTAAGTAGTTGCCTTGTTCAGAGTCAAGGGTGACTTGAACACACGTTTTAATGTTGGTGATGGTGTGGTGGTGTAGGGTTTTACGAGAGAAGAGAGGGAGAAGGGATCGGCGGCCGATGGGTGGTAGGGGGAGGAAGAGAAGATTAGGGTTTTGATAATTTTAGGTTATCAGAGAGAGGCTCTGATACCATGATAGAATTTAAATAATTCTCAATTTGATTATTCTCATTAATCTTCATAATACTTATAGATACATTATTTACGTTGAGCACCCTACACAATCATAATAAATACACACGTCTATCTACTATTATAATAGTCTTATCTTCCATATTCATCCTTAAATTCGAGATAATCTTTTCTTATGTATCTAAGTTTATGAAAGTTATTGCTATGTGTGGAGGGAATTTGTGCATTTTGAGCTTTTTTATCATTCTTTTTTGCATTTGTAACAAACAATTGGTCTCAAACTACACTATCTTTGAGTGTTTCTTCTCACATGCTCTATGGTGCCATGATTCACTATGATTGCTAGATTCTTAGTGAAACTTGTAAAGTTTGGGTTATTTGATGAAGCACTACAAGAGTCAAATTTTATAATTTGATTTCATATTCTCTCTTTCTAGCCAATTGATAATCCAATCCAAAGTTTGATATTTAAGGGATGATGAAACTTGGTAAGTTTACAGTCATAAAGTCTTTATAAGAACACCTAACATTTTGATTCAAAATTGTTAACCAATTGGGTGTTTCCTTCTTCACTCTAGGGAGATTATTTTTAGTTCCAACCGATAGTTTTTATTTACAAACTCTTCTTTAATTGTTATTCCTTAGTATTTATTTCACATTCAAGATAAAAATTTCAATTATTGTTTCAGGCTTTTGATCTATTTAAATAATCTTTATTGTGTTGCAAAGAACCAAGAGAATCAACGAAAAAAATAGCGTATGAAATGTATGTCTAGGTTAAAAGTTTTATTTAATTCAAATAATTTGAATTGTACATGTGTAAGCATCTATTTTTTGTTACATACATATATATAAATGTAAATTTGAATAATCATTATGAAAATACACGTATATGTGAATAGAAATCAGTTGATTAGTATGAAAGTTTGACCGGTTCAACCAGTCTGATTTTCTTGTCCAATTGCTTGTTTTACCGGTTCAAGCAGTCCGACCATCGGTTCAATGTCAAAACGGCTTTCTAATTACGCGTCTACTTTTTTCGCTCCACGTATCAAAACTCTCAATTCATGTATGGTAGACAAAAGAAAGAAACAAGACTTGAAGAAATAGAGAGAGATAGGTGAAGACGGTGATTGAGAGATCGAGGAGAAAGAGTGTGGAGGCTTCTGATATGATGATGGCCTCCAGCCCCGGCCTTAACCGACTACATCGATCTCCCCTGTGGCAAGGTAAGTGCATGTTTGGAATTGTTTTTGAAAAGCAACTTATAACTTTTGGAGGGGTAAAAGACAGAAATACCCCTCCAGAAGTCACTGGAAGTTATAATTTGTAACTTCTAGGGACTTCTGGAGGGGTATTTCTGCCTTTTACCCCTCCAAAGGTCATAAGTTGCTTTGAAAACAATCCCAAACACTCCCTAAGAGTATCAATCATAGATCTGCTGATTTAAAGTTCATTTGTTTGATTCATCTATTTGATGTGCTGTAATTATCATGTATATTTTAATATAATATTTAATTTAATATGATATATAATGACCCTCCATATTATATTCCAGGGCTTTGAGAAAATCAACATAAGAGAAAAGACAATATAGAGAAGCTAAATGTTTAAATGCTTGCTTTATCTAGAAAATGAATACTGAAATCTTCCAGATGTATATACAAATGTAAGGTTTTATGTAACTCTACGTAATATTTATTTATTAGAAAACTGTAATAGATGACGCGCATTGCGCGTTATCTTTGGTGTCAGATGATGTGTAAATGTGTGTTAGGAATGGATAGTCATAAAATAAAGATAACACGCATCCGCGCGTCATCTTTTTATGACGCGCGAAAGATGACATGCATTTTACGACGGACAATAGATGACGCGCATTACGCGTCATAAATTTTGCTGCTTTATAAAATATATAATTTTGATTATAAATTTACCTGCATTTTTATAAAATTACAATCAATAATTTTCAAATAACAGCAAATCAAAATTCATTTAATTAAATACTACAAAAAAGTATTAAATTGTTTCAACTCACTTGCAAATACATAATACTTTAAGTTCATTGTCTAATGTAACAAGACCTAAACATAAATAAAATTTGTAACATAACGACCACTCTTCCCGAATAGCATCCAATTAGCATCATTGTATTCAGCTCCACCACCTCCAACCTAAAAAAAACAATATCACCCGATAAACTTGTGAATTTTGACCATTCAAATGAACTAACAACCTCTATTTTAACAAAAATCACCAAAAATTCCAAATCCCACCCAAAATTGTTAGTACGACCAAACAAAGTTTATGAATGACTTTAAAATCACTAGCCTTTGTAGAAGACCATTAAAAGGCTCGGCAAAACAACGAATGCAAAAAGAAGAAGTCAAGCGAAAGCAGAACTCAAGCGAAAGCACATTCCACGCGATAAAGAAGGCTCGCGCGAAAGCATTACCCGCGTGAAAAGTGTATCTCGCGCGAGAACTACTGTTTAGTATAAATATGTAATTTCGTTTTTGTAGCTAAGTTTTCATCAGTTTTTCATAAGTTTTTGCACGTTTCAATTCAATTACTCTGTAATCACTCTGTGCATTCTCGCACAAGATTGTAATCATCATTGATTATCAATTGAAGTTGTTTTGATCATTGTTTGTCTTCTTCCAATCACTATTTCATTCCGTGTTATTGTGATTGAGATCTTGGTTATTCATCTTGGGAATTGACTGACTTTTTACAATTGGTATCAGAGCATTAGGCTCTAGAACCAAGATTCGAAGACATCTGAGGCTGAATTGAATCATTCTTCATCTTCTATTCAATTGTTGATTGAGAAATCGACATGGAGAAGTTATGCTGCTGAAATTTTGAAGAAAGTGACCTTTGGACTGAATAAATTGAACTTGGACATAAAATTGAAAGAATACTTATTAACTTGAACTAAAGTACTTCAAATGGAACTAATCATTTGTTGTGGTGAAAATTGGCAAAATTCGCAAATTGGAAAACCGATGTGTGAAAAGATTCAGGAATTTTCGCGTGCGAAAACTACCTTTTCGCATAGGCAGTTATTCTGCTTTTTCACTTGTTGGACAAAAGAACCAATGAGCCAAGATCAGGAAAACCTCTAAGTCCCACTTATCATTACAACACTGCTGAAGACTCCCATCAGCTGTTCTGACAAGTCTGAAGATCAAAGAACTGAAGTACAACAGCTGAAGATTCTAAAGTACTGAAGACAAGTACTGAAGTCTGAAGTACTGAAACATACAAGTACTGAAGACTTCAAGTACTGAAGAACCAAGTGCTGAAGATCAAAGTTGAAGAACTGAAGAACTGAAGATCATCTACTGACGCATAAAGTCTGAAGACAAAGACTGAAGACAACAACTTGTAAGGATCAAACTTGTGGATTACACTATAGTTTAGAGATGAACAACTTGGAGTACGTGTGTTTACATGCCTGCTGAAAATGAAGTGTGCGAAGAAGACAATGCATGCATTTTCGCATGCGAAAATGAGACAATTCGCATGCATGCGAAAATACATGCATGCGAAAGGCAGGCAGGCAGGCGAGTCGCATATGCACGCGAAAGGCATGCGAGTCGCACAACCAAGCGAAATGGTGATGCGAATCGCATGCGAAATCTCCATGCGAAAACTCGCAGACTTGTATATATTTGTACATACGATTTCAGTTTTAGGTGTGCTTCAATTTACCACAAGTTAGTCTAGATAGTTTAGTGTTTTCTCTGTTTATTTCGCTCATTTGAGCAGATCACCGTTGTGTGATTTTCCACCGAGGGTGAGATCGATCTTGTATCGATTATCATTGTAATCGTTCAACACATGAATAAACATTTCAATTACAATGATTTGGTTGTAAACTTTGAAAACACCTTGTTATCTAGATTGCTTTGAAGTTGATTGTTCACCCCCTCCTCGCGAGATATCAAGTGCAACCATCAAACGAAGTGAGATCGATCGGATATTCAGGACTTTACATTTGGTATCAGAGCAAGGTGTTGCTCTTGATACAACGGATCATTATTCCGCGATCTTCCGTTCGAGGACGTTAAACAAGCTGCAAATTATCCGGTTTCATCAATGAAGTATGCGAAACCGAGAACACACACAAAACAGATTCAGATCGCAAGATCTTATGAAGTTTTGAAGCTCCACAGTCGTTTCAACAAGCCGCTGATGCGAGAACCTTCAATAGAAAGGTTTTGTTGAAGATTAAGACCTCAAAACTATAGCATAATCCAAGGGGGAGATTGTAAGGATCAAACTTGTGGATTACACTATAGTTTAGAGATGAACAACTTGGAGTACGTGTGTTTACATGCCTGCTGAAAATGAAGTGTGCGAAGAAGACAACTGCATGCATTTTCGCATGCGAAAATGAGACAATTCGCATGCATGCGAAAATACATGCATGCGAAAGGCAGGCAGGCAGGCGAGTCACATATGCACGCGAAAGGCATGCGAGTCGCACAACCAAGCGAAATGGTGATGCGAATCGCATGCGAATCTCCATGCGAAAACTCGCAGACTTGTATATATTTGTACATACGATTTCAGTTTTAGGTGTGCTTCAATTTACCACAAGTTAGTCTAGATAGTTTAGTGTTTTCTCTGTTTATTTCGCTCATTTGAGCAGATCACCGTTGGTGATTTTCCACCCGAGGGTGAGATCGATCTTGTATCGATTATCATTGTAATCGTTCAACACATGAATAAACATTTCAATTACAATGATTTGGTTGTAAACTTGAAAACACCTTGTTATCTAGATTGCTTTGAAGTTGATTGTTCACCCGTCCTCGTGAGATATCAAGTGCAACCATCAAACGAAGTGAGATCGATCGCTATTCAGGACTTTACACAACTGATGACATCTACTGAAGTCATCAGCGATACATCATCTGAAGCCCAAGTCTGAAGAACCAAGTGCTAAAGATTCAGATTTGTCACAACAGCTGAAGAAGTCTTCTTCAGTTGTTATGATGGTTTTTCATTTCAGTAGTTTTGTATTTAGTTTCAGTAGTTTGTACAACAGCTGAGAGCTTGTTCTTCAGCTGTTATAGTATCAGTAGTTATAAACGACTGAAGAGTTTGTTCTTCAGTCGTTGTAGGCTTTCAGTAGTTTACTTTTGTCAGTACTTGTAATAGTTAGAACACTTTTGTAAGAAGATGTCAGCTGTTGACATCTTCAGTAGTTTTATGTTCTATCAGTTGTAACTTTAATAATCGTTGATGTGACAGACATGTCACATCATCACCCATCCTTTTGCCGCCTATAAAAGGATGGTGAACCATGCTGCATTAGGTGTCGAAACGTGTTGAGTAATAGAAAATCTTCTTTTTCGTAGAACTCTTCTCTCTCTCTATGTTTGTGCTTTTACATGCAAATATTTTGTGTTCTTGCTTTAAGTGCTAATTCATGCTAAATCCGCTGCAAAAACAATCTGATTGATCAAACTAGAGGCTGAGATCCTGTCAAATGGTATCAGAGCCGGTTAATCATTGATCGATTTCACTTTTGATCATTTGAAACTGCTCTTTTGATCTCTACGTTTGATCGAATTAGCAATTTGCAAGAGTTAGCCATAGAGAGTGAGTTTCTACTGTTTCTGACCAAAATCTTGAGGTTCTCTGGGGTTTTGAGCTACATTTGTTTTGCTTAAACTTGTTTTTGACTAAAACCTAAGATGACAACACCAACTAATGATCCTCACAATACTGGTTCCTCAACGAAGCCTCCGATGCTTGTGAGGAACGAGTATAACATATGGCAAAGACGTATGCTTCACCACTTGTCTGTCAACAGTGCTGGTTGTTGGAAGTCAGTGGTGCATGGTCCATATAAGCCTATGGTGAGCGTCCCTGAATCTAATGAACAGGTTCCGAAGAAACCTGAACAATATTCGGACGAAGATCTGAAGCTGTTCGAAATTGATGCTAGAGCCCATGGAATTTTAGCCATGGCTATTCCTAACGAGATTTATTCAGGGCTCCTGCATCATGAGACTGCTCATGACCTATGGGTTGCTCTAAAGGAATAATTTGGAGGAACTGATTCGGTCTTAGCAAACAATAGGGAAATCCTCGCCCAACAATATGAGACATTCTCATATAGAAAGGGTGAGACTCTGACCCAGCAGTTTGAGCGGTTCTCTTGTTTGATTTCTAAGCTGAAGATGGTCAAACAAGAGTACTCCAAGAGCCAGATGAACAACAGGTTCCTCAGATCACTGCCTGAGAGATGGGACACTTATACCATTGTCCTACGCTCCAGTGCAGATCTGGAAACTCTATCTCTCACCCAACTTCATGGGAACCTGCTCACATTTGAGAGAGAGATAGAGCAAAAGAGGAAGTTGTCCATTTATGGCAGGCTCGCTGATGACTTTGTCCAAGGCAATGTTGCCTTGATAAGTCAGGAGTCAGAATATGCTGCATCAGAAAGTTCTTATGATGAGCATATTGATTTCTCTACCAACTCAGAACAAGCTTTTGTTGGTGTTAGTAGTTCAGGAGGTAGTGGTGACAACTTGTCTTTTCTGATAGAGAACTTGAAGGACATTCCAGATGATGATCTGGAAGAGATGGATATTTGAACCAAATGGCAATGATAAATATCCGTTCTTAAAAGTTCTACAAGAGAACTGGTAGGAAATTCCCTGGACTCTCTGGCAAAACCAAAGTTGGTTTTGACAAGAGCAAGTTGAGGTGTCACAAGTGCCAAAGGCTTGGACACTTGCTAGAGAGTGTAGATCATCTGGATCTAACTCCTCTGCACCCTTTGTGACTTTTCCCAGTAATAGCTCACAGCACAGAGGGCAACACTCCTCCAGTTCTGGCCATCCATCACAAGCACAGGCACCACCTGCTTATTTTGTGCCTCAGGGTCATATGCCATATCCTTACCCCTGTTACTATGTGCCTCAGCCTAGTCAAACTCAAGCACCCTCGGCTCAACCACCTCATGCTCTTCCTGAGCCTCAATCTTCCCAATCTCATCATCACACACAACCTTAACAACACAGCTTTTCACCCCAAGTGTTGTTGACTGGAGTAGTCTACCAGATGATCTATCTGGTCAGGAACAACTACTCCAAGGTGCTGGTCAACATGGTGGTGACCAACCTTTTGGAAATCTTGCTCTGATGGCCCTTGATTCTGCTGAGGGGTCATCATCCAATGCCTCATCGCAGGTATCCATTGAGGCTAAGCCAAGCTTTGTTCTGAATCATGCATAGCAGTATTTGCTTCTATTAGAGAAGCAATGTAGCTTAATAGATAAAAATCTTGAGCTAGAGCACACTATTTCCAAAGAAAAGCTGATTTTGAGGCTACACTAAAAGAGAAAAATGATGAGATTTACAAGCTTAAATGCCAAATCAAAGATGATAAAGCTAGGGAAGATGTACTTCTAGAGAAGTACAGAGACCTCAAGGAAACTCTGCAACCACCCAAGTTGAGTGTGATCGATGGGTGCAATCATGCAAGGGTTTTGAAATGCTCTTAGTAAGCAATCAGCTTCCAATGTGAAGTTTGGTATTGGTTATAATCACACTGCTCCTCCTACAGATTTCACTTCAAGAGCAGAAGTTGAATCTGATGGGGAGAGCAATAACCAATCCTTCTCATCATGTGACCTACTATCTTCTGATCAGCATCATCAGAGATAGAAGTCAGCATAAACTCCTGCCAAAACCAATCAGCTGATGCTACAACAGCTGATGGTTCAAAGCTGACTGTCATGACCAAAAGGCTGATCAACTCAGGTGTGTCACTAGAAGTACTGAAGGTACTGGAGAGCAAGTGACAACATCTGAAGTTCAAACCTCAACTACTGTTAGCACTAAAGAGAAGAAAACTAACAGTAGGAAAGGTTTGAGACAGCTAAAGAGGATGCCAGGAAAGCAGGTACTAGGAAAAAAACTGCTAGTACTGATAGCAAACAGCTGAAGAACAAGTCTTCAGCAGTTTCATCCTCTTCAGCTGATGATCAGCATAAGATGAAGAAGAAGCCATGTGAGATATGTGGCTTGTTTATCATTCTTACTGATGATTGCTGGTACAAAAGGGGTTCCAAACTCAAACAGAAGGAGAAAATCAATGAGGACATCAATAAAATGAAGAATGAGTTTGAAACCAAGTTTGTACTAGCAACATCCAAGCCTAAAATCCCTAAGCCCAAAGCTAAAAAAGAAGGTAGGGGTTACTCAGGAAACAGCTGAGGTGCTCAGAAGAAGATGGTACAACATAAGGATCCATCATCAGCAAACTCCAATGGCTGAAGAGTTGAAAGCTTTATCTCAAAGTCAGACACAGCTGGTGATGGTGGTTCACATCTTATGGGAAGAGTCAACCATTTAGATGCTCCTGTGTTGAAACCACAGAAAGGAAGTCCAAGCCAAAGGACTCCTCTTCTGCCATCGTCTTCACCTCAGGCTGTCACATATAACACACCTGTTGTGCTGCACCTGTAGTTGAGAACAGACCCAAAACCAAACAGGTTTGGGTCTCCAAGACTACTAACATATGGTTATGATTGCAGGGTTCTTCAACATGCCATAGAAGCATCTGGTATGTAGACAGTGGAGGATCTATGCACATGACAGAAGCAGCTCCCGTCTTAATGACTACTCTCAAGGAAAGAAGGGATTTGTGTCCTTTGGCAATGATGCAAAGGGTTACACACCTTGGAAAAGGCTTTGTTTCCAATGGGGGGAAATAAGGTTTGATGATGTTAACCATGTGGAGAATCTCAAGTACAACCTCTTGAGTGTCAGTCAAATGTGTGACAAGGCCATGTTGCCTTTTCACAAGCCAGAACTGTCGGATTCTGTCATCCAAAGTTCTGAGTTTGATTGAAAGGTGTTGGATGAACACACTCTCCTGAAGGCCAACAGGACAGGAAGAGTGTATGCCTTAGATCTTTCCAAAAAGATAGATCTAAAAAGCCATCCTTGCCTATTCTCCAAGCCTCTCTCAAGAGTCTACACTATGGCATAGAAGGCTGGGTCATGTTAATTTCAAGAACATGAATCAGTTGATAAGCCAGGTTAGTAAGAGGATTGCCTCTGAAGGAGTTCAAGTGTGAAGATGACTGCACTGCTTGCTTGAAAAAGGAAAAACAACACAAAGTTTCATTCCCTTCAATAGAATACCAAAGTCCATTGCCTGCTTGCAGCTCCTGTACATGGATCTCTTTGGTCCTGCTAGAGTGATGAGCATGGCAAAGAAGAAATACTGCCTGGTAATTATGGATGATTATTCCAGGTTTGTATGGACTTTCTTCTTGCACTCAAGGATGAAGCAGCCAAGACTATCATGAACTTGTGTTACTTGTAGAAAAGAGTATTCCCTACAGGTCAAGTATGTGAGAAGTGACAAGAAACAGAGTTTAGAAACCACACACTGATGACTTCTACCTGGCAAGAGAATTAGAAGGCAGTTAGTATTCTAGAACTCCTGAGTAGAATGGAGTGGTGGAGAGAAAGAACAGGACTCTCATTGAAGCGCAAGGTCATGTTGGCTGACTCAGGATTGCCACTGACCTTTGGATGAAGCTGTCAACACAGCTGCTACGTACAGAATAGAGCTTTAGTGAATAGAGTGCAGGATCGATTACGGTTGGTTTTTCTCTCAACTCATATGAATCAACACTCAGCAAGCAGTCTATGAAGAGTTGATCACAATATAACAAGTAACAAGCAGTAAGAAAATTTAACACAGCAAGTAAATTTTCAAGGTACTTTTATATATTGCTTTTCAATCAAAGGATTACAAGACACTTGGACTCAAATGGCTTGTCTAAAGAGTTACAGGGAGAAGATATATATATAATACTACTACAGCCGGATATACTTTGATACCAGCTGGACACCTCTAACCTTACATCCATACTACAAGACTCTAGGTGAGGTCTTTCAGACATTTTGCCTGAGAGTTGGTAGTCAGGACATGTCCCTGACTTACCTTTGTCACCAACTAAAGTTGGTAACATGTACTAACATAAAAAGGTGAACAGTAGAATAAAGTATGGTCAACAACATGGCTCTTTAGGAAGATGCCATGCTGTATCAGAGGTCTGCAGCGGACTGTCAGGGACCATACTTTCATCTGCTGGACATAGCATTGTCTTCGGAAGGATAAAGTGCTTCGGCAGCATAACTTCTCCGAAGGCACTTATACTTCGGAAGACTGCTTCTTCCGAAGCTTGGAGTCTTCTTTGTCTTCGGAAGCAGCTTTGTCTTCAGCTCTTTCATCAGACTTGTCTTCGGAAGCTTTCAGACTTTGTCTTCAGCTCTTTCATCAGACTTTGTCTTCGGAAGCTTTCAGACTTTGTCTTCGAAAGATAGTCTTCAGCTGTTGTTCCTCAGACTTTGAAGATCTCTTGCTTGGCTTCGGAAGCCCTTCAATGTAACACCAAAAATGACTATGAGTGGGGTTTTGGTTGCACCAGCCTTATCATGATCCAATAAAACTCCCCCTAGGCTGATGCTACCAAAACTTCACCTCTTCTTCTCCAAAGTTCTCAGCACCAAGGAAAGTAGATGTTTATCAGTGTCTTCATTCTTTCCTGCTGTGGTGCTGAGAATCTTGTACAGATCCTTGGTAGACAGAACCTCTACTGTCACCTTGGATATGTGTACCCTTGTGTGGCCCTCTGAAAAGAGTTAGTTGATGGGAAGTATAGTCATATTCCCATCGAACTATTGGTTCCAATTCAGGACCTTCCACCATCTGTAGAAAGGCTGTGCCTTTGGTGGGTGGTCTTTCCTTGTCTTCCACTCTTTTCAGTTTCAACTCTTCTTCAATCTTGGCTCTTTACTTTGTTCAGCAAGTGGAGACCGCTGATGTGGTTTGATGTGGCAGCAGTCTCAGAGTTGGAGGGATTGGAGAATGGCTTCTCTGCAAGCTTAACAAGGTCGAATCTGCTGAGATGCAATAGAGAAGTGGCATTAAGCTGTTGGTTTCGCATTCTCCATTACCACAACAAAGTTGTGAGAAGGTTCATCGAACCTCCACTGGATTATAGCATTTCTAGGTCCAAGAGATTGACCAGAAATCCTATCCTCCTTTCCTGGTATCCAGCAGAGTCACCAGTCTTCTTCTTAGTCTCTTCTCCTCAGCATTGAGAGTATCGGAGTTGAGACCAAGAAGTCTTGCAGCCTGGCCCAAAGTGTCTAGGCAATTCAAGAAATTGGCCTAGGGTGAGGGAGCTTGAAGAGTTATCAACATAGGTGATGTTGATAAGCTCTCCCTCACAGGAGATGCTGCTCAACGTAGTGCAGTTAATGAGCTTGTCTTGAACTCCTTTATTTCTTCAAAGGAGAGATGTTGAGGAGGTGAGGGGATGGTCTTGGTTTTTGTTGGGTAGGCTTAGGTTAGTGGTTTGGGTTGAGTCTGGGTTTTAAGATGGGTAGTTTGGGTGGTGAGGTGATGTGGTAGGTTTGGGTAGAGTTGTGGTTGAGGGGTGAAGGTTCATCAGTGGGTTCGGCTTTGATAGGAAAAGGAGTTGGTTCTGGTGTTGGTTGTGGCTGTGGTTGAGTAGCTGGGTTGAGACCGTTCCCTGTGCCCTCCTGTACATCTCCCTTCTCCTTCAAACGGATGTCAGCTTTTGATGTCACTGAATCTGCTGGAGTGTCCTTTTGGACATAGGTCCCACCTGCCTACCAGAGAAGCCAAGAGCCGGAGATAGTCCTTCATCCAGGCTTTGTCAGTTGACTTCTTGGTGGCAGTGACCTCCTTCTCTTCCTCCCTCTTCTTCTTCACCCTCATCTTCTCCCTAGCACCTTCTTCTTTCCTTCTCCATTTGATCCTGCTCTTTTTGTGGAGCAGCAGGATCATATCATTGTCATGTGGTGACAGTTCAGGAAGACTGAAGCCTCTTGAGAGTAGGAACTTGATCCTATCCTCTCTCAGCTTCAGGGCTGCCTCCCTTGCTCTTCTCTTCCTCTCCAAGGCCAATCTGGCTTCCTTTTCTTGTTGTAGCCTGGTTGACCTCTCCAAAGTCACCAACTCCTTTAGTGGTAGCAGGAGTATCTCCTCATTGGCAACTCCTAGACTGATGAGCTGGTCAATGAGTGCTGTTCTTCTCTTCTGGTTGATCTCTTCCTAATTGGCTGCAGCTGCCTTAGAACTGGCAGCTAGCAGCTTTTCAGTAGGAAACCTACCTTCTTTTTGGCCTTCTCAATCTCTCCTCCTCCTGAAGCTTTCCGCAGTCAATTTTTTTCCTTTGTCTTTGGTGGTGCTTGACTGTGGTGGTTCTTGGATGGAGGGTTGTGATTGAGAGAGAAGTTCAGCTGGTGCTTGGGATTGGAGGAATGTTCAGAAATGTCCTCCTGCTCACCTCAGATGCTATTTCAGCAATAACATCTGTGATGGTCAGTTCCTCGGACATCTGAAACAATCCTTCCGCAGCTTCTATTTCGGCCTCGGAAGACTTTCTTGTTTTCGAGGCTTCCATATAAGCTTCGGAAGCTTCAGCTTGAGCTTCGGAAGATGAGACTGCTGCAAGTTCTGTCCCATTGTTTAGTTGCTGGGCCATCAGTCCCCATTTCCCTTCGAAGCTAATCTCAGGTTCCATGAAGACCTTAGGTTGACCAACTTCTTCCACAGTGGTAGAAGGTGCAGTCAGTCTTGAAGCTCCTCAGCCCCAAAGTATATAAGTGTGGTGTCGGGGCTGGGCTGTTCTAGGGATGATCTTAATACAAACTTTGTGAAAAGTCTGTAGAGATCTTGAAGCATTTTGAGTCAATCTCTAGAAAGGATGAGATGACTCAGGTAGTGTGATGATTGGGAAGAAATGAATTTGGTCTGTGGTTCCTGTGATGTTTGTCTCTGAAACTTTCTCCCCTTTTGGTAGCATCATCTTGAGAGCTAGATGAGCTAGAGGAAGAAGTCATTGAGACCTGAATTGGTACATGCCTAACAGACCTCTCCGTCTGTTTCTCAGCTAGTTTAGCCTTGAGAGTGTTAATCTCAAGTTGCTGAGTGGCAGTCCTTGATTCTAAGATCCTCACCTGTGATTCCAGGTTGGAGACCTTAGAGAGCAAGTACTGAAGTGTTAGTTGCATACTTCCCTATCTTCATGAGAAGAATCACGGGGAGATAAGATAACATACTAGTATGCTCACTCTCACCACCAGATGTGGCTTCTTGGCACCCTGGTTTCCTTTGCTCAGAGTCATCTCTTCAGAGATGTCAATGGGCAAAGTTGCCGTAGAGACTCAGTCCTAATTATGTTACCACTGTCCTGAGAGCTCAATGAGAGACTCTGAGTAGTGGCAGCTGAGCCTACATGAGTCCCCTCCACATCAGTGGGACTCACCTCAGTAATGGCTGTGATGGGGGCTAGAGACAAGGGATCCCTCTTGGCTCTGTTGATCCTCAGTGGGTGTTTTAGATCAACTTCATGGCCATGGAGAGATGTAATCTCTTATCAGTTCGGGGAGTAAAAGGTCAGTGAAAGAGGGGTGGTTAGTCCTACTGACCCGGGCTAAGTCAATGTCTACAGGCATTGAGCCTATGGTGGGGCTGTCCCTAGAAGGCTGCACAGGGGAGTGTAGAGACTCACCTGTAGGCTTAAGGCTTGGGGTTCGGGCTCAGGGGTTGAGACTGAGGAGGCTCAAAACCCACATTGAGGTCAATTGTGAAGGATGGTGTGACTCGGACTGAGTGGGAGCCCTGATTCCACTCTAGCCCTTTGGGTGTGAACAGAAGGAGCTTGTTCAATCAGAGTAGATTGAACAAGGGTTGTTTGGGGCGTCTCTGGTAAGTGACTTTGATGGGTAAAGAAGGTTTGGTATTGTGGTGGATGTTGCTGGTGTGGGTTCATCACCTGTGGGGACAACAGGGATGTCACCAGGAGCTATGCGCTCAGTCATCTCTGGAGGTAATGGAGTGTACCTTCCAGTGAAGTTGGTGGACATTTTTTCAGATTTGAAGATGGTAGGCCTCATGTGTGGAACAGGAAGAGCAGTTGCGCAGACAAGCTTGCTTGGTTCCATCTCACAGTTGATTATGTGTTGAAGAAATCGGGGATACATGAAGAATGTATCCTGCTCAGATTGCCGATTAGGTTTGTCAACACAAATCGTGAGTAGTTGAATCTGATACCTCTCACCACCCATGAACTAGGCATCCTAGTTCATATGGGATTTGATCCCAACCCCCTGATTTGTTGGAGAGGCAGGGGATGATGTGCAGCAGGAACTTCCAATGGTAAGAGAAGTTGAACTTGTATACTGTGGACCTGCTCAAATCTCCTCCATATCCCATGAGGATATAGGTGCCTTCCAAGTCTTCCTTGGGGAACTCAGTAGGAGCCCCATCATCGTGAAGCTCGAGATGCTCCTGATGAGCTGTTCAGTGATGACCAACTCTTGGCCACAAACTCGGGTTCTCAGGACTCGAACCCCATTCAAAACTGCACTTTGACCGTTGCTCCAGAATTCGGACATATGGTTGGAGTATACGGTGGGTTAACAGTTAGAGCAGTAAGGTATGTGGATTTGGTAAGAAAGGTGATGATTTGGGTGAAGTCGGCATCCCTTGACGAATCAAGTAATGCGACTTGGTTGTGCTGAGGGTTTAGCGCCATTGAAGAAGGTAAGCTTGAAATTTTGGGTGAAATTGAAGGTTCGACAGTGAAGGGAACAGTTAGGGCAGTAAAATTGTAAAAGAAGATGAAATTGATCAGTGGAGATTATTTAAGGGGATGAAATGGGTAGTGGCGTAATAGGGTAACTGTTTTGGGGTTACTGTGGGTGGTATGGTGGTTTACGGCGGAGAAATGATGTTGGCGGCAAGGATAATTTTAAATAATCTGACCATCATGAACAAAATCTTTACTTTTACAGAGTGGGCCCCAAAGATATCCGTTAATATAAACCTTTACTTCCGAAGTAAAACATTCCGAAGGTAATTTCTTCCGAAGGCAATTTCTCTTCCGAAGCAAGATATTGCTTCCGAAGGTAAAATTGTCCTTTGAAGGCACTTTATCTTCCGAAGCAAGCATGCTTCCAAAGTAAAGCTGTCTTTCCGATTGGAGAGTTGTATAAGTTCGGAGTAGATCTGATGTAAAATCAATCGCTTCTTCCGAGACCAAAACTCTTCCGAGAAGAAAATTTCCATTGAGAATTTGGCTTCGGAAGATATTCAAGAATATCTCCGAGAGTTAATTCCTCTTCGGAAGGAATTTACACTTGGAATAATTTAAAGATCTTTTGTAACAGGGCTTAAATTGTATTGACACAAGACATTACACATTTAAAAGTTTTTCAAAAGAGGTAGTTATTCATGTTTATCATCCCAATTGCTGATATGAGATACTTAATCTTTGTTCATCAAATGCCTTTGTGACAAATCAGCATATGTGTTCATTTGAGTCAACTTGATTAACTTTATCAGTTGTTTCTCATGAATATCTCTAATGAAATGATACTTGATATCAATGTGTTTTGTCTTGGAGTGCTTCACACGGATTCTCAGTAATGGAGATAGCACTGTTGTTGTCAATATGATAGGAGTAGTCATGAAGTTGAATCCATAGTCTAACATCTGATTTGAATCCATAGCAGTTGAGCACAGCAGCTAGCAGCAGCAATGTATTCAGCTTCAGCAGTTGATGTAGATACACAGGATTGTTTCTTGCATTGCCATGAGATAATCCTTCCACCAAGAAATTGACATCCTCCTGATGTTGATTTCTTGTCAATGTTGCAGCCACCATAGTCACTGTCAGAGTATCCATAGAGATTGAAATCACTATTTCTTGGATACCAGAGACCTAGTTTAGGTGCTCCTTTGAGGTATCTGAGGATTCTCTTTGCAGCAGCTAGGTGAGACACCTTTGGAGCAGCCTGATATCTTGCACAAATGCATGTGGCAAACATGATATCTGGTCTACTTGCAGTGAGATACATCAGAGAACCAATATTGCTCTATACTGATGTTGATCAGTATCCTCCCCCCTCAAGGTCAGGGCAAAGATTATGGTTTCTGGGTATGGGTGTCTTGGCTGGTTTACAGTCCTTCAATTCAAATCTTTCTAAGATGTCTGAGACATACTAGATTGACTTATGAAGAACCCTTCCTTCATCTGTTTCACCTGGATTCCAAGGAAAAAGTCCATTTTTCCCATGGAACTCATCTCAAACTTCTGCTTCATAATGCTTTCAAAGTCCTTGCACATTTGGTCGTTTGAAGAACCAAATATGATGTCATCAACATAGACTTGTACAAGCAAGATGTCTTCTCCACTCTTTCTGATGAAAAGAGTCTTGTCAATGGTACCTCTAGTGTATCCATTCTTCAGGAGAAACTGAGACAAGGTCTCATACCACAGCCTAGGTGCTTGGTGCAGCCCATATAGAGCTTTATCCAGTTTGCACACATAGTTGGGGTGCTGTGGTCTTCAAATCCTGGAGGTTGACATACATAGATTTCCCTATCTATATCCCCATATAGAAAGCACACTTGACATCAAGTTGGTAGACTGTGAAGTTCTTGGATGCAGCATAAGCAAGGAAGATCCTAACTGCCTCAAGTCTTGCAACTGTGCAAAGACATCAGTATAATCAATTCCTTCCTCCTGGGTGTACCCTTGAACTACTAGTCTTGCCTTGTTCTTGATAATCAAGCCTCTATCATCTTTCTTGTTCCTGAATACCCATTTAGTGCCTATGGGTACTTGACCAGATGGTAGTGGGCATAGATTCCAGACCTTTTGTCTTCTGAATTGAAGCAGCTCCTCCTTCATCGATTCACCCAACTACTATCCTTTAAGGCATCTTCTACCTTCTTTGGTTCCATCTGAGACAAAGCATGAGTACAAGCAGACATTCCCATGATGAGTTTGTCCTCTTGTTCTCACACCCTCAGAGACATTCCCTATGATGTTCTCAGTTGGATGAGTGTTCCTAAGATGAGGAATCACTTTCCAGTTGCAGAGATAACTAGGTTAGACATATTCTGATCAGAACTGGATCACTCTGTCCAACTGCTGTTTCAGAGTCATTCAATGAGGACTGATTGAATGATTGAGAAATCATCAATGGTTGGTTGTGAAGTAGTATTAACAGTTGCCTGTTCCTTCAGAATACTACTTCCCTCAACCTGGTGTTGTAATGGATCACCTGAAGAACTTTGAGGTTGATCAAGTGATTCACTTGTTGAAGCTTCA
Source organism: Flaveria linearis (assembly GCA_024085815.1). Classification (NCBI taxonomy): domain Eukaryota; kingdom Viridiplantae; phylum Streptophyta; class Magnoliopsida; order Asterales; family Asteraceae; genus Flaveria; species Flaveria linearis. Next base: position 6,286,867 of record CM044017.1, on the reverse strand, counting down.
CTATTTCTTGAGATAGTTACACTTGTCAGATCTGTGAATAGTTGAAGCTTGTTGCCTTCAGCTCTTGGAGAATTGGAAGAGGTCTGGGAAGCTCATATAGTTGACCTGCATCAGCATCAGCATCACCTTGAGCACCTGTTCCAGCTGAAACATTCTCACAAGATGGTTTAGAATAGTTTGAAACAATTCTAAATCAAAGATATACTCAGGTCCATCCCCCTAACACAAGGAGTGTGCTCATTAACAACTATATTGGATGACTCCTCAAATTGTTGATTCTTGATATTGTATACTCTATAAGCTTTGGAGCTAGAAGAGTACCATAAGATAGCATCATCCGACTTCTCAGCAAATTTGCTAAGTTGTCCTTTGTGTTAAGTATGGTACACCTGCAGCCAAAGGACCTTAGAAAGCCAATGAACGGTGGCCTCTTGTTCCATAACTCATAAGGGGTTTTTCCATGGGCTTAACTACAAGAACCCTGTTCTGCACATAGCATGCAGTGCTGACTGCCTCTGCCCAGAATGTTAGAGGCAGCTTTGAATCAGCTAACATGGTCCGAGCAGCCTCAATAAGTGTCCTATTCCTCCTCTCAGCAACACCGTTTTGTTGAGGAGTTCTGGGAGCACTATATTGTCTGGCAATCCCTTTTGAGTCACAGAATGAGTCAAGAACGAAGTTCTTAAACTCAGTCCCTTGATCACTTCTAATAATCTTAACCTGTGATCAATTTGATTTTCTATTTTAAGAATAAAGATTTTAAAGTTTCAGCAGTTTCATCTTTACTTCTTAAAAGAATCCCATGTAAATCTTGTAAATCATCAACAATCACAAGGCAGTATGATTTCCTTCCAATGCTCATTATACTTGTGGGACCAAAGAGATCCATGTGCAATAAGTGTATGGAGTAGTGATAGAGTTAACACATTTGGATTTATGAGATGATCTGTGTTGTTTCCTTTTAGGCATGCAACACAGTTATCTTTGCAGAAAAATTCCTTTTTAGGCAAACCATGTACCAGTTATTTTTAGCCAATTTATTCATTGTTTTAAAATTCACATGACACATGTGTTTATGCCATAGTGTTGACTCATCACTATCAGCTTTGGAAAGAAAGCATGATACTTCACCCATAGAGAAGCATTGTTCATATCTAGCTTGTACATACCCCTATCCTGGGAGATCTGAGAAGCACAATTCCGGAGGAATTGTCATCCCTGCTTGAGGATAATGCACTCATGTTCTGTGAAAAGCATCTGATGCTTCTGGTCACAGAATTGAAACACTTAACAGATTGTGTTCAAGCTGTTTGACAAAGTAAACTTTGTCAATGTTTATTCTGCCATTGGATATACTTCCTCTGCCAGAAATATATCCTCCGGCCTCACCTCCAAATTGGACAGCCCTCCATCAAAGTTCTGGAATTGTTGAAGAGAGATCTGTTCCCTGTCATGTGCCTGGAGCATCCACTATCTACAATCCAGATATTGTTGTTCTTGTCAAATGGATGTCCCTGCACATAAGATGAGATGGTTAGTTTTGTTTGGAAGCCCAAGCCTTGCAGGTCTTGGCTCTTCCAAAGATAGTGACATAATTGAACCAAAAGATATGCAATGGGGTTCAATAGAGGTCGTTGTTGAAGAAGAGGTTTGGGCTGCAGCATCTTCCTTGATCTTCCAATCCATCCTTGGTTGATCTTTGAGTGAGCTTGTTGAAGCTTTTGCAGCATGGTCTTCTTCCGAAGCTTCTCTCTTTTCGGAAGAAGCCTTCACCACCTTTCTTCCGAAGTAGTCTTCTTCTGAGATGGTTTCAAGGGAGCCTTCTTGTTCTTCCGAACCTTAGAAGGTTTGGCTTCCGAAGCCATTTTCCCTTCGGAAGGAGTACTCCTTCCGAAAGCAACTTGGCTTCCGAGACCAACTTTCCCTTTTTCATCATTTGGACCTTTTGAGGGTCCACTGAGAAACCTTCTCTGACTCCTTTTCTAACATTATTTGCATAATGTGTGCTTGCTGGATTGTAGTAACAATCTTTAGCCATGTGGTTGTGCAGACCACACATTATGCATGCAATGTTAGTCTTCTGGGAACTTGCAGGTTGCTGTTTCTTGGGTTTCTTCTCTTCATCAGCAACTTTCCCTTTTAACTTCTGATCCTTCAGTAGGACAGGAGTGCTGGTACTACACTCCTTTCCTGAATCAGGAGTACCTACCACTTGAAATCCGGCAGAAATGAAGACACCCTTTTGCTTAGGGTCAATCTTAAGCTTGGACTCTGCAACCTTCTTGGCAGTCCTTCTAGCAGCTTTAGCTCTGCTTCTTCTTGCCTTGTTGGTCAGGATTTGGTCTTCACAGGTGGAGATGGGTGTATCCTCCTGTTTCTCCCCTGTGGAGGCCACTATTTTTTGCTTCATCCTCTAGTTCCAATGGAGAAGGGTCAGCAGCAGTTGGAACCTCTTGCTCTTCAGTACCACATCTAGGTAGTCTAATAGACTCATAAGAGTGTGGTGGAGCTATTTCACTGTTCCCAACCCTTCTTTGTTTTGATAAAACATTTTGGAATGAGAGGTTGATGCAAGAATAGTTTGGAAGCTTTGCTCAGCAATAGCTGCTTTCCTGGCTGAGCCTCAGCTGTGACTAACTGGCTTGAACTTCAGAAAGTTTGGAGATCAGATCTTTAATTTGAGTCTTATAGTTAGTCTTTTCATGTTTTAAAAGAGACACAGTTTTCTCTAACTCATCAATTTTCCTTTGATAGTCAGATTCAGCTCTTTTAAAGTCAGATTTTAGCACATTTAAAGACTCAACCTCAGATCTGATTTCCGAAATGTAATCCTTATATAGTTTAACTTTAGCAATACAGGCAGCAGTACAAAGATGTTCATATACCTGATCATCATCTGTTCCGGCCATGAGTGCCTTGAGCGGGAGTCACATCCTGTACCATGAGCTACTCCAACTTCCTGAGCAACAGCAGCTGTTTCAGTTGACTTTTCTTCATGCTTGGAGCAGTGGGATGTGTGGAGGCCTGTGGGGTTCCCGGTTGTTCTTGGGAGCCTTGCATTCCCTAGCAAAGTGACCAAGTTGGTTGCAGTTGTAGCACTTTGCTTTGCTCTTATCAAACCCAAACTTGCTGTTGACTGGTTTTGAGGGAATTGCTTCCAGTTCTCTCTTGAAGACTTCTTCGCTCTGTAAGTTAAAAGAGCCATCTGCTGGACAATGTCCATATACTCCACATCATCTGACTGAAGCACTCAAGATCATCAAAGCAGTATTGAAAATCACCAGAGTGTCCACTTCCAGAGACAAAGGCACAACTATCCTGAAAGGAGTTGTGTTGAACCTTTTGAGACTTTGGAGTCTCAGGTAGAGTAATGAAGGTCCAGTATGTGAGTTGTCAGGGTAGCATAGCAACTGATGTGTGGTTCTATGTTTCCCTTTCAACCACATGAAGGGCTGAACTTAGTTGGTTATTGGAGTGATCAGAGGAGTTCTGCATGTTCATCTCCATCTGAAATGCACTTAGTATACCATACAACTCTGTGAGAGAAAGAGTCTTAAGGTCCTAAGTTCTCTTAATACAACACAGTAGTGAGTCCATAGTTTAGGAAGAGAAGACATGAACTTCCTAACTATGTCTCTGTTCTCAAGAGCTACTCCAATATCCGCCAGAGTATCTACTAGCTCAACATACCTGAAGTATTTGTTGAGTCAAGGTCTCACCAGCCTTGAAAGTAAAGTTCTCAAACTGCTGCTTCAAGAGATCTTCTTGTTCTCTTGGTTTCCTTGGATCCCTCATACATCGCTTCAATGCTTCCCATAAGTCTTTAGCAGTCTTGCACTTCTTGAAGCGTCTGTAGACAGAGTTGGGGAGAGCAGTTTGGAGAGAAGTCATAGCCCTTTGATCTAGCTCTATTCTCTTCCTATCTTCCTCTGAGTAATCATCAACATCTTTTGGAATGACGATTACCAGTGGCAGATGTAGTGCTTGGTATGAAAGGACCATTGACAATGGAGTCCCACATCCTTGAATCTTGACACTTGATGAATCCTTCCATCCTGATACCCATGTGTCAAAATCTTCAGGAGTGATCATTGGGGACCTGGTCAAGGTACGGTTTCCATATCAGCCTTGGAGAGAGTGGCCATTTGAGTGAGTGGATTGTGGTGAGGAGTGAAAAACAGGTTTGATTAGGATGGTAAGATCTCACAATCAAGAGCCTGGAGCTCTGATACCAATTGCAGGATCGATTACGGTTGGTTTTTTCTCATCAACTCACTATGAATCACACTCAGCAAGCAGTCTTATGAAGAGTTGATCACAATATAACAAGTACCAAGCAGTAAGAAAATTTCACACGCAAGTAAATTTTCAAGGTACTTTTATATATTGCTTCTCAACTCAAAGGATTACAAGACACTTGGACTCAAATCGCTTGTCTAAAGAGTTACAGGGAGAAGATATATATAATACTACCTACCTTCCGCGATATACTTTGATACCATCTGGACACCTCTAACCTTACATCCATACTACAAGACTCTAGGTGAGGTCTTTCAGACATTTTGCCTGAGAGTTGGTAGTCAGGACATGTCCCTGACTTACTTTTGTCACACTAAAGTTGGTAACATGTACTAACATAAAAAGGTGAACAGTAGAATAAAGTATGGTCAACAACATGGCTCTTTAGGAAGATGCCATGCTGTATCAGAGGTCTGCAGCGGACTGTCAGGGACCATACTTTTACCTTGCTGGACATAGCATTGTCTTCCGAAGGATAAGTGCTTCGGAAGCATAACTTCTTCCGAAGGCGCTTATACTTTGGAAGACTGCTTCTTCCGAAGCTTGGAGTCTTCTTTGTCTTCGAAGCAGACTTTGTCTTCAGCTCTTTCATCAGTCTTTGTCTTCGGAAGCTTTCAGACTTTGTCTTCAGCTCTTCATCAGACTTTGTCTTCGGAAGCTTCCATCAGACTTTGTCTTCAGCTCTTTCATCAGACTTTGTCTTCTGAAGCTTTCAGACTTTGTCTTCGGAAAGATAGTCTTCAGCTGTGTTCCTCAGACTCTCGGAAGATCTCTTGCTTGGCTCGGAGCCCTTCAATGTAGCACCAAAAATGACTATGAAGTGGTTTTGGTGCACACCAACCTATATCATGATCCAACAAAGAGGTTGATGAGACTTCTTATGAAGTTCTTTATCATTTGGCTCCTCTGATTTTCATTCTTCAGAGCCTTTGGGTGTCCTGTTTTATTCTCAACACTAGCAACCCACTCCAAAAGTTTGCTAGTAGGTGGATGCAGGGTATTTTGTTGGTTATTCATCAACTTGCAAGGCCACAGAGTCTTCAACTGTAGAACAAAGGTGGTTGAAGAAACTCTGCATGTTAAGTTCAATGAATCTCCAAAGGACAAGATTCCATAAAACCCTGTGGAGTTGTTTGATCTGGACATACTGCAATATGTTCCTTATCAACTCCAGCTGTTGAGCCTGTCAACAGATCTCCACCTGATGGTACTGATGATGATGTAGTCAGTACTCACCTCTTCAGGTTCAGTGACAACCTGCCTGAGTTCACTAAACTGATGCTGCCTGTAGCCTCAGCAACTCCATCCACTACAAATCTGATGAGATTTCTGCTTGCTCTACTTCGTTTGAGCTGCCATGCTTCTACATGGTTTCAGGAATCTCCATCACCATCTGTTGCTGCTGATGGTCTACAAACACTTGCACAGATATCATAGTATATCAAGAGCTCAAGAATCACCCCACATCTCAATCATTGGTGATATCAATGCTGGAGTTTCAACCAAGAATCAGTTGTCCAACTTCTGCTTCTATGCTCTCTTCATCAGTCAGCAAGAGCCAAAGAACTATATGTTGCTTTAGAGACAATGGATGGGTGGAAGCTATGCAGCTTGAGCTTCTTCAGTTCAAGAAACAGCAAGTGTGGGAGCTTGTTCCATTACCCAAAGGTAAGTGTGCTATAGGCACCAAGTGGGTATTAGGAACAAAACAGATGAGAAGGCCAAATTGTCAAGAACAAGGCCAGGCTGGTTGTTCAAGGGTTTGCACAAGAGGAAGGCATCGATTATGATGAACCTTTGCCCCTGTGGCCAGACTGGAAGCAATCAGACTGTTCCTAGCTTATGCTGCCTTTCACAGTCTTAAGGTTTATCAAATGGATGTCAAAAGTGCTTCTTATATGCAAATAAAAGAAGAAGTTTATGGTGTGTTAACCACCAGGCTTTGAGGATAATAACATCCTGATTGGTTGTACAAGCTTGATAAGGCTCTTTATGGGCTGAAGCAAGCACCCAGAGCCTGGTATGAGACACTCTCAACTTTTCTTCTAGAGAAGAAGTTCACTAGAGGCACCATTGATAAAAACCTTATTCATCAAGACTGTGGGCACAACATAATCTCCTTGTTCAAATTTATGTATGACATCATCTTTGCATCCTCTGATCCAAAGTTGTGTGATGATTTACAAAGCTCATGAAGCTAAGGTTTGAAATGAGTGCTATGGAGAATTACAGTTCTTTCTAGGTTTGCAAATCAAACAACAGATGATGGAATCTTCATCCATCAGTCCAAATATACCAAGAGTTGTTGAATAAGTTTGAATTACAACCTGTAAGCTCTGTTCTACTCCATGAGCAGCATCACACAACTAGATTTAATCAGAAAGGTAAAGCGGTTGTTTGATGAAACCCTTTACAGATGTTGATTGGGTCCTTGATGTACCTTACAGCTTCTAGGCCAGACATCATGTTTGCAACATGTGCTTGTGCTAGATTTCAGGCTGCACTAAAGAATCCCATTTGATTGCAGTCAAAAGGATCTTTAGATATCTGCAGGTACCTAATCACTAGGTCTTTGGTATTCAACTGGGCATTCTTGCAATTAGTTGCTTTCTCTGATAGTGACTATGCCGGGATGCAAAGTCACCAGAAATCCACTTTGGTGGCTGCCAATTCTAGGCAATTGTTTAGTTTCTTGGCAGAGTAAGAAACAAACTTCAATTGCTACATCCACTGCTGAAGCTGAGTACATTGCTGATGCAAGTTGTACCTCTCAGATACTCTGGCTTCAGAACAACTTCTGGATTATGGCATTACTGAGACTAAGACTCCATTACTAATGGATAGTTCTTCAGCTCTTTGTATTGTTAAAAATCCAGTCCAGCACTCCAGGACCAAACATATAGAGATCAGAACATCATTTAAATCAGGATTGCTATGAAAAAGGTCTGATTGATCCTAATTTGTGCCTAGTGCTGATGAGCTTGCAGATATCTTTACAAGCCTTTAGACAGTGCCCATGCCAAAAACTTGGTACTAAGGCTTGGTATGCTGCAGCTAGAATAATTTGACCAATGATGATGCTTTCAATTCACAAGTATTGATGAGCATTAGGTCAAATATATATACTGATGAGTAATTAGTCTTCAGCTCTTTCACAACTACTGAAGACTAAAATGCCTCAAAGTACTGATGTACATTATTTGTTGAAAACAACTGATGTAGTGAGGTGGATTACAACTACTGATGTATGATTTTCAAACAAATAAGTACCGAAGAACAAATTTTGCTCCACATACTGAGTGTAATCTTACACAAGTACTGAAGCAAAATTTGTTCACCAGCTCTGAAGAGTATTTCATCAGCACTTGTGAACATCTGATCACAAGAGCATGAAGGCTTAAATACTCACAAGAGCTGAAGGGTCAATGAAACATCTGAAAGTCAGCCAAAGAGCTGATGAGTAAGTGTCGAGGCTAGCATGAAACAACTGATTTGACGGAAACAGCTGATGAGTAATTTCTCATCCGCTGATCCAACAGCTGTTGTTTCATACCCAAACAACTGAAGGACAAAACCATGTCTTCATTAGTTTCATAACTACTGATGACTAACACCAAGTCCTCAGTTGTTTACAACAACTGAAGCAATACCATGTCTTCAGTAGTTCACAACTACTGATATCAGTAGTTCACAACTACTGATATCAGTAGTTCACAACTACTGAAGGCTAACACCAAGTCTTCAGTTGTTACAACGTCTGAAGATGAAAATTCGGTATTCAGTATTTATAACTACTGAAGACTGACAACAAGTCTTCAGCCGTTTACAACATCTTGAAGGACAAAACCAAGGTTTCAGTAGTTTCAACTACTGAAGACTAACACCAAGTCCTCAGATGTTACAACCACTGAAGGTTAAGACCACGTCATCTGTAGTTACAACACTGATAACTAACACCAAAACCTTCAAGTGTTTTCTTTCAGCCTTTGCCCTACCTATAATACAACCCAACCTTCAGAGCATTTACTCTTCACTTGACCTAACTTTTCAAAACCTCTGAACTTCCCATACACCATTAATGGCGACCATCACAGCAACTCAAACCTCGACACAACTGTGTCGCTCATCTCACCAAATCGCCATTATGGCCAAAATTTCACCATGCCGTCGATCTTATGAACGAATCACCTTACCAACGGCATTCCTTTTGAACCCCACCATCTACACACGACTCCCTAACGGATTCTGGACAAATATTACCGTCCAAACCGGAGAGCAAGATGGCGAGGTCTCTCTCCTGGTCATCCGTCAACAACCCACCAGTGGTTATCACTTGTAAGGGCCAAAATATTTGGATTACGATATCATTGTTGGTCGTCGCATGCAACAAATTTACGAGAGGTCATGCAAGTCGCACATGCATGCATGCATGCAAAGAGAAAGCAGATTCACATGCATGCGAAAATGCATGCATGCGAATAGCAGACAGGCGAGTCGCATATGCATGCGAAAGCAGGCAAGTCGCATTGTCATGCGAGATCGTGATGCGAGTCGCATGCATGCGAAAAGCATCTCTTTCGCATTATATATATGTGCAAAAGAGTTAATTAGAGGTGTGCTTCACTTTACGAGAGTTGTTTAATAGTGTTGTGTTTTTCCTCTGTTATATGTCGCTCAATTGAGCAGATCTCATGTTGTGATTTTCCACCTTCGGGTGAGATCGATAGTATATCGATTTCATTGTAGGTCTTTAAATTATTAAACTATTTCAAACACTTAGGTGCTTTTTTCCTTTTTAAATGGTGTTGACACAGGATGATCAACAATGAAAATCAAAAGTCAACGACTTTACAAACGGGACACCTACTAAACATGTTGATGGTCACAGCGGAATCAACCGAAAGATTCAAAGGTCAAAAAAACCCTAAGACAAAGGACAGTACAATATGTCCAGTTGAATAATATTAATCGAAGTTAACCAGAGTAGTAATAATGCAGCAGCTAAGCCGACTTAGATAATTCACTAGTGAGATTTAGATTTGATGCATATTTTCTAATTACCCCCTGTATAAAAAGTTTATATATATGAAGAAGAATTTCATTTTGTTTTAATATATTTTTGTACGTTTCATTTAATATTATCCATTATTATACTAATTCGCCAATGACATTAATGTGAATTGACAATCAAATTCATGTGATTTAATTTATTTTTGGTCACATTTTAAATTATCATGGCACTAAAAGGTATATTTGGGGTGATTATAAAACTAATATATAGTTAACATTTGTACTAATCAATATTGGTCTAACATAATATATATATATATTATATATATATATTATATATATTGTATATATATATATATATATTATATATATTATATATATATATAGATATATACTATATGATATATATATATTTAATAACGTATCTATAGATAATAATGTCACGATCTAAGATAGTGCACTAACATATCACTATAGGTATTATTGGTAATTTATGTGTTAACAATTGTGTGATAACTAACAACATATAATCACTGCCTAATAAATATTTGTGTCCTACATCCCAAAAACAGTCATAGTCTTAGAAAGACCGTGACTACAGCATGTTATAGGGTCACGTACCTACGTAATATGTCACTAAAAGGAAATGTAAACAACAATCTATTCAAAGATAGTGAGTATGAAGGTACACCAACGGTGACACTTAAAATAAGAGATGTCACTAGAGGTGTAATAGTCAACACCTTAGATTAACAATTTGATAACTAACTACATATAGTCACACTGTTCAAATTATTTGTCTACATAAAATACATAAAAACTCACATTTATTTAATAAATAGTGTGACACACAAGTGTGTTAGGGTCATGTAACTACATAATATATGTCACTAAATGGAAAACGTAACAAGAAATTTTCAAACTTAGTGTGACTAAAGGATACACAACGTGACACTTAAAGATAAGACTAGTTTATATTAGGACAATTTTAGGTCACATTTCAATTTGTGTTATGTCACTAGCTATGTAATGTCCAGGGTACATGTTAAACTAATGAATATTTACCTGTCTCTAAATTGCACAAAATACATAAAAACTCACATTTATTTAATAACTATGGGTGTGACACACGAGTGTGTTAGTGTGACATAACTACGAATATATCTCATAAATGGAACATTAACAAGATAAAGTTAGTTGACTAAATGATACAAACAGTGACACTTAAAAATAGACTGTTTTAATCTTTTAGGTCATTTCATTTGTTTATGTCACGTAGAAGGTATGTACATAGTCACAACTTAGATTTCTATTTGTGATCAAATACCAACCAATAGTCACACTGAACATAGTGTAATGCGACCAATTCAAGCAAAACGTCACATTGAAAAAAAAAATTCATGTGACCAATTGTTATATATTGCCACTAACCAAAAAACATGTGACACTGAAAATGGTTTATATGACATTTTGATAAAATTGGAACAAAAATCACTGGTCTATAGTGACACCTCTAGTCTACGGTGACTAATTATTATATCTACAGTGACGTTTTTTTGTGTGTCACGAACAACATCAACAATGGCTCGACCTTTGGTGACATATTTAGCGAAAAAAAATCGTCACTAACTACCTACAGTGATGATTTTTGTGTGTCACCGAAGCCCGATTTGTACTAGTGTAAACCATGCATTGTTGATCAGTGATATCATTTATTTATTCCTAAAAATAACTATTTGAGCATAACTAGCCTGAAATATTCTTCTTAACCGGAATATTAAAAGTTTAAGGACTTACTGACAGCCATCCGGACTTACGTCTGCCCTCTCAAGATGTTTAGGACTTACAAGCCATCCCGACTTACATGCCAATCTTTTGATTTTGCCTCCATGGTCAGAACATATTCTCAAAATAGAAATATATACCATATAGTATGTATGTCTTTAGACATATCTTTTGATTTGTTGTGCTTCTGGCATCTTATATCCTATATGGCCTTTGTTGGCATCTTTTTGCTCAATTTTTCTTTTGTTTTTCTTTCTTTTGTCTTTTTGTATTTTATCTTTTATATATATATATATAGTTATGATAATCACTGAATCAAACACATACAGGCTTGAGTATGCAAGATTATATCTCTCAGTCTGTGTTAGAACTTTTTGTCATTGTCCAGAAATCATGATATGTTCCCCACTAATTCATATCTCTTTATTCAAGTTTAATCACTCAATTATGATCTTTTTATTTCTGAAAGCAAAGTCTATTGACACATCAAATAATCCAAGTCTATTCGTATTTAAGCCTTTTGAAGTACTTAGACTCTTTTAGAACTTTGTAAAATCATTTCTCATTTAATCATGAAAATTCCTGTTATTAAATAATCCAATCTTGACTCCCCCTAAGCCAAAAATAATTTTCAAAGTGTATTTTTAAATTCTCCGTTATATGACTGAACATTTTAAAGCAATTGTAAGTTTCCTGTCATATGTCTTAAACAACCGCTGTCTATATGCCATAAGCTTTCAATGATCTTTTGCGGTCATTCCTGCATAGTAAAAGAATTACTTAGTCTTTGGTACCCAAGTCAAACAACACTGAGCACATATCATGTTGCATTTAAACAAATGATTAAAGATTGTTATATTTGTTTAGCACTCTGTCTTTTCATTCACACTTTCAATTTGATTTTATCTTTAAATCATTTTTCAAAATTGTTCTTTTCGACATCATTAGCAGATCAACCTTTGATTTCATTGTTTTGAAAATTTTCACTAGTGAAAAACACTTTTTCTATAGGAGCAATAGAATATGAAATCGTTGTTTGCTTAGATAATTTTTGTCGAAAAGGAGAATTATTTGCTAAATGTTATATGTTTCCACACTGATAACATTTTCTTTGTGTGTGTGGAAAACAAACTGTGGATGACAATTATAAAAATTGTCATAGAAAACAAGTCAGATGACTTTTGGTTTAACTCTCTGCCACAGTCTCGTCGAATCTTGCCTCAATCGATAATTGCTTGTTCATCTTTTGCAGATTCGAGGAATTGTTGAATTAGGAACACTTTGGATTTGAGATTTAGCAGTTGTGACTTTTGGGAACTGACGGTGCTGGAATAGGACCAGCTTAGACTTTGCTGGAGGAGGACCAGGTTTTTGATATACGAATGTACTGGAGAGGACCAGGCTTTGGAATATTCAGATTGGATGAAGAAAGAGCATTCACTTGCACATCTGGGCTACAAATATCTGGTTCACAAGGTTAGTTATGATGAAGTTATTTTTAAGAATCGAAAATTGTTTCTTAAAAATATGTTCTTCATTTTCAATTAAACCTTTAGAAACAAATCTACTTTTAAAATCCTTTTCAATTTGTGCCTTTTGATTTGCCCTTTGTTTTCATTCAAATTGCTTTTACTATTTGATTTTGTCTCATTCAAAATCAATAGCTTTCATTTATGATAAAGTTTGATTACAAACAGATCTTAAAACATTTACAAATCTTATTTCTCAAACTGTTAACTTTCAGTTTCACTCTCACTGTGTAAGGGACAAAATATTTGGATTACATATCGTTGTTGGTCGCGCGAACAAGTCGCGAGAGGCTGCATGAATGCATGCGAAGACGAACAAATCGCATGCGTGCGATTTGTGATGCGAGAATCGTACGCGACAAGCTGCACCTCGCGCGAAATTGAAGAAAAGAAGGAATAAGATACAAGCGAAATTAAGCAGGCAAAATATGCATGCACTACATGCGCGCAATAATGCATAAAGCAAAAATACATGCGAATGGAATTCCACGTGGAAATGGAAGCATAGCTTGTCGCATGCTAAAGCATGCAATGCAAATGTTTCCTGTTTGTCTGCATGCGATTTATTAGTGGATGTATATTATGTTTCTCGTTAGTTAGTGGAGGGTGTGCACATTATTTCCAATTTAAACCGAGAGTTACAATTCTATTTTTATAGTTTGAAATTGATGATCTTGTGGATAATCTAGATGATTGATGATGATTAAGTATGCGTTTGCTGCTGTGAATTTCAGTTAATTAGTATAAAATAAGAAAAAGTTAACAACTCTGATTTGCATGCTACTTGTGTCGTAGATCATGGAATTGGAAGGAACCTATGAAGAGAATGATGCATTGGAAGACCAGTTTAATGAAGAATTCACGATTATTCGAGTGACTCTGAATGAGTCCCCAGATGATAAGAACGAACATAAAGTCATTGATGCCAAAGATAAAAAGAAAAGGGGATTGACCAGACTGCCAAAGATGCGAAGTGCCTACACAAATTCTGGTGGGAAAAAACATAAAATCAAGTTCGATGCGTTTGGCAGGTTTAGTGGAAAGTAAAGATCTGAATTCGTGAGTTTCTTAGGAGATCTGTCAGGGAGAAAGTGAATTTCAGTGTTCTTACATGGGGAAGCATCCAAAGAACTAAGGGATAAGTGTGGGAAGAGATTACGGTAAAATGCCTGATCAATTATTGTTTGCATACATTATATTCCATTCTAATTGTAATTGTTATTTCAGCGTTATTACGAAGTAGACGAAGACAAAAGAAAAGTTGTTATGACTCGTCTCGGTTTGCTCTTAAGAAGCTTTAGAAGTAGGGTGTTTAAACGGGACATACACCCCAACCTAGGCAAACCAGAGAAGTTAGCTAGAATTCCAAGATGGTTTCGGACAATAATCCTTAACCAAGATCACTGGGACAGCTTTGTCGCGTATACACAATCCGACAAATTCAAGGTATAGGTCGATCTTCTTATCGTCATCAACATATTTAATTTCATCATTTTTCATATTTTCATATCTATAATTTAATTAAGAATTGACATATGTGAGATTTAACTTTCATGAAGGATTCGTCGGACATAAGGAAGGAAGCTCGTGCAAAGTCGCGTTACAACCACCGGTTGGGAAGAGGTGGATATGCTACTCTTGAAGAAAAAATGGTAAATGTTTTATTCTTTAAAAATTCCCTAAATACATGCTTAGGACTTCAAAAAAGATATGTGATATAATACTAATGCACTTTTCTTATAAATTATAACAAGCTTGCAAACAACAAAGTTGAGAAAGTGTACCTCCCTCCCGGTGTCTGATGTGGTATAAAGCCCGTCAAAACAAAGATGGTGAAATAGAAGATGAGGAGGTTAAAACGCTTGCACAGCAACTAGTGAGTTCGGGAGACTATCTTTAAATTTATTCATACGTTCTTGCTAAAGTTGAATGATTTTACATATTATTTGAAGTTGAATGATTTTACAATATATTATATTGTGTAGCTGGAAAATGAAAAAAAAATCAATGCTGGGGAGTTGAAGGTTGATCAAGGCGAGGATGCCATGACACTGGTCTTTGGCCACGAAAAACGTGGTTGCGTAAGAGGGGTAGGAACTGGAGTAAAGCCTTCTATATATCTTCACGGTCCACGACGAGTTAGAGGATCGACGAAAGAACAAATAAAGGAGCTTCAACTTATGGTCCAGTCTGAGAGAGACGAAAAGGAAAAGAGAGACAAGAAAGACAGAAACAAGGTGAAGAACTTATGTTCTGAAAAATGCGCTTGATAAACAACAAGCTGACATGAGAGCGTTACTATCCAGCCTTGCTAATCAGGGGATTCAGGTGGGGACAAACCGAATCAACCGCAAGTAAGTGAATCTGTCTATAATATTTTATAAATATAAATCAATTAATCCATTGCTAATCCATTGTACTCATGAAAAGCAATCTCCGTCTCATTCCGGTGGTCCCAGAAGAATCAAACTGCATATTCGGTGGGTCAGAATGACGACACCGTTACTGATCAGAATGACGACACCGTTAATGAGACAGGTCCTGGAAATCAGTCTCCAAGCAGCCAACTGAAAAAAAACTACTCGTACAACTTTGTCCGGTAAGAATGACCGAGCCACTTCTGCTACAGGCAAAAGGAAACATTGTACATATGAGAAAGTCAATCAGTAAGTTATTCTTTGAATAATTCAGTAATTTACATCTTCATTAATTAATTGTGGGAATTATAAAATATTATTTAGGAATCTTCCAAAACCGTCAAAAATAACGCGGAAAGCTCACCTGTGCAAGTAAATACTCCTTCACCAAAAGGAGAACGGGTATGTACTTTTACAAATATGTGTTTTGTATTTTTTTCCTTATGATATAATGACAAAATTATTATAGACTATCAAGTGTCGACTAGCAATTGTGTCCAAGAGACACGTTGTCGCTTCAGGTAGGATTTACTTGTCCGAAGGTCTACAAACATGTCACAATGTTCCAGTCCAGAGGACTGCTACAAAGTGTCTATTGACCGATCGATACAAGATGCAGCATTTTTACCTCATGAAATCCCTGATGCGCGAACAGTCGGGGATGCAGTTGGCAGTTTTGTTCCTTGGCCGAAGGATCTTTGCATTATTGATGTGAGTTTCTGTAATTACTGTCTATAATGGTCTTTAAATTATTAAACTATTTCAAACAACTTAGGTGCTTTTTCCTTTTTAAATGGTGTTGACACAGGATGATCAACAAACTGAAAATCAAAGGTCAACGACTTTACAAACGGGACAACTACTAAACATGTTGATGGTCACAGCGGAATCAACCGAAAGATTCAAAGGTCAAAAAACACCTAAGACAAAAGGACAAGTACAATATGTCCAGTTGAATAATATTAAATCGAAGTTAACCAGGAGTAGTATAATGCAGCAGCTAAGCCGACTTAGATAATTCAACTAGTGAGATTTAGATTTGATGCATATTTCTAATTACCCCTGTATAAAAATTTATATATATGAAGAAGAATTTCATTTTGTTTTAATAATATTTTTGTATCGTTTCATTTATATATTATCCATTATTATACTAATTTCGCAAATGACATTAAATGTGAATTGCAATCAAATCATGTGATTATAATTTATTTTTGGTCACATTTTAAATTATCATGGCACTAAAAGGTTATATTTGGGTGATTATAAACTATATATAGTTAAATTTTACTAAATAATTTGTGTCTAACATATATATATATATATATATATATATATATATATATATATATATATATATATAATATATAATATATATATATATTATATATATATATATATATATATATATATATATATATATTATATATATATATATATATATATATATATATGGTCACATTCATTAAAGATAGTGCACTACAAGTGTCACTAAAAGGTATATATTGGTAATTTTTGTGTTAACAATTGTGTGATAACTAACAACATATAATCACTGCCTACATAAATATTTGTGTCTACATCCCAAAAACAGTCATAGTCTTTAGAAAAGACCGTGACTACAGCATGTTATAGGGTCACGTACCTACGTAATATATTCACTAAAAGGAAATGTAACAACAAATATTCAAAGATAGTGTCACTGAAGGATACACAACGGTGACACTTAAAATAAGAGATGTCACTAGAGGTATGTAATAGTCACACCTTAGATTAACAATTGTATGATAACTAACTACATATAGTCACACTGTTCAAAATTATTTGTCACTAAAATACATAAAACTCACATTTATTTATATAGTGTGACAACAAGTGTGTTAGGGTCATGTAACTACATAATATATGTCACTAAATGGAAACGTAACAAGAAATTTTCAAACTTAGTGTGACTAAAGGATACACAACAGTGACACTTAAAAAGACTAGTTTATATTAGACATTTTAGGTCACATTTTCATTTGTGTTATGTCACTAGAAGATATGTAATAGTCACAACTTAGATTAACAATTGTGTGATAACTAACTACCATTAGTTACTCTGTTCAAAATTTTTTGTCACTAAAATACATAAAAACTCACATTTATTTAATAATAGTGTGACAACAAGTGTGTTAGGTCATGTAACTACGTAATATATGTCACTAAATGGAAATGTAACAAGAAATTTTCAAAGTTAGTGTGACTAAATGATACACAACAGTGACACTTAAAATAAGACTAGTTTATATTAAACGTTTTAGGTCACATTTTCATTTGTGTTATGTCACTAGAAGGTATGTAATAGTCACAACTTAGATTTCTATTTGTGATCAAATACCAACCAATAGTCACACTGAACATAGTGTAATGCGACCAATTTCAAGCAAAACGTCACATTGAAAAAAAAAATTCATGTGACCAATTGTTGATATATTGCCACTAACCAAAAAAAACATGTGACACTGAAAATGGTTTATATTGACATTATTTGATAAAATTGGAACAAAAATCACTGGTCTATAGTGACACCTCTAGTCTACGGTGACTAATTATTATATGCTACAGTGACGATTTTTTGTGTGTCACCGAACAACATCAACAATGGCTCGACCTTTGGTGACATATTTAGCGAAAAAAAATCGTCACTAACTACCTACAGTGATGATTTTTGTGTGTCACCGAAGCCCGATTTTGTACTAGTGTAAACCATGCATTGTTGATCAGTGATATCATTTATTTATTCCTAAAATATAACTATTTGAGCATAACTAGCCTGAGAAATATTTCTTAACCCGGAATATTAACAAGTTTAAGGACTTACTGACAGCCATCCGGACTTACGTCTGCCCTCTCAAGATGTTTAGGACTTACAAGCCATCCGACTTACATGCCAATCTTTTGATTTTGCCTTCCATGGTCAGAACATATTCTCAAAATAGAAAATATATACCATATAGTATGTATGTCTTTTTAGACATATCTTTTGATTTGTTGTGCTTCTTGGCATCTTATATCCTATATGGCCTTTGTTGGCATCTTTTTGCTCAATTATTTTCTTTTGTGTTTTCTTTCTTTTTGTCTTTTTGTATTTTTATCTTTTATATATATATATAGTTATGATAATCACTGAATCAAACACATACAGGCTTGAGTATGACAAGATTATATCTCTCAGTCTGTGTTAGAACATTTTTGTCATTGTCACAGAATCATGATATGTTCCCCACTAATTCATATCTCTTTATTCAAGTTTAATCACTCATATGATCTTTTTATTTCTGAAAGCAAAGTCTATTGACACATCAAACATATCCAAGTCTATTCGTATTTAAGCCTTTTGAAAGTACTTAGACTCTTTTAGAACTTTGTAAAATCATTTCTCATTTAATCATGAAAATTCCTTTTTATTAAATAATCCAATCTTGACTCCCCCTAAGGCCAAAAATAATTTTCAAAGTGTATTTTTAAATTTCTCCGTTATATGACTGAACATTTTAAAGCAATTGTAAGTTTCCTGTCATATGTCTTAAACAACCGCTGTCTATATGCCATAAGCTTTCAATGATCTTTTGCGGTCATTCCTGCATAAGTAAAAGAATTACTTAGTCTTTGGTACCCAAGTCAAACAACACTTGAGCACATTCTATGTTGCATTTAAACAAAATGATTTAAGATTGTTATATTTGTTTAGCACATCTGTCTTTTCATTCACACTTTTCAATTTGATTTTATCTTTTAAATCATTTTTCAAATTATTGTTCTTTTCGACATCATTAGCATGATCAACCTTGATTTCATTGGTTTTGAAAATTTTCCACGAGTGAAAAACATTTTTCTATTAGGAGCAATAGAATTATGAAATCGTTGTTTGCTTAGAGATTTTTGTCGAAAAGGAGAATTATTTGCTAAATGATTTATGTTTCCACACTGATAACATTTTCTTTGTTGTGGTGGAAAACAAACTGTGGATGACAATTATAAAAATTGTCATAGAAACCAAGTCAGATTGACTTTTTGGTTTAACTCTCTGCACAGTCTCTCGAATCTTTGCCTCAATCGATAATTGCTTGTTCATCTTTTGCAGATTCGAGGAAATTGTTGAATTAGGAACACTTTGGATTTGAGATTTAGCAGTTGTGACTTTTGGAACTGACGGTGCTGGAATAGGACCAGCCTTAGACTTTGCTGGAGGAGGACCAGGTTTTGATATACGAATTGGTACTGGAGAAGGACCAGGCTTTGGAATATTCAGATTGGATGAAGAAAGAGCATTCACTTGCACATCTGGGCTACAAATATCTTGGTTCACAAGGTTAGCATTATGATGAAGTTTATTTTTAAAGAATCGAAAATTCGTTTCTTTAAAATATGTTCTTCATTTTCAATTAAACCTTTAGAAACAAATCTACTTTTAAAATCCTTTTCAATTTGTGCCTTTTGATTTGCCCTTTGATTTCATTCAAATTGCTTTTACTATTTGATTTTGTCTCATTCAAATCAAATAGCTTTTCATTTATTGATAAAGTTTGATTACAAACAGATCTTAAAACATTTACAAATCTTATTTCTCAAACTTTAACTTTCAGTTTCACTCTCACTGTGTAAGGGACAAAATATTTGGATTACAATATCGTTGTTGGTCGCGCGAAACAAAGTCGCGAGAGGCTGCATGAATGCATGCGAAAGACGAACAAATCGCATGCGTGCGATTTGTTGATGCGAGAATCGTACGCGACAAGCTGCACCTCGCGCGAAATTTGAAGAAAAGAAGGAATAAGATACAAGCGAAATTAAGCAGGCAAAATATGCATGCACACTACATGCATGCGACAATAATGCATAAAGCAAAATACATGCGAAATGGAATTCCACGTGGAAATGGAAGCATAGCTTGTCGCATGCTAAAGCATGCAATGCGAAATGTTCCTGTTTGTCTGCATGCGATTTATTAGTGGATGTATATATATGTTTCTTCGTTAGTTAGTGGAGGGGTGTGCACATTATTTCCAATATTAACCGAGAGTTACAATTCTATATTTTATAGTTTTCGCTCATGTTGAGCAGATCACATGTGTGTGATTTCCACCTTCGGGTGAGATCGATCTAGTATCGATTTTCATTGTAATCATTCAACAATATACGTTTGATTTACAATGATTTGTGCTGAATGTTTTTGTTCTCTCGGTTGATACATTCAAACCGCGCACCCGTCTTCGTGTATTATCAAGTGCAACAATCTAACGAAGTGAGATCGATCGATTTTAAGGACTTTACACACTGTCACTCTCCACTCTTCAACCAAACCATCCACCTTCACATTATCTGTACAAAGATTTTCAGTTGATTGTTTAGGTTTAGTTATTATGATAGGATCAACTGTCAGATTTACCTCGACTGAAGGTTTTAAGTCTGAGGATGGAGAAAAACCTATCCCATAACTCATATCAGAATCAGAAATGACATCAGATGAAGGTAAACATGAATAATCATGATTAATTGGAGGAGCGATGTTTGAAAATCCAACACCACACTTTCCTCCTTTTATCTTCTGTGTCATTTGTGACTTGATAATACCTTCAACCATAGTTGATGAAAGTTCAAACTTTTCAACAGTCAATTTAGCCGAAGCTAGTTCACTGTTGAGTCTATTTATTTCTAAGGCGAGTTCATTGTTTCTATTTGTCAAATCATTATTTGTACATTCTTTATCATGAAGATTTAGTTGTAAATTGTATATTGTTTTAGTTAAACCTTCAAGTTTTCTTTAAAAATCTTTTCATTTGACTTGTGTTTCGAGCTTGATATTGTAGTTTTTCAACTTCCATTATCAAGTTCTCATTATGAACTCTATACCTTTGAACTTTCTTAACACAAGAATTTTTGCATAGATCATCATATACCTTTGGTTCTGAGCTTTCTCCTTCAGGCTCTTCAACCCTTTTCACCATTAATGCTTTCATAACCTCAACTGGTTCTTCCTTTTCTTCCTTCTCAGTTTTCTTCTTACATTCAACTTCTTCCTTCTCTTCTTCAACTTCTTCCTTCTCAGCAAACACTCCATCCAGAGATCATCAGATATAAACTCGGCAAATAGATTCTCATTTTCCTCTGGCATAAGATGCTTCAAATTTGGTGTTGATAAAGACATGTTGATCAAAAATTCAGAAATCAGACATTTATGCGAAAACTCAAATCGTGCGAAAG
Source organism: Flaveria linearis (assembly GCA_024085815.1). Classification (NCBI taxonomy): domain Eukaryota; kingdom Viridiplantae; phylum Streptophyta; class Magnoliopsida; order Asterales; family Asteraceae; genus Flaveria; species Flaveria linearis. The sequence continues at coordinate 6,265,581 of CM044017.1, read as the reverse complement.
CTCTTTTCACGCGAGATCTTCTATCACGCGAGAACTGTAATCGTGCGAGATTCCCACTTGTCAATCACGCGAAATCGCGTGAAAAGCAATTTAACTGCCTGTGCGAAAACAGTGAGTTTTGCACGCGAAAACTCCCAGTTTCGTGCACAATCAATTCTCCAACTGTTTGTTCAAGCGAAAGTCACCTCCAATTCACTGAATAAGTCTGATTAAACTCATTTTAGTCCGATTTTAATGAATTTAATTCAATTTTAAGCTTAATTATGATTAAAATTCAACTAAAGTCCACTAAATCAGTCCAAATCAGTCCAAAACTGCAAATTTGAGCAGCATAACATCACCATAGCTGAATCTCAAGTAATCAAGTTGAATAGCTTCAGAAATGAGTAGAAATCAATCCAAATCTTCTTCAAATCGTGGTTCTAGAGCCTATTGCTCTGATACCAATTGTAAAACCTTGAAATCTCCCCAGAAACTGTTAACACACGATCTCAATCACGTGAATGCGGAATGTAAACATGATTGGGTATAAAGAAGAATCGAATTGATCTCAAAAGGATATGTATTGAACAAAATCAACCTAGAACAGGTCTTGTGCGATTTCGCACAGTACAGAGATGAATAATGAACAAAAGCTTTTTACAAAACGAAAACTAAGCTATTTATACTAAACAAAGAGTTCTCGCACGACTTGCTTTTCGCGCAGGTATGCCTTTCGCGCGGGATCAGCCTTTCGCGTGGAGTCAGTTGTCGCGTAATGCTTCTTCTCGCGTGAATCTGGCTTTCGCACAAGCTGTCTTCAGAATCTGGCTTTCGCGTGGAGTCAATTCTATATTTTTTAGTTTTCGCTCATGTTGAGCAGATCACATGTGTGTGATTTCCATCTTCGGGTGAGATCGATCTAGTATCAATTTTCATTGTAATCATTCGACAATATACGTTTGATTTACAATGATTTGTGCTGAATGTTTTTGTTCTCTCGGTGATACATTCAAACCGCGCACCCGTCTTCGTGTATTATCAAGTGCAACAATCTAACGAAGTGAGATCGATCGATTTAAGGACTTACATTTGGTATCAGAGCAAGGTGTTGCTCTTGATACAACGGATCATTATTCCGCGATCTTCCGTTCGAGGACGTTTAACAAGTTGCAAGTTATCCGGTTTCATCAAAGTTCCATCCGAAACCGAGAACACACTAGAATTCAATTCGAGTTGGATGATTTTATGAAGATTTGAAGCGTACAAATTTCATCCAATTCGAAATCCGCGTCTGCAAGAACCTTCCATCCCAAAGGTTTTGTTGAAGATTCAAGTTGTGTTTATATACAAAACGATATCATAATCCAAGGGGGGGATTGTAAGGGACAAAATATTTGGATTACAATATCGTTGTTGGTCGCGCGAAACAAAGTCGCGAGAGGCTGCATGAATGCATGCGAAAGACGAACAAATCGCATGCGTGCGATTTGTTGATGCGAGAATCGTACGTGACAAGATGCACCTCGCGTGAAATTTGAAGAAAAGAAGGAATAAGATACAAGCGAAATTAAGCAGGCAAAATATGCATGCACACTACATGCATGCGACAATAATGCATAAAGCAAAATACATGCGAAATGGAATTCCACGTGGAAATGGAAGCATAGCTTGTCGCATGCTAAAGCATGCATGCGAAATGTTCCTGTTTGTCTGCATGCGATTTATTAGTGGATGTATATATTGTTTCTTCGTTCAATCTTCAAATGTTTTGCCGAGCCTTGATTAGTCTTCTACAATCTCCCCCTAGGCTCGGTGAAACATAATCAATCAAAATCAATGTTTGCTTTCTTGTACGAGCCTGCATATGCATACCATTTATTCCTAAGGATCCGGTCAGTCATCCACACATACTGGCAAGATAGGAAATAAACGGACTCATCAGCCGAAATAGGGCAGTGTAAAAGCTTGAGTAAGTCGTCTTTGCCAAACTTCATCAAGTCTGCTGGATCAATGATTCGAAATGACCTGTCTGTACATCTGATCACAGCGTGACCGGAATCCTTCTCACATCTCCAAGATAGAAATTGCTTCAAAGTGTTGGGAGGAACTGGAGCATGCACGTGGACTTTCCTGATAAATTTAGGATGTTGATAGACTCGTATTTTCATTGGAGCTTTAGTCTTTTCATCTATTCTTGTTAAGTCATCAATCACCTTTGATTTGGCAGTCTTAAATCCTTGAAGTTTGTGCGCATCTCCCTTCGTATCATAGATCTCATCAGTTCAGCTTCACTGTAATTGCTTCATTAAAGAATGGAGCTTTGCCATGGAGTAGAGATCAGCAGCACGTAGAGTATGGAAGTCTTGTGTGCTTTTCAGATAATCAATTTCTCCATTCATTCTTTTTATTACATACAGCCTTTTCTCGCCATCATAACCCCAGCTAATGACATGAGACATTTCACCATACTTCTGCTTAGGCTTAGAAATGAATACAAAATGAGCTTCAGTAGGTGGTGGTGGTGCTTTGAACATTAATCCTCCTCTAGTGAATAACGCAATCTGACCAGTAGAATCTGTCTTTATAGAATCAGCAGGAGTTTCACCACTCACAGTCTCAATAGGGATTTCTCCTTCTTCAAGATCAATGTCTTTGAATAATTCTTGAAGGTTGTTTCCAAATATATCAGTATATTCATTCTGCTCTTCCAAATCATCAAACATATCAAATTCTTCTTCGACAGCTCCTGATGAAGATTGTTGAAAAGAATACAATTCCTTTTCATACACACTCTCAGTGGCAGGGTCAAGTGGTTCATATCCTTCCGGATCACTAACACTTGGTCGATCGACATTATCAGTGTTAGTATCTCCAGTTGGACTCGAAGAGAAACCTGTAGCATCACTTCCATCATTATTTCCACCATCATCATTATCACCATCATTTCCACCATCATCTCCACCATCATCATCATCATTTTCATCATCATCTTCATCGTTATCCTCATCATCATCTGAATCAGCATAATCAACCAACTCTTCATCCTCCTTTTCATGAACAATAGGCAAAGTTACCATGTGCTCTGGTTCAACGAAAGCTGTAGATGTGTAAGCTTCGGTGATAGGTACTTCAGATGAAATAGGAACATCCTCAGTAGTGCTAACACTTGGCTGTTCAGTAGAGGTTTGAGCTTCGTTGACCACTTCCTTTTCAGGAACAATCTCAGTGGGAGGTGGGCTAGGAGAGCGTCTACTAGATTCACCAATCACAGTAGTAGACCTTATGATTGGTGGCTGATGAAAATAAGTCTGTGATATAAATTCTCTGAGCTCATTCAGTTGTCTCTCCAGCCCTGAAGAATCAAACATGCTCTTCATCTGTTGTTCTAGAGAATCTATTATTGTATCTTTGATGACTGAATCCAGATGAATCAAGTTAATCAGATTTGACTTGTCTTCATTTTCCTTTTTCAATTCAGTAATCATCTTCACATTTTCAAAACTTTCTTTCTCCAAATTCTTAACTCTTTCTTCTAGAGTTATAGAATGAGGAGTACTAGATGATTCCTCTCTCCTTTGAAACTCTGGAGGAGTATTTAAAAATGAATCAACATCAAACTCTAAGTTTTCTTGACGAGGTGGTGTCGAAAAACCAGAGCCAGACACAGGAACAGTTTCTGTCTCGGTAGCAGTGGTTGTAGTATCAACATGTGTTTCTTCCTCTGTAATCATGTTTTCAGGTGATCTCTGAATGTCAGAAGAAGTAATCTGTTCAGCTTCTGTAACAATCACTTGAGTTCGTGGCCGTTCTGGAATAACACTTCTCCCTCTTCTTCTTACAGGGAAGTCTTTTCTTTTTGCCATTCGTTTTCGTCTGGAAGAAGTACTTGGTGATTCCACAGGAATATAATCAGTGTCTCTCTCTTCAGTATTTTTCCTGGTAGAAGTTGGAGTAGAGGGAGTCTGATCTGTTTGGAGCTCATATGGAACATTCCCTATCTGATCACTTGGGGTCTCAGAACTTGAAGCTGAGTGAACAACCCATTCCCTTCTTTCTTCATTAGATGTTTCATCATCAAACATTCTATCAATCTCTTGATCTATGTCATTTCTAACATCAGAAGTAGAAGCACCAGTCTGTGCCTCATCAACAGGTACATCTCCTCCTAAACCTCCAATACTCTCATCAACTTCTGCAAATCTACCAATCTTGGCAAAACTTTCACCAGAGCATTTGTTGCCTCTGGCTCCTGTTAGATGTGTGAAAATCTCCTTCTTTACAGTCTGTACAACATACTTAGGAGATCTCTGAGTAGCAAGCTCAGGATATGCATCATTTATCACCAACTGGATAAATCTTGGGTACATGATGAACTTCTTTCCAGGATTGGCTGTGGCATTCTTTACCATCTCCTGAAATATAACTCCAGATATACTAAAAGGAATATCATCAACCAATGAAACCAATAAGGAGCCAAACACTGCACTCAAGCTATCCATCCCAGCTTTGAGGTTGCTCAGACAATGAATCACCACATGAAATAAGTACTTCCAGTATGGTGGTAACCATTTCTTCTCTAGACTTGGATATCTGTACTCGTATCCCATACGAGCCAGACAATCAATCACAGTATCGTCATCAAGTCTAGTTGGTGCTCCTTCTTGATCATCAAATAGAAGAACTCGGTTCAAGAGGGACTGAGAAACTGTCACTCGTTTGTCTTTGACAGTAGCAGTAATAATCTGGTTTCCCGCTTGGTCTTTTTCTAGAGCAGCAGTGCTCCAGAATGAATCTATTAGCTCCGAATAAATAGCAGGATCAGCAGATATCGCATAAACAATGCGTGAATTCTTCAATCCATCAATCATAGAAGAAAACAGTTCCTTCCCTTCCAGAACCTCGTCTAAGTAAGCTACACAATTATGATTTTTATTAAAAATCATTTGTGCCATCTGCATTGTAAAAAAACTCAAGATTGGAACACTTTGAATATAACTTAATTATACACCAGAAACATTGTCTACACTTAGACAAAATTACAACATTAAATTGTTCATTCGTACTAAATGTATTAAACACTTGTAAAGAGTTAGCAATTAAGTTTTATCAAACAAAGACCAAGTTTATGTGATAATACCATTTATGAGACAACAACATCAACACTTAGAAAAATGGCAAAAATTACTTTTATGCGAAATCCCATGTCGTGCGACAGTTCTATTTGTGAGAAAATGACATTTCGTGCGACATGATTTTATCATGCGAATACATGAATCAAGCGAAAAGCAAAACTCATGCGAAATTCAAAATCTTGCGAAAAGTGGTTTCACGCGAAAAACTCTTATCACGCGAAAATAGATTTCACGCGATAAGCTTTCTCAAGCGAATTCTCTTTTTCGCAACTGTTCAGTTCCTGGTGCGATTCGCACAACCCCAAATTCAAATTAACAGTCCAAAACATGAGTTTAATCCATGAAATCCAGTCCATCAATGTCGCATGAGTCTATTATGTTGATTTCATCTTTCAATTTCAACATTTTAAGTTTATTTCTTTGATTTTATTTCAAAGTTGTTAAGTTCCCTTTAGCATTGCATCGCTACAGTAATATCAAACATATTATACCTTTAAATCACTCTATGTATGTAATGAAAACTGCGTGATGTTTTAGAGTGCTAAACAAGAGTAAAATGATTTCTGTTTTGAAGTATTGAGTGCAAGCGAAAGGGCTTTTCGGATGGGAAGCGAAAAGGTTTTCGGGTGTGTTGAGCGAAAAGTGGGTTTGTCTAGAACACTGTGATATTTAAACCCCTGATGATTCACGCGACAGAAATTTTCGCAGGACCTATTCTTTCGCGTGACTTTCCCTTTCGCGCGAGATGAGGAATTTTTCAAAATTTTCAAAGTGTTTCTTATTTTTCAAACCTTTCAATCCTTTTGTTCTCAATGAAGCATGTCAACATAAACTTTTATTTACCAAGTGATCAGTTAATTTAATGAATCTTCAATTTTCAAAATTTATATTGTTATTTAATTGTCTTAAATCATAAAACAACACAAAAGTGAAATGGAAAACACTTACATACAAAATAACAAAACAAAAGAATGAAAACAATTATGGAATCAAGATCGGATTTGTTTGTTTTTGTAGGAATTTTCATATGAGATCATATAGTTCTTTTTAAGTTAAGACTCTGTCCGGCTTTATTTAAAATAACTGGTTAAGTTGATTGTCAATATATTTTGTCCCTTTAAACTTATACTTCAGGTTTTACTCAGAAACATAATGAGTGATATATATCATGTTTTATGTTAATTTAATATAAGTCAGTGGATCCCACAATCAGAACTTCTGTAGAATAATTATTATCCTTCAAGACACTATTGAGATTTCAAGTCACCCCAATTTGACTTAAACCATACATTGTTGATCAGTGATATCATTTATTATATTCTTAAATATAACTATTTGAGCATAACTAGCCTGAGAAATATTTCTTAACCCGGAATATTAACAAGTTTAAGGACTTACTGACAGCCATCCGGACTTACGTCTGCCCTCTCAAGATGTTTAGGACTTACAAGCCATCCGGACTTACATGCCCCATCTTTCGATTTTGCCTTCCAAGGTTAAAGAAATACTCTCAAAATAGAAAATATATACCATATAGTATGTATGTCTTTTAGACATATCTTTTGATTTGTTGTGCTTCTTGGCATCTTATATCCTATATGGCCTTTGTTGGCATCTTTTTGCTCAATTATTTTCTTTTTGTGTTTTCTCTTTTTGTTTCTTTTTATACTTCTATCTTTTATATATATATATAGTTATGATAATCACTGAATCAATCACATACAGGCTTGAGTATGACAAGATTATATCTCTCAGTCTGTGTTAGAACATTTTTGGCACATAATCCTCATATGTTCCCCACTAATTCATATTTCTTTAATTCAAGTGTAATCACTCAATTATGATCTTTTCATTTCTGAAAGCAAAGCCTATCGACACATCAAACATAATCCAAGTCTATTCGTATTAAGCCTTTGAAAGTACTTAGACTCTGTAGAACTTTGTAATATCATTTCTCATTTAATTATGAAAATTTCTTCTTTTGATTTTGGCAATCCTTTGATCTTAACTCCCCCTAAGACCAAAAATATTTTTCAGAACTTGTTTTTCTAATTTTCTCCCCCTAAAATTGTGATTGTCCTTTTAAGAAAAGAAAACAATTGCAATTTTATTCTTATATAAAAAAATGAAAAATCTTTATGTGAAGATTCATTAAACCAATTTATCCAAAGTTAATCATTCCCAATGATTGCACAAGGAAATCAAATCGAGAATGATCAAATGCCTTGGTAAATAAATCAGCGATATTTTCAGTTGACGGCACTTGTTTTAGATGAATAAGTTTACGATCAAAACAGTCGCGGATAAAATGGATGCGGATGTCAATGTGTTTATTTTTGAGTGTTGAATGGGATTTTTCACGATGTTCAGAACTGCCGTGTTATCACACCAAATTGGTGTGTCATAAATGTTGAGACCATAATCGAGAAGTTGTTGCTGAATCCAGACAAGCTGGGAACAACAGCTCGAAGCAGCCACATATTCAGATTCGGCAGTGGATGTGGAGACAGTGTTCTGCTTCTTACACTGCCAAGAAATGAGTCGATTACCCAAGAATTGACATCCTCCTGTGGTCGATTTCCTGTCTAAGTTACAACCACCATAATCACTGTCAGTATAAGCAAATAAATTGAAATCGGAATTTCGAGGATACCAAAGACCGAGTTTAGGTTGACCCTTGAGATACTTGAAAATCCGCTTGACAGCTTTCATGTGTGATTCCTTTGGATCACTTTGATAGCGGGCACACTGACAAACAGGGAACATGACATCCGGCCTGCTTGCAGTGAGATACATAAGGGAACCAAGCATCAATCTGTAAAGATGTTGATCAACTGATTCTCCTAATGGATCTGGAGTAAGAGTAGGACGAGAAGCCATTGGAGTTGGAGCTACTTTGGAATCTTGAAACTTGTATTTCTCAAGAATAGTCTGAACATACTTTTCTTGATGGATGAGAATACCCGTCTCAGATTGAGTAACTTGAATACCCAAGAAAAATGAAATTTCTCCAAGGGAACTCATTTCAAATTTCTTCTTCATCACTGCTTCAAACTCCGTGCACATACTATCATTAGTAGAACCAAAAATAATATCATCGACGTAGATTTGAACCAAAATGATATCATCGCCTGATTTTCGTAGGAATAAGGTTTGATCAATTGCTCCTCGTGAATAACCATTTGCGAGCAATGTTTAGTCAGAGTTGCGTACCAAGCACGAGGTGCTTGGTGTAATCCATATAGTGCCTTATCCAACTTGTATACATAATCAGGATGATCTGGGTCTTCAAATCCTGGAGGCTGACAAACATAGGTTTCTTCTTATAAAAATGCAGTTTTAACATCCATATGATACACCTTGAAGTTCATGTATGAAGCAAAGGCTAAGAATATGCGTATTGCTTCTACTCTTGCAACTGGAGCATACACTTCTTCATAATCCAACCCTTCAACTTGATAGAATCCTTGCACAACCAGACGTGCTTTATTCCGAACTATAACACCTTTTTCATCCGTCTTGTTCGAAATATCCACGTTGTTCCAATCAGAAGCTTATCCTTTGGAAGTTCAACAAGATGCCAAACATTGAGCTTCTTGAATTGCATCAACTCATCTTGCATTGCTTCTATCCAGCTGTTTTCTTTAAGTGCCATTTCCACATTCTTGGGCACTATTGTGATAGAAAGCAAGCATACGGACATGTGTTGATTGTCCCTGATCGACTTCTGGTAATTACACCTTCGTGCAACGGACCAATGATTGCTTCAGTTGGATGAGTTTTATGTATTCTTAATTGAGGAATCTCATCTGCAACCATTCCATCTTCCAAATTGGTAATATGTTCAACATTATCAATAACTTCTTCAGAATGTTAAGATTGATACACAATAGTTTCTTCAAGTGTGTCATCTGAAATATGAGTTTCAGAAGCAGTAGACACATTTGGAGATTCGTCAAATGGAACTTGAATGATTTCTATCGGTGTATGTATAGTTTCTGAAGAAGATGAAGATAATGGAGAACTCAACGATTCTTCCAGCTCCTGAGTAGGAATTTGTTCTGAAGAAACATCTAATGACTCAGAACAGGCAGATACTGGTACAAAAGCTGTAGGAATATCTTTGGATGATGAAGCAACAGCAGAATCATCAGATATCAAAGATGGAAGTTCCTCAATGATTTTGTTATCCAAAGAGATTGCTTGAGAATTAGAATCTGCAGATGAAGTTGTAGAAATTTTAAAATTTATGAACAAAGATTCATAATCATAAATCCATAAAGGAGCTGAACCTGCATCAGTAATGTTAAGCTCGTGCCAATCAATGTTAAATGACTCAATTATTTGTCTAGTTCTTTTATTATAAACTCGATATGCAACCTTATTAGCAGCATATCCCACAAAGTAACATTCATCAGCCTTTTCAGAAAATTTTGAAGATGATTCATTTGTATGCAACAAAGTGCAACAACAACCAAAGGCTTTAAAATATTTAACTTTGGGTTTGTGTCTATAAAAAATTTCATATGGAGTCTTATTTAATCTTTTGTTGATTAAAGCACGGTTCTGAACATAACATGCAGTATTTACTGCTTCAGCCCAAAAGAACAAAGGTAATTTCGCAGCAGATATCATTGTTCTAGCAGCTTCAATTAATGTTCTATTCCTTCTTTCTGCAACCCCATTCTGTTGTGGAGTGCCAGCAGCACTGAATTGTCTAGCAATTCCCTTTGATTCACAAAACTCATTCAGAGTTTGATTGCAAAATTCTGTCCCATTGTCACTTCGGATGCATTTTACCTTTTTCTCTGTCTGATTCTCCACTAAAGTAATGAACTTGATCAAAAGGTGTGGAGTTTCATCCTTAGATGCCAAAAAAAACACCCAAGTAAATCTAGAAAAGTCATCAGTAACAACCAGACAGTAAGATCTTCGTCCCAAACTTAAAACACTCACTGGACCAAAAGATCCATGTGTAAGAGTTGTAAGATTGATTCGACTGAGTTGTGTGCAATTGGTTATGAGGAAGTTTATGTTGTTTACCCTTAGAACATGACAAACAATGTTCATTTAATTGAAATTCCTTTTCAGGTAAACCAATAACATGATTTCCACGTACAAGTTTATTCATGTTTTTAAGATTGACATGTCCTAATCTACGATGCCATAACATGGAATCATTCTTCGAGGCTTTGGATAGTAAGCAAGAAGCTGTTACCAAAGAATTAGAACAATGCATATCAAGAAGATATGTGTCATTGTCTCTCGGAGTCCTCATCAAAATCCATTCATCTGGAACAACAAAACCTGGTTTTAAGATTAAGCATTCTTTGTTAGTAAAGTGTGTAGAATATTGTTTGTCACAGATTTGAGACACACTTAACAGATGATGTGACAACCCGGAAAATTTTTCACGATTTAATATAATATTTATGTGATTTTACAAATTAGTTTTTATATTTTTATTATTATTTAATAATGATATTAATAATAATAAAATAATGGCAATAATAATAATAATATTTTATTAAAAAATAATGTTAATAATGATGATAATAATAATAATGAAAATATTATTATTAATAATAATTATTTATAAAATTTATTAAATGGGATTTAATAAGTCCAGGGGCTAGTTTGTAATTTTGAAAACTATTTTAAAAGGTTTAAACATGAAATAACAAATTAGAAAACCCCAGGGACCAAATGTGTAAATTATTAAAACCCAACCCCCCGCCGTCGATTCCCCCTCCAGCCACCTACTCCGGCCAACTCTCCGGCGACACCACAACCACCAAAACAAGCGGTTTGGATCAAATCAAACCGTCCCGACACACCCACCTGCTAGATTCGAACCAAAACCCCACGATGATTAAACAAATTCGAAGTGCGATCGATCTAACCACCCTCGTGATCACTGTCGGCTCCTTTACAGCTTCGGATCACACTAAAACCCAGAAATGATCAAATTAATCGAACCTAAACGATCCTATAAATATTCCTAATCAACTACCACTTCGAATTACCTCTGAAACAAACGCATTCATCGAAATTGAATCCCTTCTATACCGCGACCTGCAACTCAATCGAACTCTACCCTACGAGTTTCAAATCACACAATTAACTTAGGGCTTTTCATCATTAGCATCATTAGAAACTTCCTGTGAAAGGAATTTGATTATCATTATCGTTTGGATAGCGATCGATCTTCATCCCTGTCGCGGCTTGTTCATCCAGTATACATCATCAATTCGACTTGTTCTGGTAAAATTCAACACACCATTTTGTTCGATTTATCATGGGGAACAAAAGCCCCATGAATCCATACATTAACATAATCGATTGGATGCTCAATTTGATCGATTTGTGTTCTAGGGTTATGTGATTTGGGGGAAACCGGGATTTAGTTGTTAAAAGAAATACAGACCGGGTTCTATTGCGAATTAGAGCCCTTGGCTCACTGGTTTGTGCGCGGGATAATGGGGAGGAGGTCACGGGTTCAAACCCGGCCACCTCCCATCATTTTTAAAATGCCTTTTTAAGCATTTTAAAAATATATAAAAATTACCAAAAATTATAAAAATAAATTTAAAAAAAAAACTTCTTTTATTTTAAAAGCCTTTAAATAATTTTCAGTAATTTATTTATTTAAAAACACCTTAAAATAAATTTATTATTTAAAAACATTATAAATAACCATTTTTATAAAAATAGACTTTAAATAATGATTTAAAGTATTAATCCATTAATTGGACACCATATTATTTTTAATTATGGATAAAACATAATAATGGTGGGAATTTAATTCTTTAAAAATCTTATTTATTTACTTAAATAATTATTACATGTGTTATAAATTATTATCCATATAAAAATGGATTTTTAATAATAAATTAAATCATCAAATTATTAATGGATATTATATTATTTATGGATTAAACTTGATAATATAAATACAAATTAGATTTTATAAATTTAAATATTTATAAAATCTACGAAATTAAATATAAATTTACATAATTAAATAATGTTTATAGTTTATTTAGAATATAATGATATGTTGAAATCATTATTAAGCTAATCAATTTTATGAAATATAAATCTTTAGTTATTAAACAAAATAACTAAATGATTTAATTATATGTTTATGACAAATCCCCGAGAACCAAATCCTAGATCAATTGAACACCAGGTTCAAGATCTAACTTATTTAGGTTTTGGATTTGTATCTGTTTGCTCACGTGAAATATAATTCCTTAGCAGGAATTTACTAGCTTGTCAACAACACAAAGGACTAAGGTGAGTTCATAACTATTCCCCTTTTTAATCATTTAAATATTTTGAGGCTGGAATACATGTTGTGATTGAAATCTCAAATTATTTTGTGAGTTCATACTTAACTTTCCCCTTTTTAATCATTCAAATATTTTGGGGATGGATACATGTTGTAATTAAAATTACAAATTATTTTTGTGTATTATGTTGAATAATAATTGATCACATTTATGATTACATATGGTTACTATAAAAATCCTTCTCTGTATACTGGACTATAAATAAGCAGGGATCTTTTGGATAGTACTATCGGGAGTGACTTACCCCCCCAAAGGTATGGACATGTGATCCATATCAGATGCACAAAGATCTTGATGTCATTTGGGATGACTATTTCTGTAGTGAGAAGGCAGATGTGCACTTTATATAGTTTGCATTATAGTTCCGGTTGCAACCCATATGAGGATAAATGTAAAGGAGGATTTGCTCCCTCTGATTTGAATTATTATGATAATATAATATGCACATAAAAGGATAATAAACTATGATACATGGACAAATCCTAATGTGAAGGATTTGTTGGACTTGTACATAGTAATAATAAACTAAGTGACATGGACAAATTCAATGTGAAAGATTTGTTGGGCTTGTACTTAGTAGGTATATGGGATAGCGGGTTCACCTTATTAAAAAGGGTTCCGACAGGCTATTCATATATCAGTGAGTAAATTAAACTCACACTTTTACAGTAAATCCAATTTGATGATAATTGATGATTTATCACTATGTTTTACTTACCTATGAACTCACCAACCCTGTGTTGACACTTGATTTACATGTATTCTCAGGTATCTACTAAGAGCTTATGGACATGCACGTAGGATCATATAAGAGCTCAAGATACACATTGTTTATTGCCTGAGATATAATTAGACGTGTTGTTAAGAAACGATCTATATATTTATTTCCGTTGCGTATAAAATCTAATGCTCTGAATAAAATGGATTTGTTATCTAAAACTTATCATATCGATAACTACATCTCATGTGTAACTACTATGTTCGATCCTGTTTGCTCACCCCTCCGTGATAAATTCCAGACCCGGAATTTGAGGGTGTGACAGATTGGTATCAGAGCCATTGGTTATAGTGAGTTAGGAATTGCATCTAGCCTATAGCCACACATAATAGTTGCACAAAGTAAATTTCCTTAGTTAGAGAATGACTAGGATTAAGAAGTTATATGCTTAAAACTTAGATACTTGTTTCCTTAGTACTCGTGTCTTGCTGAATTTAATCAAAAAACCCAGTTTTCTTAAATTCAGAGCAAGATTCCGATTGTCAAAGTTCGATGGAACTCCCGACGTGGTCCTGAGTTCATTTGGGAATGAGAGGACGAAATAATGTGCAAGTATTCTAACTTGTTCAAGAATGTTGCCAGTACTTCTTAATTTTCGGGACGAAAATTCCTGTAACAGGGGGATGATGTGACAACCCGGAAAATTTTTCACGATTTAATATAATATTTATGTGATTTTACTAATTAGTTTTTATATTTTTATTATTATTTAATAATGATATTAATAATAATAAAAATAATGGCAATAATATAATAATATTATTATTAAAAATAATAATGTTAATAATGATGATAATAATAATAATGAAAATATTATTATTAATAATAATTATTTATAAAATTTATTAAATGGGATTTAATAAGTCCAGGGCTAGTTTGTAATTTTTGAAAACTATTTTAAAAGGTTTAAACATGAAATAACAAATTAGAAAACCCAGGGACCAAATGTGTAAATTATTAAAACCCAACCCCCCCCGCCGTCGATTCCCCCTCCGGCCACCTACTCCGGCCAACTCTCCGGCGACACCACAACCACCAAAACAAGCGGTTTGGATCAAATCAAACCGTCCCGACACACCCACCTGCTAGATTCGAACCAAAACCCCACGATGATTAAACAAATTCGAAGTGCGATCGATCTAACCACCCTCGTGATCACTGTCGGCTCCTTTACAGCTTCGGATCGCACTAAAACCCAGAAATGATCAAACTAATCGAACCTAAACGATCCTATAAATATTCCTAATCAACTACCACTTCGAATTACCTCTGAAACAAACGCATTTGTAACACCCGTAATTTCTTATTAAAGAAATTAAAAGAATAAAATGGAAGAGAAAGGAAAGAAAAACAAAAGTTACTTTTGTTTAAGGGCCAAAAGTGTCAATTTGACAAACTTTTATTAATTCCTTGTACAAAAGGTGGTATGGCACCCACGTTGTCTGCACTTTCACTTCATTCGAACTTTTAGAGAGAGAAAGTAGCAGGAGCAGAAAACCCTCGGATTTTTGAAGAAGAATCTGTAAACTTGGAAGCTTTTGGTAAGAATTCTCGAGTTTTTGAAGATTTAGATGATTCTAGAACCATACATGAGCATATAAATGTGACTAGTGTGTTCGGGTTGCTTTGTGTGTGTGTTCTAGGTGTTAGAACGAGTTGGGAAGGTTCGGATTGAAGAGTGTAAATTCGCAGAAGACAACTAAGGTGAGTTCTAGACCCCGTTTTACTGTTTTTAAATGTTTTGGGGCTGGAAATGCATGTAAATATGTTTTTATAAAACTGTGGGTTGATACCCGTATGAAATGATTGTATGGATGTTTATGTTATGTTAGATCTATGCTTAGAATCATGTGCATATGTTTAGAAATAGGCATTTTGATGTTCTGGACTTGAAATATGAATTAGACATATGAGTAGGATGCTAATGTGTCTGAAAATGGGACTTAGAATAAATAAGCAAAAGTTGGTAAGTCCACTAGTGGTCATACGACCAACAGTGTGGTCGTATGACCAGAATAAACTAAGTGTTGAGCCCAATAGGACTCATACGACCAACAGTGGTCGTATGAACATGTGATATTTTCTAAGTATGAGGCCAATAGGACTCATACGACCAACAGTGGTCGTATGATTATGTGGAAATTTCTAAGTGTGGACTCATACGACCAACAGTGGTCGTATGATCCAAATATGTTTCTAAGTCCAGAGTTGGTACGACCGGCAGTGGTCATACGACCAACAGTGTGGTCGTATGACCAGTTAATAATTCTAAGTGTTAAGTGAAAAGCCCAGCAGTGCTCGTACGACTAATAGTGCTCATACGACTAGAGGCTTATACGGCCAACAGGGCTAAAACGCCTAGAACACTTAGCATTTTTCAGGAATTTCCAGTAAAGTTCGAAGTTCGAGGTCTGACCAGGGTTGACTAGGGTTAATAAATGATGATGTCTCAGGCATATAATGATGAGAATGATTAACCCTAATTGTTACTAAATTTATTATTAGTATATTATTGTTAACAATATTATTAAAATATTGTTAAGTAAGGTATGATGCTGTGCATGATGATGTACGTATGAGGATGAATGTATGATGATGAATGTATGATGAATATGTATGATGTGTGCATGTTCCTTGTGATTGTGTATGTTTATCTTTCTGAAACTTTACGAATAACGAGAAATGAATTAATGAAGTATTATGTATCGTAAAGTGAAAGATAATGAAAGAGGAACATGATGACAAATGCATGTATTAACGAATGAACGAAATAAAGAATGATGATGAATACATGCATTAATGAACGAATGAGTTATGTCTTGCAAGCATTGAATAACGCGATTGGTCCTTCTATGTGATTGACCATGGTCATGGTACCTCTACCGCTTACCTCTAGTACCGTGGCACCATGTTTAGCTGTCCCTCCATAGACTTCGGCCCAGTACCGTGGCATACGTTTGTTGTTCATTTGTTGACCTCGGCCCGTACTGTGGCACTACGTTTTGCTGTCTATGGATTGACTTCGGCCCGGTAGCTAATAATGTTCGGGGTGTAGCATAGGGTATTGGTACAATTACCTTTCAATGCGTGCAAGTAAGTGTCTATATGTATGGAACCCTACCACTTACCTCTAGTACCGGGCATACGTTTTGCTGTTCATTTATTGACTTCGGCCCGGTAGCTAATAACGTTCGGGGTATAGCAGATGGTAGTGGTACAAAAGATATCCAATATGCAAGTAAGTATGAACGGGATTCTTGTCATTCGACCACAGTAATCATAGCAGAGTGCTATGAAGTGGGTAAAGCCTGACAGAATCCATACGAGAAGTTAAAGACAATGATGAATAACGAATGATGAAGATATAATAATTATTATCTATGTGTACGTATGATGAATGAACGCATGAACGAAAGGATACTTTTAAGATAAGTAAAAGTATGTTTCAATACAAAACTAGAACTCACTCAGCAATGCTGACTTTTATGTATTTTCCAGTTGGCAGGTAGTGTTGCTGAGGATGGCACGAGGCGGCTACTCAGCTCTTTTGGGATGGCATTCTTTTGATAATGTTTTGTATTGTAATGCAAACAAATGATATTTTGTAACAGGGGTTGTATTAATTTACAAAAGCATTTATAGTAAAATTTAAAGTTTCCGCTGCATAGTTTTTATTAAGTTATATTAAATGTATGTTTTATGGGTGATGACGACCAACTGTGAGGTGCCCGGGATCGGGGCCTTACAAGTTGGTATCAGAGCCAAAGTTTAAGTGAAATGGGTGAAATTTTAAAATAAACCTAAGACTTAAACTGAGAATGGGACAGGGGAATGGGAATGCCATCTGAGTAGCTGCGTGCCATCAGGTATTTTCTTGAAAGTTAACCATGTTACTTGCGCATGTTAAGTGTTTATGTGTACTGTTAGACTCAGATACTAATGTAGTCAGGACAGGTAATGCTCGGGGTGTGAAGAGTAAAGTAAGTGGCTAATCACAACTGGCCACTGTAATTAGGGACTTACTATACTTAACATAAACTGAGCTATTTCCTTGAATGACCGTGTTGGTGTTTAAATCTTTCAGTGTGATAAAGATGGTCGGTGGTAGATCATCGAAAGCCCCAATTGGTGGAGGCAGTGGCGGAAGTGGTACGGAACCACGAGTCACAAGAGGTAGGCCTAGAAAAGAGAAGAAGGTTCCCGAAGGACCTAATACTACTCCCTCGGGGGAGTGGATGAGAGTGATGATTTAGGGCCTCGGTGAAGGAGGCAGTTGTGGAGGAGGTGCACCAGGTTATGCAGACGATCCTACCGTCTGTGATGACAGAAGTGTTAAAGGCAGTACGTGAAGACGATAGACGGGGGAGGAATCGGTCCTCAGGTAGACAACAACAGGAGGAAACAAAAACGGTACTATCTGATGATGAAGAGGAAGAAGAACAGTTACGAGAGACCGCCCGGGGTTGTAACTACAGGGCATTCATGAGGTGCAAACCCCCAACTTTTGATGGGTCTGGTACTGCTACTGATGCTCACCAATGGGTGATGGAGATGGAAGCTGTCCTCGATATTAGTGATTGCCAGGAGGACAAGAAGGTGAAGTTTGCTACCCACTCTTTTACAGGGTCGGCCTTATGCTGGTGGAAGAATATAGTCCAAGCCGAGGGTAGCAGGGCTATAGGGAAGATGAAATGGGCTGAGCTGAAAAGGCTGGTGATCGAGGAATTCAGTCCTCGTCGGGAAATGGATAGAATAGAGAGAGAGTTCCTGCAGCTGGAGGCGGGGACGATGACCCACCAACAATATACCACCAAGTTTAACGAGTTGGCGCTGTTGGTGCCAGAGCAGGTGACGCTGGTGTCTCGAAAGATCAACCGGTATATTCAAGGACTGCCGGCTGAAATTCGTTGGCACTTGATTTCTGCCCGACCAAGCACTTTCAGGTCGGCGGTGGATTTGGCGGGAAGGTTATTCGATGAACGTGCTGCGTTGGTGAAGGCTGAGGGAAGCAAGAAAGGAAGTGGAGAGAAGACCTGGCAGGGGAAGAGATTTGGTCGGGGTGACACTTCGACAAACAACAAGAAAGCAAGGGTGGATGACCGCCGAGTGGTCGTGTCTGGAGCTGGGGTGAAGAAGTGTGGTAAGTGTGGAAAGGAGCACTCAGGGGTGCAAATGGGGATACAACATCTGCTTCAAGTGTGGGAGAACTGGGCATATGGCCAAGGATTGTCTGATGGGCAAGTGTTTTAACTGTGGGGAAAGTGGTCATATGAGCAGAGATTGCAAGAAGCCGAGGGCTGAGGGCTCGGGAGAAAAGAAGAAGGGAGGAGAAGCACCGAGGGCAAAGGCTAGGGCGTTCACGATGACGCAGGAAGAGGCTAGGACGGACCCCGATGTGGTGTCAGGTACGTTTCTAGTAAACCAAACTCTTGCTTCTGTGTTATTTGACTCTGGTGCTAGTAGGAGTTTCATTTCTGCTACTTTCTGTGCTACACTGCCTGTTTGTAGTAAATGCATTAGTGAGCCTTTTTATGTAGAAACTGCTATTGGTAAGTCCACTAGAGTTACTGATGTGATAGAGGACTGTACCATAGAATTAGAGGGCCATAGGTTCACTGCCATGTTACATGTGATGCCTCTAGGAGGATTTGATGTAGTGTTAGGGATGGACTGGTTAGCAACCTACGAAGCGAATATCGTGTGCCGAAAGAAGATGATTAGATTGACGGCGACCGACGGAAGTCCGGTGACGATTTATGGCGATCGAGCTACGACAATTCCGAAGGTGATCTCGATGGCGGTGGCGGGAAAGTGTATGAGGCGCGGATGTAGCGCCTACTTATGTTATGTAAAGAACGTAGAGACGCCAACACCACAGCTATGCGATGTGCCAGTGGTGTGTGACTTTCCAGATGTGTTTCCGAAGACTTATCGGGTTTGCCACCTGACCGAGAGATCGAATTCCAGATCGACCTGATACCGGGTGCCCAACCTGTCGCAAAAGCACCGTATCGCTTGGCTCCGACGGAGATGAAGGAATTGATGGATCAGTTGCAGGAGCTGCTAGATAAGGGGTTTATTCGACCGAGTATCTCACCTTGGGGTGCTCCGGTTCTGTTCGTAAAGAAGAAGGATGGTAGTATGCGGATGTGCATCGACTACCGCGAGCTGAATAAGCTGACGGTGAAGAACAGATACCCCTTACCAAGAATCGATGACTTGTTTGATCAGCTCCAGGGTGCCAGTTGGTTCTCGAGGATAGATCTTCGATCTGGCTACCATCAATTAAAGGTGAAGGAACAAGATATCCCTAAGACAGCCTTTCGTACGCGCTATGGTCACTACGAGTTTCTCGTCATGTCTTTGGGTTGACCAATGCGCCGGCTGCTTTTATGGATTTGATGAACCGAGTGTGCCGACCAATGTTGGATAAATCAGTAATTGTATTCATCGATGATATTTTGATTTATTCAAGAAGTGAAAAAGAGCATGCCGGGCATATTCGGGAAGTGTTGGAAACGTTGAGAAGGGAGAAATTGTACGCCAAATTCTCCAAGTGCGCCTTTTGGTTACGCGAGGTGCAATTTCTGGGTCATGTAGTGAATGCAGAAGGAATAATGGTGGACCCAGCAAAGGTTGAGGCGGTGATGCAATGGAAATCACCAAAGACGCCATCCGAGATTCGTAGCTTCTTGGGATTGGCGGGCTACTATAGAAGATTTATTCAAGACTTTTCAAAGATCGCCTCACCTTTGACAAAATTGACTCGTAAGGACGTGAAATTCGTGTGGGGTCGAGAGCAGGAGATGGCTTTTGAGGAGTTGAAGACAAGACTAACACAAGCTCCTGTCTTGACTTTGCCTGAGGGAAGTGAAGACTTAGTGGTCTATTCGGATGCATCTTATTCTGGGCTAGGTTGTGTGTTGATGCAACGTGGAAAGGTGATAGCCTATGCATCTCGACAACTGAAGACCCACGAAGTCAACTATCCCACACACGATCTAGAGCTAGCAGCGGTGGTTTTTGCATTGAAGATATGGCGGCACTATCTATACGGGACGAAGTGCACTATCTTCACAGACCACAAAAGCTTGAAGTACTTCTTCGAGCAGAAGGATCTAAACATGAGGCAGAGGCGGTGGTTGGAACTAATAAAAGATTATGATTGTGAGATCCATTACCACCCGGGCAAAGCCAATGTGGTGGCTGATGCCCTTAGCAGAAAAGAAAGGCCTGAGCCGATCCGGGTGAAGGCTTATCAGCTGATCATGACCCCCGATGTGATGACACAGGTTAAGGAGTTTCAAGACGAGGCTTTGAAAGAAGATCGTCTTAACTCTGAAAGGATGAGAGGTCTAGTTACAGAATTGGGTGAGAACACCTTGGTATTAAGACCCGATTTGGGCGAATGTGGATTCCTCGGTACGGGGATCTACGTGGAAGAATCATGGATGAGGCCCATAAGACCCGATACTCCATTCACCCGGTGCTACCAAAATGTACCACGATATGAAGAAAGACTATTGGTGGCCGGGCATGAAACGCGACGTAGTGGAGTACGTAAGTAAGTGCCTGACTTGTTTACAAGTGAAGGCGGAACACCAGAAGCCCTACGGGAAGATCCAACCGTTGGATATACCCGAGTGGAAGTGGGAGCATATCACCATGGATTTCATCACTAAGTTACCACGTACCCTAAAGGGTATGATGCTATATGGGTGATAGTTGACCGCTTGACAAAGAGTGCCCACTTCCTACCGATCCGCGAAACGTACTCATCGGAGAGATTGGCGGATCTGTTCATCAAGGAGATTGTAGCTCGTCATGGTGTGCCGGTGTCTATTGTGTCTGATCGTGACACCCGGTTTACCTCCAAGTTTTGGAAGAGATTTCATGATGCAATGGGGACGAGGCTACATATTAGCACGGCATATCATCCTCAGACAGACGGTCAGTCTGAGAGGACGATCCAAACACTCGAAGATATGCTTCGGGCGTGCGTGATCGACTTTGGAGGAAGTTGGGACAACCACCTGCCGTTAGCAGAATTCTCGTACAACAATAGTTATCACGCCAGCATTGGCATGCCGCCCTACGAGATGCTATACGGTAGGAGGTGTAGGACGCCCGTGTGCTGGGGAGACATTGGGCAGAAAGAGTTAGGAGGTGTTGAGGTGGTCGAAGCTACGACTGAAAAGTTAGAAAAGATCAAAGCCTTCATGAAGGCAGCGAAAGATAGGCAGAAGTCGTATGCTGACAAGAGGCGGAGACCGATAGAGTTCAAGGTTTGTGACCGAGTTATGTTGAAGGTCTCACCTTGGAAAGGAATCATTAGATTCAGGAAAAGAGGTAAGCTAAGCCCGAGGTACATAGGACCTTTCCGAATTATCGCACGAGTAGGAGAGGTGGCCTATCGACTTGAATTGCCAGATGAGTTAAGTGGAATTCATCCCACATTCCATGTATCTCATCTAAGGAAGTGCTTAGCTGATGAAGACATGGTTGTACCACTGGAGGATATTGAAGTAGACGAACGGCTCAACTACGTGGAGCAGCCAGTGGCAATCATTGATCGTAAAGAAAAGAGGTTGAGGAATAAAGTGGTTCCCCTTGTGCGTGTACAGTGGAAGCACAGGAAGGGATCCGAGTCTACGTGGGAGACTGAAGAAGAGATGAGACAACACTACCCACATCTGTTTGAGGAATAACAGGTTTCGGGGACGAAACCTATATAAGGGGGGTGGACTTGTAACACCCGTAATTTCTTATTAAAGAAATTAAAAGAATAAAATGGAAGAGAAAGGAAAGAAAAACAAAAGTTACTTTGTTTAAGGGCCAAAAGTGTCAATTTGACAAACTTTTATTAATTCCTTGTACAAAAGGTGGTATGGCACCCACGTTGTCTGCACTTTCACTTCATTCGAACTTTTAGAGAGAGAAAGTAGCAGGAGCAGAAAACCCTCGGATTTTTGAAGAAGAATCTGTAAACTTGGAAGCTTTTGGTAAGAATTCTCGAGTTTTGAAGATTTAGATGATTCTAGAACCATACATGAGCATATAAATGTGACTAGTGTGTTCGGGTTGCTTTGTGTGTATGTTCTAGGTGTTAGAACGAGTTGGGAAGGTTCGGATTGAAGAGTGTAAATTCGCAGAAGACAACTAAGGTGAGTTCTAGACCCGTTTTACTGTTTTTAAATGTTTTGGGGCTGGAAATGCATGTAAATATGTTTTTATAAAACTGTGGGTTGATACCCGTATGAAATGATTGTATGGATGTTTATGTTTATGTTAGATCTATGCTTAGAATCATGTGCATATGTTTAGAAATAGGCATTTTGATGTTCTGGACTTGAAATATGAATTAGACATATGAGTAGGATGCTAATGTGTCTGAAAATGGGACTTAGAATAAATAAGCAAAAGTTGGTAAGTCCACTAGTGGTCATACGACCAACAGTGTGGTCGTATGACCAGAATAAACTAAGTGTTGAGCCCAATAGGACTCATACGACCAACAGTGGTCGTATGAACATGTGATATTTTCTAAGTATGAGGCCAATAGGACTCATACGACCAACAGTGGTCGTATGATTATGTGGAAATTTCTAAGTGTGGACTCATACGACCAACAGTGGTCGTATGATCCAAATATGTTTCTAAGTCCAGAGTTGGTACGACCGGCAGTGGTCATACGACCAACAGTGTGGTCGTATGACCAGTTAATAATTCTAAGTGTTAAGTGAAAAGCCCAGCAGTGCTCGTACGACTAATAGTGCTCATACGACTAGAGGCTTATACGGCCAACAGGGCTAAAACGCCTAGAACACTTAGCATTTTTCAGGAATTTCCAGTAAAGTTCGAAGTTCGAGGTCTGACCAGGGTTGACTAGGGTTAATAAATGATGATGTCTCAGGCATATAATGATGAGAATGATTAACCCTAATTGTTACTAAATTTATTATTAGTATATTATTGTTAACAATATTATTAAAATATTGTTAAGTAAGGTATGATGCTGTGCATGATGATGTACGTATGAGGATGAATGTATGATGATGAATGTATGATGAATATGTATGATGTGTGCATGTTCCTTGTGATTGTGTATGTTTATCTTTCTGAAACTTTACGAATAACGAGAAATGAATTAATGAAGTATTATGTATCGTAAAGTGAAAGATAATGAAAGAGGAACATGATGACAAATGCATGTATTAACGAATGAACGAAATAAAGAATGATGATGAATACATGCATTAATGAACGAATGAGTTATGTCTTGCAAGCATTGAATAACGCGATTGGTCCTTCTATGTGATTGACCATGGTCATGGTACCTCTACCGCTTACCTCTAGTACCGTGGCACCATGTTTAGCTGTCCCTCCATAGACTTTGGCCCAGTACCGTGGCATACGTTTGTTGTTCATTTGTTGACCTCGGCCCGTACTGTGGCACTACGTTTTGCTGTCTATGGATTGACTTCGGCCCGGTAGCTAATAATGTTCGGGGTGTAGCATAGGGTATTGGTACAATTAACCTTTCAATGCGTGCAAGTAAGTGTCTATATGTATGGAACCCCTACCACTTACCTCTAGTACCGGGCATACGTTTTGCTGTTCATTTATTGACTTCGGCCCGGTAGCTAATAACGTTCGGGGTATAGCAGATGGTAGTGGTACAAAAGATATCCAATATGCAAGTAAGTATGAACGGGATCTTGTCATTCGACCACAGTAATCATAGCAGAGTGCTATGAAGTGGGTAAAGCCTGACAGAATCCATACGAGAAGTTAAAGACAATGATGAATAACGAATGATGAAGATAATAATAATTATTATCTATGTGTACGTATGATGAATGAACGCATGAACGAAAGGATACTTTTAAGATAAGTAAAAGTATGTTTCAATACAAAACTAGAACTCACTCAGCAACGCTGACTTTTATGTATTTTCCAGTTGGCAGGTAGTGTTGCTGAGGATGGCACGAGGCGGCTACTCAGCTCTTTGGGATGGCATTCTTTTGATAATGTTTTGTATTGTAATGCAAACAAATGATATTTTGTAACAGGGGTTGTATTAATTTACAAAAGCATTTATAGTAAAATTTAAAGTTTCCGCTGCATAGTTTTTATTAAGTTATATTAAATGTATGTTTTATGGGTGATGACGACCAACTGTGAGGTGCCCGGGATCGGGGCCTTACAGCATTCATCGAAATTGAATCCCTTCTATACCGCGACCTGCAACTCAATCGAACTCTACCCTACGAGTTTCAAATCACACAATTAACTTAGGGCTTTTCATCATTAGCATCATTAGAAACTTCCTGTGAAAGGAATTTGATTATCATTATCATTTGGATAGCGATCGATCTTCATCCCTGTCGCGGCTTGTTCATCCAGTATACATCATCAATTTGACTTGTTCTGGTAAAATTCAACACACCATTTTGTTCGATTTATCATGGGGAACAAAAGCTCCATGAATCCATACATTAACATAATCGATTGGATGCTCAATTTGATCGATTTGTGTTCTAGGGTTTACGTGATTGGGGGAAACCGGGATTTAGTTGTTAAAAAGAAATACAGACCGGGTTCTATTGCGAATTAGAGCCCTTGGCTCACTGGTTTGTGCGCGGGATAATGGAGAGGAGGTCACGGGTTCGAACCCGGCCACCTCCCATCATTTTTTAAATGCCTTTTAAGCATTTTAAAATATATAAAAATTACCAAAAATTATAAAAATAATTTAAAAAAAAAATTCTTTTATTTTAAAAGCTTTTAAATAATTTTCTGTAAATTTATTTATTTAAAAACACCTTAAAATAAATTTATTATTTAAAAACATTATAAATAACCATTTTTATAAAAATAGACTTTAAATAATGATTTAAAGTATTAATCCATTAATTGGACACCATATTATTTTTAATTATGGATAAAACATAATAATGGTGGAAATTTAATTCTTTAAAAATCTTATTTATTTATTTAAATAATTATTACATGTGTTATAAATTATTATCCATATAAAAATGGATTTTTAATAATAAATTAAATCATCAAATTATTAATGGATATTATATTATTTATGGATTAAACTTGATATATAAATACAAATTAGATTTTATAAATTTAAATATTTATAAAATCTTACAAAATTAAATATAAATTTACATAATTAAATAATGTTTATAATTTATTTAGAATATAATGATATGTTAAAATCATTATTAAGCTAATCAAATTTTATGAAATATAAATCTTTAGTTATTAAAACAAAATAACTAAATGATTTAATTATATGTTTATGACAAATTCCCGAGAACCAAATCCTAGATCAATTGAATATCAGGTTCAAGATCTAACTTATTTAGGTTTTGGATTTGTATCTGTTTGCTCACGTGAAATATATTTCCTTAGCAGGAATTTACTAGCTTGTCAACAACACAAAGGACAAAGGTGAGTTCATAACTATTCCCCTTTTTAATCATTTAAATATTTGGGGCTGGAATACATGTTGTGATTGAAATCTCAAATTATTTTGTGAGTTCATACTTAACTTTCCCCTTTTTAATCATTCAAATATTTTGGGGATGGATACATGTTGTAATTAAAATTACAAATTATTTTGTGTATTATGTTGAATAATAATTGATCACATTTATGATTACATATGGTTACTATGAAAATCCTTCTCTGTATACTGGACTATAAATAAGCAGGGATCTTTTGGATAGTACTATCGGGGAGTGACTTACCCCCATAAAGGTATGGACATGTGATCCATATCAGATGCACAAAGATCTTGATGTCATTCGGGATGACTATTTCTGTAGTGAGAAGGCAGATGTGTACTTTATATAGTTTGCATTATAGTTCCGGTTACAACCCATATGAGGATAAATGTAAAGGAGGATTTGCTGCCTCTGATTTGAATTATTATGATAATATAATATGCATATAAAAAGGATAATAAACTATGATACATGGATAAATCTTAATGTGAAGGATTTGTGGACTTGTACATAGTAACAATAAACTAAGTGACATGGACAAATTCAATGTGAAGGATTTGTTGGGCTTGTACTTAGTTGTGACAACCCGAAATTTTCCGTGAATTAATATAAGATTTTTATGTGAATTTATGATTTATTTTTATATTTTTATTATTATTAATATTAATATTAATAATAATAAAAATAATGATAATAATAATAATAATAATATTATTATTATTATTACAAATAATGATAATAATAATAATTATAATAATAATGATATATTATCAAAATAATGATGATAATAATAATAATATTAAAAATAATAATGTTAGTAATGAAAATAAAAATAATAATGAAAATATTAGTATTTACAAAAATTAATTAAGTAATTAAATAGTCCAGGGACTAGTTTTGTAATTTTCAAAACAAGTTTTAAAAAGTTAAAACATGAAATAAACAAAACAGAAAACTCGAGGGGCCATTTTGTAAATATTCCAAAAACCCAAACCCCCTCCCGTCGACCCTGTTCCGGCCACCCTCCGGCCAACAATCCGGCAAGCTCCGGCGAACCAAAATACACAAAATTAACCAGTTTTAACCAAATCAAAAGCTACCGACACTACCACATGCGAGATTCGAACCTAACCCACTCATCAATTGGAAGATTCGAACAGACAGTGCGATCTAACAACCCACGTGAACTTTGTCGGATCTTTACAACCTTGAATCGCACCACAAACTCAATAATAATCGAATCAAACGCATATACACAATGATATAAATACTACGAATCTGTATAAGCATTCAATTGCATCAATTAACACACAGAAACCTCAATTCGATCTCTTTCTCCTTCGCGACTGCAACTCAGTCGACTCCTGTCTTATGAGTTTAATTTCACGAAATTAAGATAGGGCTTTCGACCATTTAGGCTATGAAAAGCTTCCTGTAAGAGGAATTCGATTATCAACATCATTTGGATAGCAATAGAGCTTATCCCTCTGTCGCGACTGTTCTTCAAAGGATCACCATCAATCGAGCATTCTTCTGGTAAATTAATTATATCAATTTGTTCGGTTTATCATGGGGAACAAAAGCCCCATGATTTCATGCATTAACATAATCGAATCAAACATCAATTTGATCGAATTGTGTTCTAGGGTTCTGATTTGGGGATAACTGGGTTTAAGTGTTTAAATTTAAATGGAGCCGCTTTCTGTTGCGATTGGAGCCTTTGGCTCACTGGTTGTGCACGGGGTTGTGAAGGAGGAGGTCACGGGTTCGAACCGTGTACTTCCCAATATTTTTTAGGGCTATTTAATGACTTTAAAAAAAATAAATAAATAAATAAAAATTATTAGAAATTATAAAAATATTTTTAAAAACACCTGTTATTTTTAAAGCCTTTCATTAATTTTCTGCAAATTATTTAATGAAAAATACCTTAAATAAAATTTATAAAATAATATTTAAAAATGTTATAAATAACTATTTTTATAAAAATAGACTTTAATATATGATTAAAAGTATTAATCCATTTATTGGACACCATATCATTTTTAATTAATGATAAATCATAAAATTGTAGAAAACTTATTTATTTAAAAACCTAATTATTTATGTAAATAATTATTATATGTATTATAAATTGTTATCCATACAAAAATGGGTTTTTAAATATAATTATCAAATTATTAATGGATGTTATAATATTTTATGGACTTATTTTGATAATATAAATACAAGGTAAATTTTATAAATTTAAATATTTATAAAATCTTACAAAAATTAAATATAAACTTATATGTTTATATAACGTCTATAATTTAATTAGAATATAATGATATGTTAAAATCATTATTAAACTAATTAAATTTTATATAAATCATTAATTATTAACAAAAATAATTAAATGACTTAATGTTCATAACAAATCCCCGAGAACCAAAACCTAGATCAATTGAACACCAGGTTCAAGATCTAACCTATTTTGGTTTGGATTTGTATCTGTTTACTTATGTGAATTATAATTCCTTAGCAGGAATTTACTAGCTTGTCAACACTACCCACAGACCGAGGTGAGTTCATAACTATTCCCCTTTTTAATCATTTAAATATTTTGGGGCTGGAATACATGTTGTAATTGAAATTACAAATTATTTTGTGTATTATGTTAAATAATAATTTAATCACATTTATGATTACATATGGTTATTATGAAAATCCTTCTCTGTATACTGGACTATAAATAAGCAGGGATCTTTTGGATAGTACTATCGGGGAGTGACTTACCCCCACAAAGGTATGGACATGTGATCCATATCAGATGCACAAAGATCTTGATGTCATTCGGGATGACTGTTTCTGTAGTGAGAAGGCAGATGTGCACTTTATATAGTTTGCATTATAGTTCCACTTACCACCTATATGAGGATAAATGTAAAGAAAGGATTCGCGCCCTCTGATTTGAATTATTAAAACTGGCATAATACACACATAAAAAGGAAAAAGGAAAAGGGAAAAATTTAAACTATGATGTAGAAGACAAATCAAGGCTCGGCAAAACATCATATGCGAAAGCAAGAATCCACGCGACAGGAATAAGTCACGCGAGAAGCAGCCCATGCGAGACAAGCCTCCACGCGAGAACAGCTGTCACGCGAAAGACAAAGCCGCGCGAAAGGCATCTCGCGCGAGAACTATGTGCTTAGTATAAATAGCTAGTTTTTGTTTTGTAATTAAGCTTTTCATTCAGTATCATACTTATCTGTGCGAAATCGCACAAGACCTGTAATAGGTTGTCTGTTTTAATCAAAGAAGCATTTCTTGTTCAATCCATTCTTGTTTTCTACTCCAATCTTGTTTATATTCCGCGTTCACAAGATTGAGATCGTGTGTTACTGTTCTTGGGAGATTTTCAGAGGTTTACAATTGGTATCAAAGCATTAGGCTCTTGAACCACGATTTGGAGAAGAATTGGATTGTGTTCTACTTGATTTTTGAAGAATTCATCATCGATTACCTTAGATTCTGAGATGACAAAGTTATGCTGCTCGATTGTGGAAGATTTGGACTGATTTGTACCTAATTGAACTTAATTAGTGGACTTTAAGCTTAATTTTGATTAAAATTGACTTAAAATTCATTAAAATTGGATTAAAATGGGTTTAATCAAACTTAATCAGTGAATTGAAGGTGACATTCGCGTGAACAAACAGTTGGTAATCTGTTTCTGCTCAAAAACGACATTTTCGCTTGATCTGCAAGTTCTCGCACGCGAAAAATGGTGTTTTCGCACAGTTAGTTACTTCACCTTTTTGTGCGATTCGCGTGAAAAGATACTTCTGGAAATTCGCACGAACTGCTTTCTCACGCGAAAACACAGTCCGCGCGAAATCACTTTTCGCACGAGTTCTGTTTCGCACGAAAACCAGATTTTTGATTCTTCTGATCACTATGGCTTCAACAACACCGAATTTGAAGCATCTTACTGCTTCACTTCATCTAGACACTGAGATTGGTACTGGTAACAAGCCACCGAGGCTTCTCTGTGAAGATGATTATTCTGATTAGGCTTTCCGATTCGAGAGATATGTTATCTACACGGAACCAAAGATGTGGAGATCGATCCAGTATGGTCCTTACATTCCGTTGTACAAAAATGATAAAGGTGAAATGGTTCAGAAACCCGAACATTTGTGGGATGAAGACGACATCAAGAGATTGGAATTGGATGATAAAGCGTATGCTGCCATCACAATGGCTCTTACTACTGAGATCTCACAAAAGTTTCAAGAGTTCAGGGGTGCTAAAGTGCTTTGGGATGCTCTGGAATCTCAGATTATGGGCAATAAAGACATGAGAGAAAGCAAAAAGGATATGTTGAATCAAGAGTTCAACATGTTCAATCATATTGTAGGTGAAGAGCTGGAAGTTCAGATGGCCAGGTTTGTTAGACTGGTCACAAAAATGAAGAGTGCGGGTATTACTCTGGAACCCATCACTGTGAACAAAAAGTTGCTAAACTCACTTCCTTACAGTTGGAACAACAACTGTACTTTGATAAAGAGAACCAAAGACTTGTATACTCTACAGTTGACTGATCTCATCTCAACAATCAAGTCTTATGCTATGGATGATAAGCAGCGAGCTGCTAATCATCTCAATTCTCTGGGTGCTGAAGGAACTGCTCTATATGCAAAGATGGCTAGTAATCCGAATTACTATGTCAGTTATACGCAGATGTGTCAGCAACAACAATCTGGAAGTGCAGCATCTTCTTTTATTCAACCAGCAGTAACCACCAAGTTCATGTTCCAGCTGCTCAACATTATTCCCCCATCATCCATCAACAAGTCTCTCAATCTCAAGATTCTCAGAGTGGTCAACATGCTTATGTTGCTACCACTAGTCCATCAAAACAAACTGTTCAGATTGCTGAGGAGCATCTTGCTCTTTTCACCACTTTCATGTCGAGTTATGAAGCTTTCATGGCCAGGAGACTTACTGCTCCAAATGTTCTAGTTGATGATCTTCAACAAGTTAATCCTGATGATGTTGAAGAGAATGATATCAAGTATCAAATGGCCATGGTAGTTTACAGGGCAAAGAATTTTGCTAGAAGAACTGGGAGGAAAATGTTTGGCGTCAACAATTCTAGCAAAATTGGTTTTGATAAATCCAACCTGAGGTGTTACAACTGTGACAAACCAGGTCATTTCGCCAGAGAGTGTACTGAACCAAAAACTGGTCAAAATGAAGGCCCAAAGAAGATGGTGACTGTGGAGATAGAGCCAAAGAAGGATAAAGCAAATACTTCTGGTGGAACTAAAGCATTAGTTTCTCAAACTAATGCTGAATATGACTGGTCTGATCAAATGGAGGCTCTTGATTTACATTTGTCTACTGCTTTTGTTGCTAAGATTATTCCAGAACCAGAAGAGGAGGAAAATTTGTTTGCTGAATTCGTGTCTGATGATTTGTTGGAGGGTATGTTTGCTACGGTGGAAGAAGAGAAGGAGAAAGTTGAAATAGAGGATGAGAAAGTGGTAGAAGATAAGGAGAATGTTGTGAAGGAAGATCAGGTTGAAAAGGTTGCTGAAGAAGAAAGTGTGAATGATGAATACACTGTTGAGCTCACAGTCAAAAGTCCATGCATTGATCCAAAGACTGTTGCTAGTGCTCCAGTGGAAGAACCAGCTGATGAAATGAAAGCATTCATGGTCAAGAAGGCAGAGAAAACAGAAGGGGAAACTTCTGAACCAAAGGTATATGATAGTCTATGTAAAAATACATGTGTTGAGAAAGTTCAAAGATACAGAGTTCATAATGAAATCCTGATAATGGAAGTTGAAAAACTTCAGTATCAAGCTAGCAAACACAAGTCAAATGAAAAGATTTTCAAAGAAAAACTTGAAGGTTTAAACAAAACAATATATAATTTGAAATTAAATCTTCATGATAAAGAATGTACTAATAATGACTTGACAAATAGAAACAATGAACTCGCTTTAGAAATTAATAGACTCAACAGTGAATTAGCCACGGTTAAATTGACTGTTGAGAAATTTGAACTTTCATCAACAATGGTTGAAGGAATAATCAAGTCACAAATGACTCAGAAGATCAAAGGAGGAAAGTGTGGTGTTGGATTTTCTAACATTGCTCCTCCAATTAATCATGATTACTCATGTTTACCATCATCTGATAACACTTGTGATTCTGATATGGTCTATGGAATTGGATTTTCTCCATCTAAAGACTTAAAACCTTCTGTCAAAATAAATTTATCTGTTGATCCTATCATAGTACCCAAACCTAAACAATTACCTGAAAATCTTTTTGCAGATAAAATGAAGGTGGATGGGTTGGTTGAAGATTGGGAAAGTGAGAGTGAGGAAGAGAATGAGAATGAATGTTTGAAAAATAAAAATGTAAACGTTTCACAATCAGCTTGTAAACAAAATTGTCAGGAAATGAAAAGAATGTCGTTTTGAATGAGTTGAAATCAAATAGCAATTATAATTTGAATGCAAATCAAAGGGTAAATCAGAAAGAAAGAATGGAAAAGGATTTTAAGAATAGATTTGTTTCAAAAGGGACAGTTGAAAATGAAGAACATATTTTAAAGAAACGAATTTCGATTCTTTAAAAATAAACTACATTATAATGCTAACCTTGTGAATCAGGATGTATGTAGCCCAGATTTGCATGTGAATGACTCTTTTGCATTTAATCTGAACATTCAAAAGCCTGGTCCTTCTCCAGCACCAATCCGTATATCTAAGCCTGGTCCTCATCCAGCAAATTCAAAGCCTGGTCCTCATCCAGAAAATTCAAAGTCTGGTCCTACTAAAGCGGAATCAAAAACTGCTCATGTTTCAACACCACCAATTCCAAAAGTCAAAACTGCCAAATCTACAATCCAAAGTGGTCATAATTCATCAATTTCCTCGAATCTGCAAAAGATGAATTTGCAATTGTCAAACGAGACAAAGATTCGAGAGACTGTGGAGAAAGTTAAACCTAGTCAATTAGACTTTGGGTTTTATGACAATTTCATAATTGTCATCCACAGTTTGATTTCCACACACAACAAAAGCGATGCTATCAGTGTGGAAACACAAATCATTTAGCAAATAATTGTCCTTTTAGACAAAAATCATTAAGTAAACAAAGATTTCATAATTCTATTTCTCATAATAGAAAACTGTTTTTCACTCGTGGAAAATTTTCAAATAATATGAAATCTACAATTGTTAATGATTTTAATATCAAAAGGGATAAGAATTTGACTAATGATGTAAAGGCAAATGTCAAGATCAAAAACTTAAATGAAAAGAATGATGTACAAAACAATTATAATACTCTCAAATCATTTTGTCTTGCTGCAACTAAGAATGTGCTCAAGTCTTGCTTGACTTGGGTACCAAAATCTAAGTAATTTTGTTACGAATGCAGGGACAACCGCAAAAGACTACTGAAAGTCTATGGCATGTAGATAGTGGTTGTTCAAGACACATGACGGGTAACTTATCATTACTACAAGATGTGCAATCATACAATGGAGGAAGAGTGATATTTGCAGGAGATAGAGGAGGACGAATTACTAAACGTGGTACAGTTACAAACGGCGTCCTAAGTTTTGAAAATGTTAATTTTGTTGAGGAATTAAAACATAACCTGCTAACTGTGTCTCAAATCTGTGACAAACAATATTCTACACACTTTACTAACAAAGAATGCTTAATTTAAAACCAGGTTTTGTTGTTCCTGATGAATGGATTTTGATGAGGACTCCGAGAGACAATGATACATATCTTCTTGATATGCATTGTTCTAGTTCTTTGGTAACAGCTTCATGCTTACTATCCAAAGCCTCGGAGAATGATTCCATGTTATGGCATCGTAGATTAGGACATGTCAATCTTAAAAACATGAATAAACTTGTACGTGGAAATCATGTGATTGGTTTACCCGAAAAAGAATTTCAATTAATTGAACATTGTTTGTCATGTTCAAAGGGTAAACAACATAAACTTCCTCACAAACCAGTTGCACACAACTCAGTCGAATCCATCTTACAACTCTTACACATGGATCTTTTTGGTCCAGTAAGTGTTTTAAGCTTGGGTCGAAGATCTTACTGTCTGGTTATTACTGATGACTTTTCTAGATTTACCTGGGTGTTTTTCTTAGCATCTAAGGATGAAACTCCACACCTTTTGATCAAGTTTATTACTTTGGTGGAGAATCAGACAGAGAAAAAGGTAAAATGCATCAGAAGTGACAACGGAACAGAGTTTTGCAATCAAACTCTGAATGAGTTTTGTGAATCCAAGGGAATTGCCAGACAATTCAGTGCTGCTGGCACTCCACAACAGAATGGAGTTGCAGAAAGAAGAAATAGAACATTGATTGAAGCTGCTAGAACAATGATCTCTGCTGCCAAATTACCTTTGTTCTTTTGGGCAGAAGCAGTAAATACTGCATGTTATGTTCAAAATCGTGCTTTAATCAACAATAGATTAAATAAGACTCCTTATGAAATATTTTATAAACACAAACCCAAAGTTAAATATTTTAAAGCTTTTGGTTGTTGTTGCACTTTGTTGCATACAACTGAATCATCTTCAAAATTTTCTTAAAAGGCGGATGAATGTTACTTTGTGGGATATGCTGCCAATAAAGTTGCATATCGTGTTTATAATAAAAGAACTAGACAAATAGTCGAGTCATATAGCATTGATTGGCACGAGCTTAACATAACTGATGCAGGTTCAGCTCCTTCATGGGTTTATGATTATGAATCTTTGTTCATAAATTTTAAAATTTCTAAATCTTCATCTGCAGATTCTACTTCTCCAGCAATCTCCTTGGATAATAAAATCATTGAGGATCTTTCATCTTTGATATCTGATGAGTCTGCTATTGCTTCATCATCCAAAGATATTCCTACAAATTCTGTACCTGTATCTGCATGTTCAGAGTCATTAGATGTCTCTTCAGAACAAATTTCTACTCAGGATTTGGAAGAATCTTTAAGTTCTCCATTATCTTCATCTTCGTCAGAGACTATACATACACCAATAGAAATCATTCAAGTTCCATTTGAAGAATCTCCAAATGTGTCTACTGCTTCTGAAACTCATGTTTCAGATGACACACTTGAAGAAACTATTGTGTATCAATCTCAAAACTCTGAAGAAGCTCATGATAATGTTGAACATATTACAAATTTGGAAGATGGAATGGTTGTAGATGAGATTCCTCAATTAAGAATACATAAAACTCATCCCACTGAAGCAATCATAGGTCCGTTGCACGAAGGTGTAATTACCAGAAGTCAATCAGGGGCAATCAACACATGTCTTTATGCTTGCTTTCTATCACAAATAGTGCCCAAGAATGTGGAAATGGCACTCAAAGAAAATAGCTGGATAGAAGCAATGCAAGATGAGTTGATGCAATTCAAGAAACTCAATGTTGGCATCTTGTTGAACTTCCAAAGGATAAGCTTCCGATTGGAACAAAGTGGATTTTTAGAAACAAGACGGATGACAAAGGTGTTATAGTTCGGAATAAAGCACGTCTTGTCGTGCAGGGATTTTATCAAGTTGAAGGATTGGACTATGAAGAAGTGTATGCTCCAGTTGCAAGACTAGAAGCAATACGCATATTCTTAGCCTTTGCTTCATACATGAACTTCAAGGTGTATCAGATGGATGTTAAAACTGCATTTCTATACGGAGAAATGAAGGAAGAAACCTATGTTTGTCAGCCTCCTGGATTTGAAGACCCAGATCATCCTGATTATGTATATAAGTTGGATAAGGCGCTATATGGATTACATCAAGCACCTCGTGCTTGGTATGCTACTCTGACTGAACATTTGCTTGCAAATGGTTATTCAAGAGGTGCAATTGATCAAACCTTATTCATACGAAAATCAGGGGATGATATCATTTTGGTTCAAATCTACGTCGATGATATCATTTTTGGTTCCACAAATGATAGTATGTGCACAGAGTTCGAAGAGGTGATGAAGAAGAAGTCTGAGATGAGTTCCCTTGGGGAAATTTCATTTTTCTTGGGTATTCAGGTTACTCAATCTGAGACGGGTATTCTCATTCATCAAGAAAATATGTTCAGACAATTCTTGAGAAATACAAGTTTCAAGATTCCAAAGTAGCTCCAACTCCAATGGCTTCTCGTCCTACTCTTACTCCGGATCCATTAGGAGAATCAGTTGATCAACATCTTTACAGATCGATGATTGGTTCCCTCATGTATCTCACTGCAAGCAGGCCGGATGTCATGTTCCCTGTTTGTCAGTGTGCCCGCTATCAAAGTGATCCAAAGGAATCACACATGAAAGCTGTCAAGCGGATTTTCAAGTATCTCAAGGGTCAACCTAAACTTGGTCTTTGGTATCCTCGAAATTCCGATTTCAATTTATTTGCTTATACTGACAGTGATTATGGTGGTTGTAACTTAGACAGGAAATCGACCACAGGAGGATGTCAATTCTTGGGTAACCGACTCATTTCTTGGCAGTGTAAAAAGCAGAATACTGTATCCACATCCACTGCCGAAGCTGAATATGTGGCTGCTTCGAGTTGTTGTTCCCAACTTGTCTGGATTCAGC
Source organism: Flaveria linearis (assembly GCA_024085815.1). NCBI lineage: Eukaryota > Viridiplantae > Streptophyta > Magnoliopsida > Asterales > Asteraceae > Flaveria > Flaveria linearis. The sequence continues at coordinate 6,229,177 of CM044017.1, read as the reverse complement.
AACAACTTCTCGATTATGGTCTCAACATTTACGACACACCAATTTGGTGTGATAACACGGCAGTTCTAAACATCGTGAAAAATCCCATTCAACACTCAAAAACTAAACACATTGACATCCGCATCCATTTTATCCGCGATTGTTTTGATCGTAAACTTATTCATCTAAAACAAGTGCCGTCAACTGAAAATATCGCTGATTTATTTACCAAGGCTTTTGATCATTCTCGATTTGATTTCCTTGTGCAATCATTGGGAATGATTAACTTTGGATAAATTGGTTTAATGAATCTTCACAAAAAGATTTTTCATTTTGTTAAATAAAGAATAAAATTGCAATTGTTTCTTTTTCTTAAAAGAACAATCACAATTTTAGGGGGAGAAAATTAGAAAAACAAGTTCTGAAAAATATTTTTGGTCTTAGGGGGAGTTAAGATCAAAGGATTACCAAAATCAAAAGAAGAAATTTTCATACTTAAAATGAGAAATGATATTACAAAGTTCAAAACGAGTATAAGTACTTTCAAAGGCTTAAATACGAATACACTTGGATTATGTTTGATATGTTGATAGGCTTTGCTTTCAGAAATGAAAAGATCATAATTGAGTGATTATACTTGAATTAAAGAAATATGAATTAGTGGGGAACATATGAGGATTCTGTGCCAAAAATGTTCTAACACAGACTGAGAGATATAATCTTGTCATACTCAAGCCTGTATATGATTGATTCAGTGATTATCATAACTATATATATATATATATATATATAAAAGAGGAAAATACAAAAAGAAACAAAAGGAGAAAAATACAAAAAGAAAATAATTGAGCAAAAAGATGCCAAAAGGAAAAGGCCATATAGGATATAAGATGCCAAGAAGCACAACAAATCAAAAGATATGTCTAAACGACATACATACTATATGGTATATATTTTCTGATTTTGAGAATAGTTTTTAACTTTGGAAGGCAAAATCGAAAGATGGGGCATGTAAGTCCGAATGGCTTGTAAGTCCTAAACATCTTGAGAGGGCAGACGTAAGTCCGGATGGCTGTCAGTAAGTCCTTAAACTTGTTAATATTCCGGGTTAAGAAATATTTCTCAGGCTAGTTATGCTCAAATAGTTATATTTAGGATTACAATAAATGGTATCACTGATCATCAATGCATGGTTTAAGTCAAATTGGGGTGACTTGAAAAATCTCAATAGTGTCTTGAAGGATAATAATTACTTTACAGAAGTTCTGATTGTGGTATCCACTGACTTATATTAAATCAACACAAAACATGATATATATCACTCATTATGTTTCTGAGTAAAACATGAAGTATAAGTTTAAAGTGGACAACAGATATTGACAATCAACTTAACCAGTTATTTTAAATAAAGCGGACAGAGTCTTAACTTGACAAAAGAACTATATGATCTCATTATGAAAATTTATACAAAACAAGCAAATCCGATCTTGATTCTTTAAGTGTTTTAATTCTTTTGTTATGTTGTTTGTAAGTGTTTGTTTTTATTTCACTTTTATAGTGTTTTAGTTTTAGGACAATTAAATAACAAGAAAATTTTTGAAAATTGAAGATTCATTAAATTAATTGGTCACTTGGTAAATAACATTTTATGTTGACTTAATTCATTGAAAATAAACGGATTTAAAGTTGTGTAAAGGTTTGAAAAGAATTAAAAAGTTGAAATTTTGAAAGTAATCGTTTCGCACGCGAAAAGGAACAGTCACGCGAAAACCATGACTCGCGAAAGGGATTGTCGCGTGACTTTTCAGGGTTAAATATCACATTGTTCAAGGCATATTCATTTTTCGCTCAACACCACATCCGAAAACCCTTTTCGCTCACCATCCGAAAACTCTTCTCGCATACACCAAATCATACATCATTTCACTCTTACTCTGTTAGTTTGATCCACATATCATTCTTAGTACGTGCTTAGTGTGATATTGAAGGTATAAAAGGTTCGATTTGTCACTGTAGATATGCACTGTTAAAGGGGAACTTAACAACTTGAAAATAAAATCTTAAAAATCAGGATTAAAAGATGAAATTGAATGTTGAAATACACCTAATAGACTTAGGCGACAGTAATGGAATGAATATTGTGGAGTAAAATCGAGTTTTGGACGGTTAATTTGAAGTTGGGGTTGTGCGAATCGCACCAGGGAACTGAACAGTTGCGAAACGATTTCGCGTGAGAAAGCTTATCGCGTGAAACCTATTTTCGCGTGATAAAGGTTTTTCGCGTGAAACCATTTTTCACAAACTTTGTCAATTTCGCATGAGTCTTGTTTTCGCATGATGACATACACGTTTTCGCTTGAACTAAGTTTTCACAAAGTGCTTTCGCATGAACAGAGATTTCGCATTAACAGTTATGTCGCGTGAAAAGTGTTTTCGCATAAAAACAATTGTCAATCATCTTGAATTTTCGCAAGTGTTGATTTTACTCATAACAGAATGTTGTAAAAGTTTCTAAGTGTTGAACCACTTGTGTCTCAATTGTACTTGTACACAATAACTTTTTGTTAATAAACCTTAAATGTAATAAAACTTTGAGATGATTAATTGTTTTCAAGTAATGAAATTTTCTAAGTAAAAAGATTGTGGTTCACATGTTCTAAGTGTAGAAACTATTTTGTCATAATTTAGTTATATTCTGAGTGTTCTAATTTTGATCTTATTTGACAATGCAGATGGCACAAATGATCTTTAACAAGAATCATAATTGTGTTGCATATTTGGATGAAGTTCCGGAAGGGAAAGAATTATTTCATCTATGATTGATGGGCTGAAGAACTCAAGGATTGTTTATTCTATTTCTGCTGATCCAGCCATCTATTCCGAACTGATAGATTCTTTCTGGAGCACTGCTGCTCTAGAAAAGGACGAAGCTGGAAACTAGATTATCACAGCCACTGTAAAGGAGAAAAGGGTGATAGTTTCTCAAGCCATACTAAACAGAGTTCTTCTGTTTAATGACCAAGAGGGAGCACCAACAAGACTAGATGATGAGTTGTTATGGATTGTCTATCTCGGATGGGTTATGAGTATAGATGTAACACCCGTAATTCTTATTAAAAGGAAGTAAAAGAATAAAGAGAAAGAAAAAGGAGAAAAAGGAAGTCAACCCCAAAGTTGAGGGACCAAAGGTGTAAAATGATAAAAAAAAAATCTTATAAAGTTGGTAAAAAGGAGGCATGGTCGCCCATTACCTCCTGCACATTTCTTTGCATCGGTTTTTTTTAGAGAGAGAAACAGCAGGAACTTCGATTCTTAGAGAGAGAAAGAAGAAGAAATCAGATTCAAGACACATCTAGGCTTTCGAATCTTTTGGAAAAGCTCGAGCAGGGGAGTTTGAACTTGAAGAGCAGCTAAGGTGAGTTCTAGACCCCATTTACTGGTTTTTAAATGTTTTGGGGCTGGAAATGCATGTAAACATGTTTTTATAAAACTTGGGTTTGATACCCGTATGGTTAGAATGTGCGTATGTTTATGTTTATGTTAGTTTATGCCTAAAATCATATGTTTATGTTTAGATTAGGCATTATGATGTTTGGGGACTTGGTTTATGGATTAGACACATGAACAGGTTGCAATATGTTTGAAAATGGGACTTAGAATAAATCAGCAAAAGTTGGTAAGTCCACTAGTGGTCATACGACCAACAGTGTGGTCGTATGACCAGAATATTTTTCTAAGTGTTGAGCCCAATAGGACTCATACGACCAACAGTGGTCGTATGCATATGTGATATTTTCTAAGTATGAGGCCCAATAGGACTCATACGACCAACAGTGGTCGTATGATTATGTGAAAAATTTCCAAGTCTGAGGCCCACAGGACTCATACGACCAACAGTGGTCGTATGATGATGATGAAAATTCTAAGTGTGGACTCATACGACCAACAGTGGTCGTATGATCCGAATATGTTTCTAAGTCCAGAGTTGGTACGACCAGCAGTAGTCATACGACCAACAGTGTGGTCGTATGACCAGTTGATAATTCTAAGTGTTGAGTGAAAAGCCCAGCAGTGTTCATACGACTAATAGTGCTCATACGCCCAGAGGCTTATACGACCAATAGTGCTAAAACGACTAGAACACTTAGAAATTTTCAGGAATTTCCAGTAATTCCGTAGTTCGAGGTTTGACCAGGGTTGACTAGGGTTAATAAATGATGATGTCTCATGCATATAATGATGAGTATGATTAACCCTAATTGTTACTAATATTATTATTAGTATATTATTGTTAACAATATTATTAAAATATTGTTAAGTATGGTATGATATGATGATGCTACGTATGATGATGAATGTAAGATGAATATGTATGATGTGTGTATGTTCCTTGTGATTGTGTACGCTTATCTTTCTGAAACTTTACGAATAACGAGAAATGAATTAATGAAGTATTATGTATCGTAAAGTGAAAGATAATGAAAGAGGAACATGATGATGAATGCATGTATTAACGAATGAACGAAAAGAAGAATGATGATGAATACATGCATTAATGAACGAACGAATTATGTCTTGCAAGCATTGAATAACGCGATTGGTCCTTCTATGTGATTGACCATGGTCATGGTACCTCTACCGCTTACCTCTAGTACCGTGGCATACGTTTTGTTGTTCATATGTTGACTTCGGCCCGGTAGCTAATAACGTTCGGGGTGTAGCCTATGGTATTGGTACAATTCACCTTTCAATGTGTGCAAGTAAGTATGAACTAATGCGTATGGTAGTTACCCACTTCGGTGGGGGTGTAGTTACCCACTTCGGTGGGGGTGATGTTAGAGTGATGTTACCCACTTCGGTGGGGGTGTAGTTACCCACTTGGGTGGGGGTGATGTTACCCATTTCGATGGGGGTGTTGTTACCCGAGTTATGTCTAACTGCGGGGGTGTGGCACGAGGCCAAACATAGTTATGAGATGAGCGACTTTGTGTTGCAACAAACTCGGTTGGAGTTCAATCTCTGTGATTGACTCGCATGGGATCTTTGTCGCATGCTCCGGTACTGTGTCAGTCTTCGGACATGAGTCGGGGGTTTGTGAGCAGGCCCCGGCACAGTATCAGTCTTCGGACATGAGTCGGGAGTAGTGCGAGAGAGTGAGATGAGATGAATGAGTAGAGGATCGCATGCTCCGGTACTGTGTCAGTCTTCGGACATGAGTCGGGGGTTTGTGAGCAGGCCCCGGCACAGTATCAGTCTTCGGACATGAGTCGGGAGTAGTGCGAGAGAGTGAGATGAGATGAATGAGTAGAGAATCGCATGCTCCGGTACTGTGTCAGTCTTCGGACATGAGTCGGGGGTTTGTGAGCAGGCCCCGGCACAGTATCAGTCTTCGGACATGAGTCGGGAGTAGTGCGAGAGAGTGAGATGAGATGAATGAGTAGAGGATCGCATGCTCCGGTACTGTGTCAGTCTTCGGATATGAGTCGGGAGTAGTGCGAGAGAGTGAGATGAGACGAATGAGGAACGGAACGCGTGCTTCGGTACTGTGTCAGTCTTCGGACATGAGTCGGGGGTTTGTGAGCAGGCCCCGGCACCGTATCAGTCTACGGACATGAGTCGAGAGTACGGCGTGAGATGATGATTGAGAGAGATAAATGTGAAAGGCAGAAAGTATGAAATGAACGTAAGAATGAACGTAACGTACGGAAAGACGAATGTAACGAACGTATGAGTGAAAGTAAGAAACACATGAACGAAAGCTAATGAATGAATGATGAAGATAATAATAATATTATCTACGTGTATGTATGTTGTATGATTGTATGTATAAAGAACGGTTTTTGGATGGAAAGTAAAGTATGTTTTATTATAAAACTAGAACTCACTCAGCAACGCTGACGTTTTATGTATTTTCCAGTTGGCAGGTATGTTGCTGAGGATGGCATGAGGTGACTACTCAGTTGTTGAAGCTGGCATCCATATTTTTGACATGTCAATGTATTTTGAAATGAAAAAGAATGTTGTAATGAAGTAAATGACATGTTTTTGTTATTAATGAATGTTTTTAAATTCCGCTGCGAGTAAATGTGTGTTCTAAAACATTTTATGTGCGATGAATGACCAACTGTGAGGTGCCCGGGAACGGGGCCTTACAAGTTGGTATCAGAGCCAAAGTTTAAGTGAAATGGGTAAATTTTCATAATAAACCTAGTCTTAAACTGAGAATGGGACGGAAAGGGAAGGGATGCCAAACTGAGTAGCTGCGTGTCATCAGGTATTTTCTTAAAGTTAACCAGCATTGTGTGCGCATGTTATGTGTTTATGTGTTACTGTTAGATTTAGATGCTAATATAGTCAGGACAGGTAATGCTCGGGGTGTGAAGAGTAGAGTAAGTGGCTAATTACAACTGATCACCGTAATTAGGGACTTACTATACTTGACATGAACTGAGCTATTCCCTTAAATGACCGTGTTAATGTTTAAATCTTTCAGTGTAAGTTAGAGAATGGCCGGTGGTAGATCTTCTAAGACTTCCCGTGGTGGAGGTAGTGGCAGACGTGGTGTTGAACCACGAGTCACGAGAGCACGATCTAGAGTGGAACAGGTGGTCCACGAGGAGCCCGAAACACCTCAACCGGGAGGTGATGATGAGAGTGCTAACTTGAGAGCCTCGGTGAAAGAGGCGGTAGCTGAAGAAGTGCATCAGGTCATGCAGACGATCCTACCATCTGTAGTGACCGAGGTAGTAAAGGCTGTTAGAGACGGGGAAAGACAGGAAAGGGGTAGATCATCAGGCTCAAGGAGACGGCCCGAGACTGAAACGGTCTTCTTCGATGACGAAGAGGAAGAAGAGCCTGCGCCGGAGACGGCACGAGGCTGTGATTATGGGGCGTTTCGGCGATGCAAACCCCCAACTTTTGATGGTAATGGCACTGCTGCCGCGGCTCATCGTTGGGTCAGAGAGATGGAAGCGGTGCTGGAAATTAGTGAGTGCCGGGAAGATCAGAAAGTTAAGTTTGCCACTCATTCTTTCGTGGATTCAGCTTTGTGCTGGTGGGACAACATAGTCCAAGTTGAGGGTAGTCGGGCTATCGGAAGGATGAGATGGCCAGAGTTAAAAAGGTTAGTGATTGAGGAGTTCTGTCCTCACCGTGAGATGGACAAGGTAGAAAGGGAATTCCTGCAGTTAGAAGCGGGGACGATGACGCATCAACAGTACACCACAAAGTTTAACGAGATGGCACGTCTGGTGCCGGATCAGGTGACTCCTCTATCCCGAAAGATAAAGCGGTATGTTCAGGGTTTGCCGGTGGATATCCGTAGGCACCTGATCGCTGCCCGACCAAGCACGTTCAGGTCGGCGGTAGATCTAGCGGGAAGGTTATACGACGAGCGGGAGGCGATGGCAATGAAGGGCGAGGTGGAGGAGCGAGCCTATGTTAAGAAAGGGAAGGGAAGGCGAGATAGTGATGGTGGAATGGTGGCCGAAGGTAAGATGATGAGGGTCGATGATCGGGAGAGGATAAGAAGGAAGGATGAGGTATGTAAGAAGTGTGGTAGAGGTCACGAAGGGGAGTGCAAGTGGGGACTGAATGTTTGCTTTCAATGTGGAAAGGAAGGTCATAGGGCAAGGGATTGCCGTGTGGCTAAGTGCTACAACTGCGGTGGGACTGGACATCTGAGCAGGGATTGTAAGAAGCCAAAGGCGGAAGGTTCGGGAGTGAAGAAGGCTGGAAGAGAAGGACGGAGGGCAAACGCAGCAACTACACGATGACGTGGGAGGAGGCTAGGGTGAACCCCGATGTTACGTCAGGTATGTTTCTAGTCAATTAACCTTTAGCCTTTGTGTAGTTTGATTATGGCTCTGGTTTCATTCCTACTGCCTTTTTGTGATAAGTTGCATGTTAGGAATAGAAAGATATGTCATTCGACTTAGGAGCTACTATAGGTAAGTCTACTAGATTACCCAGTGCGCTAAAGGACCCCGCAATAGAATTGAGAGAGCGCTTGTTTTTGCTGATAGACCATCCCTGATAGACGTAGGTGGATAGACGTACACCTCCGGGTGAATCGAAAGGTAACTTATGAGGCAAGCACCAAGTGCTGCAAAAGAGATGGATTGATTGGTGGTGCCCGATAAAAGTTCGGTGCCGATCTGCGACAATGGATTATGATGAAGGCTTCACCGGGAAGGATGTACGACGATCGGAAGGGAACGAAAACAAAAGGAGAAGGAACATCAAACAAGGGCTTGTGGTATTTCCATAAGCAGCAACTTTACACAAGTTGAAGGCCGTGTTCTTCACGCACTAAAGCTGAAGGTTCTCAGTGATGCTCTGAAGCTCAATGATTATGACGCAAAGCCTTTGCTCAATATCTTGTGGTGTTTCTTTTGATTATAGTGACCCTACTCTACATGGCATATTTGAGGCCGTAGTTCCTGGTCAAATGACCATTGATCAGTATGCATGGGTTGCCAATGCAGAATAGTCAAAGATAGACCAGAAATTGGATGTCGATAAATGATGTAGAGCGATTGAATTCCAGATGAGAGACTGGAAGAAGAGGTGAAACAGTATTGCTCACAAGGGTTTAAGGAATAACAGGTTTCGGGGACGAAACCTATATAAGGGGGGTGGACTTGTAACACCCGTAATTCTTATTAAAAGGAAGTAAAAGAATAAAGAGAAAGAAAAAGGAGAAAAAGGAAGTCAACCCCAAAGTTGAGGGACCAAAGGTGTAAAATGATAAAAAAAAAATCTTATAAAGTTGGTAAAAAGGAGGCATGGTCGCCCATTACCTCCTGCACATTTCTTTGCATCGGTTTTTTTTAGAGAGAGAAACAGCAGGAACTTCGATTCTTAGAGAGAGAAAGAAGAAGAAATCAGATTCAAGACACATCTAGGCTTTCGAATCTTTTGGAAAAGCTCGAGCAGGGGAGTTTGAACTTGAAGAGCAGCTAAGGTGAGTTCTAGACCCCATTTTACTGGTTTTTAAATGTTTTGGGGCTGGAAATGCATGTAAACATGTTTTTATAAAACTTGGGTTTGATACCCGTATGGTTAGAATGTGCGTATGTTTATGTTTATGTTAGTTTATGCCTAAAATCATATGTTTATGTTTAGATTAGGCATTATGATGTTTGGGGACTTGGTTTATGGATTAGACACATGAACAGGTTGCAATATGTTTGAAAATGGGACTTAGAATAAATCAGCAAAAGTTGGTAAGTCCACTAGTGGTCATACGACCAACAGTGTGGTCGTATGACCAGAATATTTTTCTAAGTGTTGAGCCAATAGGACTCATACGACCAACAGTGGTCGTATGCATATGTGATATTTTCTAAGTATGAGGCCCAATAGGACTCATACGACCAACAGTGGTCGTATGATTATGTGAAAAATTTCCAAGTCTGAGGCCCACAGGACTCATACGACCAACAGTGGTCGTATGATGATGATGAAAATTCTAAGTGTGGACTCATACGACCAACAGTGGTCGTATGATCCGAATATGTTTCTAAGTCCAGAGTTGGTACGACCAGCAGTAGTCATACGACCAACAGTGTGGTCGTATGACCAGTTGATAATTCTAAGTGTTGAGTGAAAAGCCCAGCAGTGTTCATACGACTAATAGTGCTCATACGCCCAGAGGCTTATACGACCAATAGTGCTAAAACGACTAGAACACTTAGAAATTTTCAGGAATTTCCAGTAATTCCGTAGTTCGAGGTTTGACCAGGGTTGACTAGGGTTAATAAATGATGATGTCTCATGCATATAATGATGAGTATGATTAACCCTAATTGTTACTAATATTATTATTAGTATATTATTGTTAACAATATTATTAAAATATTGTTAAGTATGGTATGATATGATGATGCTACGTATGATGATGAATGTAAGATGAATATGTATGATGTGTGTATGTTCCTTGTGATTGTGTACGCTTATCTTTCTGAAACTTTACGAATAACGAGAAATGAATTAATGAAGTATTATGTATCGTAAAGTGAAAGATAATGAAAGAGGAACATGATGATGAATGCATGTATTAACGAATGAACGAAAAGAAGAATGATGATGAATACATGCATTAATGAACGAACGAATTATGTCTTGCAAGCATTGAATAACGCGATTGGTCCTTCTATGTGATTGACCATGGTCATGGTACCTCTACCGCTTACCTCTAGTACCGTGGCATACGTTTTGTTGTTCATATGTTGACTTCGGCCCGGTAGCTAATAACGTTCGGGGTGTAGCCTATGGTATTGGTACAATTCACCTTTCAATGTGTGCAAGTAAGTATGAACTAATGCGTATGGTAGTTACCCACTTCGGTGGGGGTGTAGTTACCCACTTCGGTGGGGGTGATGTTAGAGTGATGTTACCCACTTCGGTGGGGGTGTAGTTACCCACTTGGGTGGGGGTGATGTTACCCATTTCGATGGGGGTGTTGTTACCCGAGTTATGTCTAACTGCGGGGGTGTGGCACGAGGCCAAACATAGTTATGAGATGAGCGACTTTGTGTTGCAACAAACTCGATTGGAGTTCAATCTCTGTGATTGACTCGCATGGGATCTTTGTCGCATGCTCCGGTACTGTGTCAGTCTTCGGACATGAGTCGGGGGTTTGTGAGCAGGCCCCGGCACAGTATCAGTCTTCGGACATGAGTCGGGAGTAGTGCGAGAGAGTGAGATGAGATGAATGAGTAGAGGATCGCATGCTCCGGTACTGTGTCAGTCTTCGGACATGAGTCGGGGGTTTGTGAGCAGGCCCCGGCACAGTATCAGTCTTCGGACATGAGTCGGGAGTAGTGCGAGAGAGTGAGATGAGATGAATGAGTAGAGAATCGCATGCTCCGGTACTGTGTCAGTCTTCGGACATGAGTCGGGGGTTTGTGAGCAGGCCCCGGCACAGTATCAGTCTTCGGACATGAGTCGGGAGTAGTGCGAGAGAGTGAGATGAGATGAATGAGTAGAGGATCGCATGCTCCGGTACTGTGTCAGTCTTCGGATATGAGTCGGGAGTAGTGCGAGAGAGTGAGATGAGACGAATGAGGAACGGAACGCGTGCTTCGGTACTGTGTCAGTCTTCGGACATGAGTCGGGGGTTTGTGAGCAGGCCCCGGCACCGTATCAGTCTACGGACATGAGTCGAGAGTACGGCGTGAGATGATGATTGAGAGAGATAAATGTGAAAGGCAGAAAGTATGAAATGAACGTAAGAATGAACGTAACGTACGGAAAGACGAATGTAACGAACGTATGAGTGAAAGTAAGAAACACATGAACGAAAGCTAATGAATGAATGATGAAGATAATAATAATATTATCTACGTGTATGTATGTTGTATGATTGTATGTATAAAAGAACGGTTTTTGGATGGAAAGTAAAGTATGTTTTATTATAAAACTAGAACTCACTCAGCAACGCTGACGTTTTATGTATTTTCCAGTTGGCAGGTATGTTGCTGAGGATGGCATGAGGTGACTACTCAGTTGTTGAAGCTGGCATCCATATTTTTGACATGTCAATGTATTTTGAAATGAAAAAGAATGTTGTAATGAAGTAAATGACATGTTTTTGTTATTAATGAATGTTTTTAAATTCCGCTGCGAGTAAATGTGTGTTCTAAAACATTTTATGTGCGATGAATGACCAACTGTGAGGTGCCCGGGAACGGGGCCTTACAATAGATATCCAAGTTTGGAGAAGAAGTGGTTACCACCATATTGGAAATATTTATTTCATGTGGTAATTCACTGTTTGAGTAATTTGAAGGCTGGGATGGATAGCCTTAGTGCTGTGTTTGGATCCTTATTGGTTTCTCTGGTAGATGATATTCCATTCAGCATTTCTAGCGTGATATTTCAAGAGATGGTAAAAAACGCTACGGCCAATCCAGGGAGAAAGTTTATCATGTATCCCAGATTCATTCAGTTGATCATCAATGATGCATTTCCTGAGCTTGCCACTCAGAGATCTCCTAAATACGTTGTTCAGACAATCAAGAAGGAGATTTTTACTCATCTTACTGGAGCCAGAGGAAACAAATGCTCTGGTGAAAGTTTTGCGAAGATAGGCAAATTTTCTGAGATTGATGAACATGTTGATGAGTTTGATGAAGGTGTTCATGCTGATGATGCACAGACTGGTGCTTCTACTTCTACTACTAGAGATAATATTGATGAAGAGATTGAGAAGCTTTTTGAAGATGAGCCTACACGTGAAGGAGGAATGGAAGAAGTTGTTCATTCTGCTTCCAGTTCCGAGACTGCTAGTGATCAAATAGGGAATGTTCCCTATGTGATCCAAACTGATCCAACCCCTTCTACTCCAACATCTTCTTGACCAAATGAGGAAGACAGGGATACTGATTATGTCCCTGAAGAGTCACCAAATACCTCCACACGAAGAAAACGGATGGCTAGAAGGAGAGATTATCCAGTTAGAAAGAGAGGACGAGGTATTGTACCAAGAAGACCACGGACTCATGTGGTTGTCACCGAGACAGAGCAAGATCAGGCAGCAAATGTGACTTCTTCTGCTCCTGAAACAGAAACAGTTCCTGTTTCTGGAGCAGCTAATATTTCTGGCTCTGGTTATTCTACACCACCTCATCAAGAAAATCTAGAGTTTGATGTAGATACACTCTTAAACACTCCTCCTGAGTTTCAGAGGAGAGAGGAATCAACAAGCACTCCAGGTTCTATCACGTTGGAAGAAAGAATAAAGAACCTGGAGAAAGAAAATTTTGAGAATATGAAATTGATTGCTGAGTTAAAGAAAGGCAATGATGAAAAGACAAACCTGATCAACATGATTCATCTTGACTCAGCTATCAAAGACACAAGATTGGCATCTCTTGAGCAACAAATGAAGAGCATGTTTGCCTACTCTTCTGGGTTGGAGAGACAACTGAACGAGCTGAGAGAATTCATTTCACAAACTTATTTTCATCAGCCCCCTATCATAAGGTCTACTACAGTAATTGGTGAATCAAGTAGACGCTCTCCAAGCCCACCTCCTACTGAGACTGTTCCTGAGAAGGAAACGGTCAACGAAGCATAAGCATCTGTTGTACAGCAAAGTGGTAGCACTACTGAAGATGTTCCTGTTTCATCTGCAGTACCTATCACCGAAGCTTATACATCTACAGCTTTCGTTGAGCCGGAACACATGATTTCTATGCCTATTGTTGATGAAAGGGAGGATGAAGAGTTAGTTGATTATGCTGACTCTGATGATAATGAGAATGATGATGATGAGGATGACGATGAAAATGATGATGATAATGATGATGACGATGGTGGAAATGATGGTGATGATGATGATGGTGGAGATGATGGAGGTGATGATGGTAATAATGATGATGGAGATGATAATGATGGAGGTAATGTTATAGGTTCTTCTTCAAGTCCTACTGGAGAAACTAACACTGACAATGTCGATAGACCAAGTGTTAGTGATCCAGAAGGATATGATCCACTGGACCCTGCCACAGAAAGTGTGTATGAAAAGGAATTGTATTCTTTTTAACAAACTTCATCTGAAACTATTGAAGAAGAACTTGATATTTTTGATGATCTGGAAGAGCAGAATGAGTACACAGATATTTTTGGGAACAACCTTCAAGAGCTATTCAAAGACATTAATCTTGAAGAAGGAGAAATTCCCAATGAGACTGTGAGTGGTGTACCTCCTACTGATACTACAAAGACAATTACTACTGGTTAGATTGCCTTATACACTAGAGGAGGTTTACAGTTCAAAGCACCACCACCACCTACTGAAGCTCACTTTCTGTTTATATCAAAGCCAAAACAAAAGTATGGTGAAATGTCTCATGTTATTAGCTGGGCTTATGATGGTGAGAAAAGGATGTATGTTATAAAGAGAAGAAATGGAGAGATCGATTATCTAAAGAGCACACAAGACTTTCATACTTTACGTGCTGCTGATTTATACTCCATGGGCAAAGCTCCATTCTTCAATGAGAGTAATTACAGTGAAGCTGAGCTCATGAGATCCATGATAAGAAGGGATATGCGCACAAATTTCAAAGACTTTAAGACTGCAAAATCAAAGTTGATTGATGACTCAACACGAATTGATGAAAATACTAAAGCTCCAATGAAGATACGAGTCTATCAACATCCCAAATTTATCAGAAAAGTCCCTGTGCATGCTCCAGTTCCTCCCAACTCTTTGAAGCAACTTCTATCCTGGAGATGTGAAAAGGATTCCGGTCACGCTGTGTTCAAATGTATAGACAGGTCTTATCGAATCATTGATCCAGCAGACTTAATGAAGTTTGGCAAAGATGACTTATTCAAGCTGTTACACTGCCCTATCTCAGCTGATGAGTTTGTTTATTTTCTATCTTGCCAGTACGTATGGATGATTGACCGGATCCTGAGAAATAAATGGTATGCCTATGCTGGATCTTACAAGAAGGCAAATGTTGACTTTGATTGATTATGTTTCACCGAGCCTAGGGGGAGATTGTAGAAGACAAATCAAGGCTCGGCAAAACATCATATGCGAAAGCAAGAATCCACGCGACAGGAATAAGTCACGTGAGAAGCAGCCCATGCGAGACAAGCCTCCACGCGAGAACAGCTGTCACGCGAAAGACAAAGCCGCGCGAGAGGCATCTCGCGCGAGAACTATGTGCTTAGTATAAATAGCTAGTTTTCGTTTTGTAATTAAGCTTTTCATTCAGTATCATACTTATCTGTGCGAAATCGCACAAGACCTGTAATAGGTTGTCTGTTTTAATCAAAGAAGCATTTCTTGTTCAATCCATTCTTCTTTTCTACTCCAATCTTGTTTATATTCCGCGTTCACAAGATTGAGATCGTGTGTTACTGTTCTTGGGAGATTTTCAGAGGTTTTACATATGATACATGGACAAATCCTATGTGAAGGATTTGTTGGACTTGTACATAGAAATAATAAACTAAGTGACATGGACAAATTCAATGTGAAGGATTTGTTGGGCTTGTACTTAGTAGGTATGTGGGATAGCGGGTTCACCTTATTAAAAAGGGTTCCGACAGGCTATTCATATACCGGTGAGTAAAATTAAACTCACACTTTTTCAGTAAATCTTATTTGATAATAATTGATGATTTATCACTATGTTTTACTTACCTATGAACTCACCAACCCTGTGTTGACACTTGATTTACATGTATTCTCAGGTATCTACTAGGAGCTTTTGGACATGCACGTAGGATCATATAAGAGCTCCAGATACATATTGGTTATTAATAAGACATGATTAGACGTATTGTTAAGAAACAATATATATATTTATTTCCGCTGCGTATAATATTTAATACTCTGATTATTAATGAAATGGTTATCTAAAACTTATCATATAGATAACTGCATCTCATGTGTAACTACTGTGTTCGATCCTGTTTGCTCACCCCTCCGTGATAGATTCCAGACCCGGAATTTGAGGGTGTGACAGATTGGTATCAGAGCCATTGGTTATAGTGAGTTAGGAATTGCATCTAGCCTATAGCCACACACAATAGTTGCACAAAGTAAATTGCCTTAGTTAGAGATTGACTAAGATTAAGAAGTTATATGCCTTATGTGATTCCTCTTATACCTTGATTCCTATCAATACACACACGAATCTTAAATCATATTCTAAGGCATTGTGTGCCTAATTCAAGTGATTTCAAACTCCAAAACTCGATTGTTATTCATAGTTTTCAAATTCGTCAAAGTCTGTGTCTTACAACTTGAAACATGTAATGCTGGAAGAGCGTGATGCCTGTATCTCGGGGTGTTCTGTCTAGGCAAGGTATTCGCATATATCCAAATCAACCGATGGACCTGTTTACCTTACCTGGGAACCCTTGGGATGAGTATCTGCTTATAGGTACGCATGTCTTCAACAAAGTTGTGATTGACCAAATACTTTGATTAGTCAACGTACTCGCTTTGATTCACGAATCAAACGATTACATCTGGAACATCTCATTGCTATTATGCCAAATTCTCGATTGTCGTTTTCATGATTTCCATGAAAATTCTTAATTGGCTTCTCGTCAAATCCGTTCACGGTCTAGAAACTCTGGCCGTAAGATTTCTACTATTATAGCACATGAAGTTACTGTGGTCAATACACAAGTCTATAAGGCAAATAGGTCAAATTACCTTGACGTGTTCCATTTGGTAATCTAAGATACACTTGTCCTAATTTAAAGAGAGACTTGTTACCCTAGTACTTGCCCTGACATGGTTATACCTGAAATCCTGAAATTATGAAGGATAGGCAGCTATCATTAGACATATTGTACTTATGTGCTTGTAGTTTATTTACTATTACTTAAGTCCTGTCCTACTTAGAGCCTTTATGATATTAATTTATCTTTTAAGAGATATTCTTCCACTTAGCATTTCAGTAACTGAGAGGCTGATTGAATGCTTAGAATGAAAGTGGACTACAGGAAATATAGAAGGGTGATGATACTCTCTATACATACATTACGTCATTCTTCGGGATGATGATAAGGAAAATTAGGATGTCGTGTAACCAGTTTAAGCACATTCTTAGTATACCGGTGATATTTATAGATGGGGTTACTATTACCTAAGGAATGAAATGCAAGAGTTAGAATTGTAATTCTAAAATCATGCAATGGTAGGGTTAAGTCGTGCTCTTTATATTGACAAACTCCATAAATTGACAAAACTGATGTCATACCTCATGACATTAGACCAAATAGAATTAAGGACGCTGGGAAAAATCTAGTAAGTAGTAGAATAAGCCTCTCTGATGGTTTAGATAATTTGCTTTAATGCCAATGCTATGAACCTAGCTATGTTGATTGATACGATTAAACTAACGTGTTAAACGGGGACATTAAGAAGGTTGGAGTTCCGACCATTACCATAAGTGTGCCCTAAGTTGATTAGGACCCCAAGACAAGTTAGAATTGATCTTTGAAACTCATGAGAAAATTGTCCAGATAAGTAAACGCATGGCTGCTGCCAGGGATCGCTAGAAAAGCTACGCTGATAAACATCGTAAGCCACCTGAATTTCAGGAAGGAGATAAAGTTTCGCTAAAGGTATCTCCCTGCAAGGGAGTTATACGCTTTGGGAAACGAGGGAAATTGAACCCTCGCTACGTGGGATCTTTTGAAATTGTCAGAAGGATTGGCCCAGTAGCCTATGAATTAAATCTACCTGCTGAACTTGGTGGTGTGCACAATATTTTCACGTAACTAATCTAAGGAAGTGTTTATTCGATGAATTACTGGTTGTGCCTTTCAAGGAACTGCAAGTATGTGAGAAACTCAGACTTGTTGAGGCACCAGTTGAAATCATGGATAAGAAAGTTAAACAACTTAAGCATAGCAAGATTCCAATTATCAGAGTTCGTTGGAACTCCCGGCGTGGTCCTGAGTTCACTTGGGAACGAGAGGACGAAATGATACGCAAGTATCCAAACCTGTTCAAAAATGTTTCTAGTACATCTTAATTTTCGGGACGAAAATTCCTTTAACAGGGGGATGATGTGACAACCCGAAATTTTCCGTGAATTAATATAAGATTTTTATGTGAATTTATGATTTATTTTTATATTTTTATTATTAATATTAATATTAATAATAATAAAAATAATGATAATAATAATAATAATAATATTATTATTACAAATAATGATAATAATACTAATTATAATAATAATGATATTATTATCAAAATAATGATAATAATAATAATATTATTAAAAATAATAATGTTAGTAATGAAAATAAAATAATAATGAAAATATTAGTATTTACAAAAATTAATTAAGTAATTAAATAGTCCAGGGACTAGTTTTGTAATTTTCAAAACATGTTTTAAAAAGTAAAAACATGAAATAAACAAAACAGAAAACTCGAGGGGCCATTTTGTAAATATTCCAAAAACCCAAACCCCCTCCCGTCGACCCTGTTCCGGCCACCCTCCGGCCAACAATCCGGCAAGCTCCGGCGAACCAAAATACACAAAATTAACCAGTTTTAACCAAATCAAAAGCTACCGACACTACCACATGCGAGATTCGAACCTAACCCACTCATCAATTGGAAGATTCGAACAGACAGTGCGATCTAACAACCCACGTGAACTTTGTCGGATCTTTACAACCTTGAATCGCACCACAAACTCAATAATAATCGAATCAAACGCATATACACAATGATATAAATACTACGAATCTGTATAAGCATTCAATTGCATCAATTAACACACAGAAACCTCGATTCGATCTCTTTCTCCTTCGCGACCTGCAACTCAGTCGACTCCTGTCTTATGAGTTTAATTTCACGAAATTAAGATAGGGCTTTCGACCATTTAGGCTATTAAAAGCTTCCTGTAAGAGGAATTCGATTATCAACATCATTTGGATAGCAATTGAGCTTATCCCTCTGTCGCGACTGTTCTTCAAAGGATCACCATCAATCGAGCATTCTTCTGGTAAATTAATTATATCAATTTGTTCGGTTTATCATGGGGAACAAAAGCCCCATGATTTCATGCATTAACATAATCGAATCAAACATCAATTTGATCGAATTGTGTTCTAGGGTTCTTGATTTGGGGATAACTGGGTTTAAGTGTTTAAATTTAAATGGAGCCGCGTTCTGTTGCGATTGGAGCCTTTGGCTCACTGGTTGTGCACGGGGTTGTGAAGGAGGAGGTCACGGGTTGGAACCGTGTACTTCCCAATATTTTTTTAGGGCTATTTAATGACTTTAAAAAAAAATAAATAAAAAAATAAATAAAAATTATTAAAAATTATAAAAATAATTTTTAAAACACCTGTTATTTTTAAAGCCTTTCATTAATTTTCTGCAAATTATTTAATGAAAAATACCTTAAATAAAATTTATAAAATAATATTTAAAAATGTTATAAATAACTATTTTTATAAAAATAGACTTTAATATATGATTAAAAGTATTAATCCATTTATTGGACACCATATCATTTTTAATTAATGATAAATCATAAAATTGTAGAAAACTTATTTATTTAAAAACCCTAATTATTTATGTAAATAATTATTATATGTATTATAAATTGTTATCCATACAAAAATGGGTTTTTAAATATAACAATCAAATTATTAATGGATGTTATAATATTTTATGGACTTATTTTGATAATATAAATACAAGGTAAATTTTATAAATTTAAATATTTATAAAATCTTACAAAAATTAAATATAAACTTATATGTTTATATAACGTCTATAATTTAATTAGAATATAATGATATGTTAAAATCATTATTAAACTAATTAAATTTTATATAAATCATTAATTATTAACAAAAATAATTAAATGACTTAATGTTCATAACAAATCCCCGAGAACCAAACCCTAGATCAATTGAACACCAGGTTCAAGATCTAACCTATTTTGGTTTTGGATTTGTATCTGTTTACTTATGTGAATTATAATTCCTTAGCAGGAATTTACTAGCTTGTCAACACTACCCACAGACCGAGGTGAGTTCATAACTATTCCCCTTTTTAATCATTTAAATATTTTGGGGCTGGAATACATGTTGTAATTGAAATTACAAATTATTTTGTGTATTATGTTAAATAATAATTTAATCACATTTATGATTACATATGGTTATTATGAAAATCCTTCTCTGTATACTGGACTATAAATAAGCAGGGATCTTTTGGATAGTACTATCGGGGAGTGACTTACCCCCACAAAGGTATGGACATGTGATCCATATCAGATGCACAAAGATCTTGATGTCATTCGGGAAGACTGTTTCTGTAGTGAGAAGGCAGATGTGCACTTTATATAGTTTGCATTATAGTTCCACTTACCACCCATATGAGGATAAATGTAAAGAGAGGATTCGCGCCCTTTGATTTGAATTATTAAAACTGGCATAATACACACATAAAAAGGAAAAAGGAAAAGGGAAAAATTTAAACTATGATACATGGACAAATCCTATGTGAAGGATTTGTTGGACTTGTGCATAGAAATAATAAACTAAGTGACATGGACAAATTCAATGTGAAGGATTTGTTGGGCTTGTACTTAGTAGGTATGTGGGATAGCGGGTTCACCTTATTAAAAAGGGCTCCGACAGGCTATTCATATACCGGTGAGTAAAATTAAACCCACACTTTTTCAGTAAATCTTATTTGATGATAATTGATGATTTATCACTATGTTTTACTTACCTATGAACTCACCAACCCTGTGTTGACACTTGATTTACATGTATTCTCAAGTATCTACTAGGAGCTTTTGGACATGCACATAGGATCATATAAGAGCTCCAGATACATATTGGTTATTAATAAGACATGATTAGACGTATTGTTAAGAAACAATATATATATTTATTGCCGCTGCGTATAATATTTAATACTCTGATTATTAATGAAATGGTTATCTAAAACTTATCATATAGATAACTGCATCTCATGTGTAACTACTGTGTTCGATCCTGTTTGCTCACCCCTCCGTGATAGATTCCAGACCCGGAATTTGAGGGTGTGACATTAGTAGGTATATGGGATAGCGGGTTCACCTTATTAAAAAGGGTTCCGACAGGCTATTCATATATCGGTGAGTAAATTAAACTCACACTTTTACAGTAAATCCTATTTGATGATAATTGATGATTTATCACTATGTTTTACTTACCTATGAACTCACCAACCCTGTGTTGACACTGATTTACATGTATTCTCAGGTATCTACTAAGAGCTTATGGACATGCACGTAGGATCATATAAGAGCTCAAGATACACATTGTTTATTACCTGAGATATAATTAGACGTGTTGTTAAGAAACGATCTATATATTTATTTCCGCTGCGTATAAAATCTGATGCTCTGAATAATAATGGATTGGTTATCTAAAACTTATCATATAGATAACTACATCTCATGTGTAACTACTGTGTTCGATCCTGTTTGCTCACCCTTCCGTGATAGATTCCAGACCCGGAATTTAAGGGTGTGACAGATTGGTATCAGAGCCATTGGTTATAGTGAGTTAGGAATTGCATCTAGCCTTTAGCCACACACAATAGTTGCACAAAGTAAATTTCCTTAGTTAGAGAATGACTAGGATTAGGAAGTTATATGCTTAAAACTTAGATACTTGTTTCCTTAGTACTCGTGTCTTGCTGAATTTATTCGAAAAACCCAGTTTTCTTAAATTCAGAGCAAGATTCCGATTGTCAAAGTTCGATGGAGCTCCCGACGTGGTCCTGAGTTCATTTGGGAATGAGAGGACGAAATAATGTGCAAGTATTCTAACTTGTTCAAGAATGTTGCCAGTACTTCTTAATTTTCGGGACGAAAATTCCTGTAACAGGGGGATGATGTGACAACCCGGAAAATTTTTCACGATTTAATATAATATTTATGTGATTTTACTAATTAGTTTTTATATTTTTATTATTATTTAATAATGATATTAATAATAATAAAAATAATGGCAATAATAATAATAATATTATTATTAAAAATAATAATGTTAATAATGATGATAATAATAATAATGAAAATATTATTATTAATAATAATTATTTATAAAATTTATTAAATGGGATTTAATAAGTCCAGGGGCTAGTTTGTAATTTTTGAAAACTATTTTAAAAGGTTTAAACATGAAATAACAAATTAGAAAACCCCAGGGACCAAATGTGTAAATTATTAAAACCCAACCCCCCCCCCCCCCGTCGATTCCCCCTCCGACCACCTACTCCGGCCAACTCTCCGGCGACACCACAACCACCAAAACAAGCGGTTTGGATCAAATCAAACCGTCCCGACACACCCACCTGCTAGATTCGAACCAAAACCCCACGATGATTAAACAAATTCGAAGTGCGATCGATCTAACCACCCTCGTGATCACTGTCGGCTCCTTTACAGCTTCGGATCGCACTAAAACCCAGAAATGATCAAATTAATCGAACCTAAACGATCCTATAAATATTCCTAATCAACTACCACTTCGAATTACCTCTGAAACAAACGCATTCATCGAAATTGAATCCCTTCTATACCGCGACCTGCAACTCAATCGAACTCTACCCTACGAGTTTCAAATCACACAATTAACTTAGGGCTTTTCATCATTAGCATCATTAGAAACTTCCTGTGAAAGGAATTTGATTATCATTATCGTTTGGATAGCGATCGATCTTCATCCCTGTCGCGGCTTGTTCATCCAGTATACATCATCAATTCGACTTGTTCTGGTAAAATTCAACACACCATTTTGTTCGATTTATCATGGGGAACAAAAGCCCCATGAATCCATACATTAACATAATCGATTGGATGCTCAATGTGATCGATTTGTGTTCTAGGGTTTATGTGATTTGGGGGAAACCGGGATTTAGTTGTTAAAAGAAATACAGACCGGGTTCTATTGCGAATTAGAGCCCTTGGCTCACTGGTTTGTGCGCGGGACAATGGGGAGGAGGTCACGGGTTCGAACCCGCCACCTCCCATCATTTTTAAATGCCTTTTTAAGCATTTTAAAAATATATAAAAATTACCAAAAATTATAAAAACAATTTAAAAAAAACTTCTTTTATTTTAAAAGCCTTTAAATAATTTTCTGTAAATTTATTTATTTAAAAACACCTTAAAATAAATTTATTATTTAAAAACATTATAAATAACCATTTTTATAAAAATAGACTTTAAATAATGATTTAAAGTATTAATCCATTAATTGGACACCATATTATTTTAATTATGGATAAACCTAATAATGGTGGGAATTTAATTCTTTAAAAATCTTATTATTTATTTAAATAATTATTACATGTGTTATAAATTATTATCCATATAAAAATGGATTTTTAATAATAAATAAATCATCAATTATTAATGGATATTATATTATTTATGGATTAAACTTGATAATATAAATACAAATTAGGTTTTATAAATTTAAATATTTATAAAATCTTACAAAATTAAATATAATTTACATAATTAAATAATGTTTATAATTTATTTAGAATATAATGATATGTTAAAATCATTATTAAGCTAATCAAATTTTATGAAATATAAATCTTTAGTTATTAAAACAAAATAACTAAATGATTAATTATATGTTTATGACAAATCCCCGAGAACCAAATCCTAGATCAATTGAACACCAGGTTCAAGATCTAACTTATTTAGGTTTTGGATTTGTATCTGTTTGCTCACGTGAAATATAATTCCTTAGCAGGAATTTACTAGCTTGTCAACAACACAAAGGACTAAGGTGAGTTCATAACTATTCCCCTTTTTAATCATTTAAATATTTTGGGGCTGGAATACATGTTGTGATTGAAATCTCAAATTATTTTGTGAGTTCATACTTAACTTTCCCCTTTTTAATCATTCAAATATTTTGGGGATGGATACATGTTGTAATTAAAATTACAAATTATTTTTGTGTATTATGTTGAATAATAATTGATCACATTTATGATTACATATGGTTACTATGAAAATCCTTCTCTGTATACTGGACTATAAATAAGCAGGGATCTTTTGGATAGTACTATCGGGGAGTGACTTACCCCCACAAAGGTATGGACATGTGATCCATATCAGATGCACAATGATCTTGATGTCATTCGGGATGACTATTTCTGTAGTGAGAAGGCAGATGTGCACTTTATATAGTTTGCATTATAGTTCCAGTTACAACCCATATGAGGATAAATGTAAAGGAGGATTTGCTCCCTCTGATTTAAATTATTATGATAATATAATATGCACATAAAAAGGATAATAAACTATGATACATGGACAAATCCTAATGTGAAGGATTTGTTGGACTTGTACATAGTAATAATAAACTAAGTGACATGGACAAATTCAATGTGAAGGATTTGTTGGGCTTGTACTTAGTAGGTATGTGGGATAGCAGGTTCACCTTATTAAAAAGGGTTCCGACAGGCTATTCATATATCGGTGAGTAAATTAAACTCACACTTTTACAGTAAATCCTATTTGATGATAATTGATGATTTATCGCTATGTTTTACTTACCTATGAACTCACCAACCCTGTGTTGACACTTGATTTACATGTATTCTCAGGTATCTACTAAGAACTTATAGACATGCACGTAGGATCATATAAGAGCTCAAGATACACATTGTTTATTACCTGAGATATAATTAGACGTGTTGTTAAGAAACGATCTATATATTTATTTCCGCTGCGTATAAAATCTAATGCTCTGAATAATAATGGATTGGTTATCTAAAACTTATCATATAGATAACTGCATCTCATGTGTAACTACTGTGTTCGATCCTGTTTGCTCACCCCTACGTGATAGATTCCAGACCCGGAATTTGAGGGTGTGACAGATTATGTTTTAATTCCTCAACAAAATTAACATTCTCAAAGCTAAGGACGCCGTTTGTAACTGTACCACGTTTCTTTATACGTCCTCCTTTGTCTCCCACGAAAATCACTCTTCCTCCGTTGTATGACTGAACATCTTGTAGTAATGATAAATTCCCAGTCATATGTCTTGAACAACCGCTATCTACATGCCATAGACTTTCAGTAGCCTTTTGCAGTTGTCCCTGCATTAGTAACAAAATTACTTAGCTTTTGGTACCCAAGTCAAACATGACTTGAGCACATTATGAGTTGCAGCAAGACAAATGATTTGATATTATTATATTTGGTTTGC
This sequence comes from Flaveria linearis, assembly GCA_024085815.1. Taxonomy (NCBI): domain Eukaryota; kingdom Viridiplantae; phylum Streptophyta; class Magnoliopsida; order Asterales; family Asteraceae; genus Flaveria; species Flaveria linearis. The sequence goes on along the minus strand of CM044017.1, from coordinate 6,204,443 downwards.
ACATCATTCTTTTCATTATGCTTTTAAGCTTGACATTTTCTTTTACATCATTAGTCAAATTCTTATCCCGTTTGACATTAAAATCATTAACAACCTTTGTTTTCATATTATTTGAAAATTTTCCACGAGTGAAAAACAGTTTTCTATTATGAGAAATAGAATTATGAAATCTTTGTTTACTTAATGATTTTTGTCGAAAAGGACAATTTTTGCCAAATGATTTGTGTTTCCACACTGATAGCATCTCTTTTGTTGTGTGTGGAAAACAAACTGTGGATGACAATTATGAAAATTGTCATAAAAACCAAATTCAGATTGACTAGGTTTAACTTTCTCCACAGTCTCTCGAATCTTTGCCATGTTTGACAATTGCAAATTCATCTTTTGCAGATTCGAGGAAATCGATGAATTATGACCACTTTGGATTGGAGATTTGGCAGTTTTGACTTTTGGAATTGGTGGTGTTGGAATAGGAACAGTCTTTGTTCTGCTGGAGTAGGACCAGACTTTGAATTTGCTAGAGGAGGACCAGGCTTAGATATACGGATTGGTGCTGGAGAAGGACCAGGCTTTTGAATTTTCAGATTGAATGCAGAAGAATCATTCACATGCAAATCTGGGCTACAAACATCTTGATTCACAAGGTTAGCATTATAATGAAGTTTATTTTTAAAGAATCGAGAATTCGTTTCTTTAAAATATGCTCTTCATTTTCAATTAAACCCTTAGACACAAATCTACTTTTAAAATCCTTTTCAATTCTTTCTTTCTGATTTACACTTTGATTTGCATTCAAATTATATTTACTATTAGATTTAATCTCATTCAAATCAACCAACTTTTCATTTCCATACAAAGTTTGTTTACAATCAGATTGTAAAACTTTTACATTCTTATTTTTCAAGTTTTCTCTCTCATTTTCTCCTTCACTATCACTCTCCCATTCTTCAACCAACCCATCCACCTTCAATTTATCTGCACAAAAGTTTTTAGTTGATTGTTTAGGTTTGAGTACTATGATATGATCAACAGATAAATTTACTTTGACTGAAGGTTTTAAGTCTTGAGATGGAGAGAAACCAATCCCATAGACCATATCAGAATCACAAATGTTATAAGATGAAGGTAAACATGAATAATCATGATTAGTTGGAGGAGCAATGTTAGAAAACCCAACACCGCATTTTCCTCCTTTAATCTTCTGAGTCATTTGTGACTTGATTATTCCTTCAACTATTGTTGATGAAAGTTCAAATTTCTCAACAGTCAATTTAGCCGTGGCTAATTCACTGTTAAGTCTATTAATTTCTAAAGCGAGTTCATTGTTTCTATTTGTCAAATCATTATTAGTACATTCTTTATCATGAAGATTTAATTTTAAATTATATATTGTATTGTTTAAACCTTCAAGTTTTTCTTTAAAAATCTTTTCATTTGACTTGTGTTTGCGAGCTTGATACTGAAGTTTTTCAACTTCCATTATCAGGCTCTCATTGTGAACTCTGTATCTTTGAACTTTCTCAACCCATGAATTTTTGCATAAACCATCATATACCTTGGGTTTTGAAGTTTCCCCTTCTGTTTCCTCAACCTTCTTGACCATGAATGCTTTCATTTCAGCATCTGGTTCTTCCACTGGAGCAACATCAACAGTCTTTGGATCAACACATGGGCTTTTGACTGGAGGCTCGACAGTGTACTCTTCAATCACAATATTTCCTTAGCACCCTTCTCAACCTGATCTTTCTTCTCAACTGTCTCCTTTTCTTCTTCAACTCTCTCCTTTGAGTCTGCAACATTCTCATCCTCTTGTTCAGTTTTCACTTTCTCTACTTCAACTTTCTCCTTCTCTGCTTCCACTTTAGCAAACAAACCCTCCAACAAATCATCAGACACGAATTCAGCAAACAGATTTTCTTCTTCTTCTGGTTCTGGAACAATCTTTGCAATGAATGCAGTAGACAATGTTAAATCAAGGGCTTCCATTTGATCTGACCAATCATATTCAGCATTAGTTTGAGAAACTAATGCTTTAGTACCACCAGAAGTACTTGCTTTGTCTTTCTTGGCTCTATTTCCACAGTCACCATCTTCTTGGGGTCTTCAGTTTGACCAGTCTTTGATTCAGTACATTCTCTGGCGAAATGACCTGGTTTGTCACAGTTGTAACACCTCAGGTTAGACTTGTCGAAACTGATTTTGCTAGAGTTGTTAACACCAGACATTTTTCTCCCAGTTCGTCTAGCAAAATTCTTTGCCCTGTAAACTACCATGGCCATTTGATACTTGATGTCATTCTCTTCAACATCATCAGGATTGACTTGTTAAAGATCATCAACCAATACATTTGGAGCAGTAAGTCTTCCAGCCATGAAAGCTTCATAACTTGACATGAAAGGGGGAGATTGTAAGGGACAAAATATTTGGATTACAATATCGTTGTTGGTCGCGCGAAACAAAGTCGCGAGAGGCTGCATGAATGCATGCGAAAGACGAACAAATCGCATGCGTGCGATTTGTTGATGCGAGAATCGTACGCGACAAGCTGCACCTCGCGCGAAATTTGAAGAAAAGAAGGAATAAGATACAAGCGAAATTAAGCAGGCAAAATATGCATGCACACTACATGCATGCGACAATAATGCATAAAGCAAAATACATGCGAAATGGAATTCCACGTGGAAATGGAAGCATAGCTTGTCGCATGCTAAAGCATGCAATGCGAAATGTTCCTGTTTGTCTGCATGCGATTTATTAGTGGATGTATATATATGTTTCTTCGTTAGTTAGTGGAGGGGTGTGCACATTATTTCCAATATTAACCGAGAGTTACAATTCTATATTTTGTAGTTTTCGCTCATGTTGAGCAGATCACATGTGTGTGATTTCCACCTTCGGGTGAGATCGATCTAGTATCGATTTTCATTGTAATCATTCGACAATATACGTTTGATTTACAATGATTTGTGCTGAATGTTTTTGTTCTCTCGGTTGATACATTCAAACCGCGCACCCGTCTTCGTGTATTATCAAGTGCAACAATCTAACGAAGTGAGATCGATCGATTTTAAGGACTTTACACACTGTCACTCTCCCACTCTTCAACCAAACCATCCACCTTCACATTATCTGTACAAAGATTTTCAGTTGATTGTTTAGGTTTAGTTATTATGATAGGATCAACTGTCAGATTTACCTCGACTGAAGGTTTTAAGTCTGAGGATGGAGAAAAACCTATCCCATAACTCATATCAGAATCAGAAATGACATCAGATGAAGGTAAACATGAATAATCATGATTAATTGGAGGAGCGATGTTTGAAAATCCAACACCACACTTTCCTCCTTTTATCTTCTGTGTCATTTGTGACTTGATAATACCTTCAACCATAGTTGATGAAAGTTCAAACTTTTCAACAGTCAATTTAGCCGAAGCTAGTTCACTGTTGAGTCTATTTTTTTCTAAGGCGAGTTCATTGTTTCTATTTGTCAAATCATTATTTGTACATTCTTTATCATGAAGATTTAGTTGTAAATTGTATATTGTTTTAGTTAAACCTTCAAGTTTTTCTTTAAAAATCTTTTCATTTGACTTGTGTTTTCGAGCTTGATATTGTAGTTTTTCAACTTCCATTATCAAGTTCTCATTATGAACTCTATACCTTTGAACTTTCTCAACACAAGAATTTTTGCATAGATCATCATATACCTTTGGTTCTGAGCTTTCTCCTTCAGGCTCTTCAACCCTTTTCACCATTAATGCTTTCATAACCTCAACTGGTTCTTCCTTTTCTTCCTTCTCAGTTTCCTTCTTACATTCAACTTCTTCCTTCTCTTCTTCAACTTCTTCCTTCTCAGAAACACTCCATCTAAGAGATCATCAGATATAAACTCGGCAAATAGATTCTCATTTTCCTCTGGCATAAGATGCTTCAAATTTGGTGTTGATAAAGACATGTTGATCAAAATTCAGAAATCAGACTTTTATGCGAAAACTCAAATCGTGCGAAAGCTCTTTTCACGCGAGATCTTCTATCACGCGAGAACTGTAATCGTGCGAGATTCCCACTTGTCAATCACGCGAAATCGCGTGAAAAGCAATTTAACTGCCTGTGCGAAAACAGTGAATTTCGCACGCGAAAACTCCCAGTTTCGTGCACAATCAATTCTCCAACTGTTTGTTCAAGCGAAAGTCACCTCCAATTCACTGAATAAGTCTGATTAAACTCATTTTAGTCCGATTTTAATGAATTTAGTTCAATTTTAAGCTTAATTATGATTAAAATTCAACTAAAGTCCACTAAATCAGTCCAAATCAGTCCAAAACTGCAAAATTTGAGCAGCATAACATCACCATAGCTGAATCTCAAGTAATCAAGATGAATAGCTTCAGAAATGAGTAGAAATCAATCCAAATCTTCTTCAAATCGTGGTTCTAGAGCCTATTGCTCTGATACCAATTGTAAAACCTTGAAATCTCCCCAGAAACTGCTAACACACGATCTCAATCACGTGAATGCGGAATGTAAACATGATTGGGTATAAAGAAGAATCGAATTGATCTCAAAAGGATATTGTATTGAACAAAATCAACCTAGAACAGGTCTTGTGCGATTTCGCACAGTACAGAGATGAATAATGAACAAAAGCTTTTTTACAAAACGAAAACTAAGCTATTTATACTAAACAAAGAGTTCTCGCGCGACTTGCTTTTCGCGCGGGTATGCCTTTCGCGCGGGATTAGCCTTTCGCGTGGAGTCAGTTGTCGCGTAAATGCTTCTTCTCGCGTGAATCTGGCTTTCGCACAAGCTGTCTTCAGAATTCGACTTCATTCAGACTTCAAATGTTTTGCCGAGCCTTGATTAGTCTTCTACAGTATCTTTCATACATTAATAACTTAGTCAGTAGTGGAATGAGAAACTTTTAACTGTAGTTTCATGATAATATATGAAAAAAGAATAAATAAAGATAAAACATTAACTAAATAATCTTAAGCTAAATAAAATAATAAATGTAATAAATTAACAAAATAAAAAAAATGAGAACAGTAAGATTTTCAGCTATAATAAATAATAAAGTAAATATAAATAAAAAAGACTCACTTAAAAAGTTAACTATTATTAAGTATTTGACGTATTAAAAAAAATAAGTTTGAGTACGGTACCGTAATATTCTGTATGCATTGATTTAGTTATAGATAATAACTAAAAAAGATAAAAGTTAAATTAATTTAGAGGTAAATATCAAATATACTCTTATCTTATTTTAAATAACCCTTGGTATTCATATTCCAACATGGTTCTTAATTTTATAGTTTTGTAAAAAGAAAAAAAAACCATGTTAACATTCTTTTTATTACTCAAACTTAAGTTTGTCTTTTTAATTAAAATCAAAATCACAATCATATGGAGTTACCGCCAGAAAAAACATTATTGTCACTTTAAAAGTCATACATAAATTTCTATATACTCATCAAAATTCATTCTATTCCGGTGATTCCAGTATCACCAATGTACAGTGGCGGATCTAAAATAAAAGTTCAGGGGTAACGTAACATTTTTTTACCGTATATTTATTTCAATAAAAGAAAAAAATACGATAATAAAGGGGTTCGAAAGAAAATCATTCAAATTAAATTCATTTAGGATTGAAGGAATTGATCCCGAAAGAATTAAAACCGAAGGAGTAGTTGACCCAACATACACTAGTTGGTTGCATATCATTATCATTATTAGAATCAATATCATACTCCTAAAATTTTCTTTTAAAAACTTGTCGATAAGAACTTGTTTTTTCATTTTTCAAACTCTAATTTTGTAACAAATAACGCAAAAAATTACAAATTAAATTTACAAATAACACAATTCAATCCTAAATTGCAATATCAAATCCCTACTTTCAAATCCGTACTTTATATACCTAATTTCATAAGCCTAAATATTAGAAATTGAGCCACATAATCTTTAACCAATATCCTCCTCTTGAATCTTTAATTCACTAATTTGTATAACATATAACACTTAAATATTAGAAATTGAACAACATAAACTCTAAATCTTAATTTCTTAGTGTAATAGAGAAAAAAAACTAGAAACTGTTACCTTAAAGTGGGTGGTGGTAAGGGCCGTCGCAGCAAGCAACCGGTCGGCGGTGCTCGGCCGATGTGCCGAACAACCGACGGTTCAAGGCCTCAGCTAATACCTTAAGTCAAATATTACGTAACACTACAAATTTTCGATCATTAGCGGCGACAATTATCGCCGCTATACCCCTGATTGTCGCCGCTAAAAGGTCGCCGCTAAAAGTTAGTCGCTATTGCTCAAATGTTCGCCGCTAATAGGTCGCCGCTAAAGATGTCGCCGCTAATTCTATAGATGTCGCCGCTAAAAGTTGTCGCCACATTGTGGTTTTTTTAAACTATTAGCGGCGACAATTGTCGCCGCTAATGCTTACTTTTTAAAAAAAAAATTTTTTTATTTTTTCAAAAATCCAGTTTTCATCCAAAATAAACCTAGATTTTCTAATAACATAATCTAATAACATAAACTACAATCTAGATTACAAAATATCATACAATCAAACATAGATAATTAAGCTATTCAAACATAGATTACGAAATATCATACAATCAAACATATCATACAATCAAACATAAAATAACCTATTCATCCCCCTCGTCTGAATCATCTTCTTCCTCTTGATTTGGAGCCTTTTCCGAAGCAATTAATTGTTTCATTTGTGACATAAATTGCGCATTTTGGAACAAACTTGAAATTTGCTCCTGCAAAAAAAAATATACATTTATATTTTGACAAAGTATATGAAGCGTACACCAAACATACTATGTTGAACTTAACACATCCAAGTTTAAGTTATTTTGACCCGTTTAACCACAAATCATGTCCTTTTCACCCGTTTTGACCCGTTTAAGCTAAACTTAGATAATTAAATTCTATTTTAGCGATTAAAAGTCATAATTAACCTAAAACAACTATGATGAACTTAACACATTCAAGTTTAAGTTATTTTAACCCGTTTAACCACAAATCATGTCCTTTTCACCCGTTTTGACCCGTTTAAGCTAAACTTAGATAATTAAATTCTATTTTAGCGATTAAAAGTCATAATTAACCTAAAACAACTATGATGAACTTAACACATTCAAGTTTAAGTTATTTTGACCCGTTAATCCGCAAATCATGTCCTTTTCAACCGTTTTGACCCGTTTAAGCTAAACTTAGATAATTAAATTCTATTTTAGCGATTAAAAGTCATAATTAACCTAAAACAAATATGATGAACTTAACACATTCAAGTTTAAGTTATTTTGACCCGTTTATCCGCAAATCATGTCCTTTTCAACCGTTTTGACCCGTTTAAGCTAAACTTACATAATTAAATTCTATTTTGCGATTAAAAGTCATAATTAACCTAAAACAACTATGATGAACTTAACACATTTAAGTTTAAGTTATTTTGACCGTTTATCCGCAAATCATGTTCTTTTCACCCGTTTTGACCCGTTTAAGCTAAACTTAGATAATTAAATTCTATTTTAGTGATTAAAAGTCATAATTAACCTAAACAACTATGATGAACTTAACACATTTAAGTTTAAGTTATTTTGACCCGTTTATCCGCAAATCATGTTCTTTTAACCTGTTTTGACCCGTTTAAGCTAAACTTAGATAATTAAATTCATTTTAGCGATTAAAAGTCATAATTAACCTAAAACAAATATGATGAACTTAACACATCCAATTTTAAGTTATTTTGACCCGTTTAAACTCAAATCATAATTAACCTAAAACAAATATGATGAACTTAGATAAAATGATGCACTTACCTGTGTAAATGACTGAGGAGTTTGTTCGTGATCATGTACAAAAGAACTCGTCCCCGAAGATGAGAATGGTTTACGCCCAATCCCCCTAATATGTCCACGCCGTTGTCCCAACACCGACTCAAAAATATCGACTTCATTCAACGTTGATGATCCACTTTCTTGATTTTGGGTTTGACTTAGCTCACCAAATCTTTCCTTTAATTGATTCTGTATTAATTAACAAAAATATATTAACATATTTATACATACATAAAGAACTCGTTCCTAAAGATGAAATACTTACATATTGTTGTTGTGCTACCTCGCTATCAAATGTCCCATCTTTACCAGTATGTGCATCATGAAACGTCTCCGGTCTGCTTTTTTCTGTTGTTAAAAAGTATAATATATATTAAAAATACTAATATATAATACACAAATATATAAATTTAAATCATTACATTCTTATAACAATAACTACTATATGAAGCAGTCCCCCCACGGTTTGTATATATTTGTTGTTGACGATTTGCTTTGTTTGAACTTGACACATTTCTATATGCGTCACTCATAAAATAGTCAACGGTTTGGCTCCAATTTTCATGATTCATTCCTGGTGGAGGATTCACCCTTGCTTGTTCTACATTTTCGTAGCCTCCAACTCGATCAAAATGTCTTTTTGCCACATTTTTTCGATCTCTAAATCGTTTGAGAAAGACTGAACGGATTCCACCCTCTATCTGTGCGCGCTCACGATCTCGCAATATCTCATCAAAGTCAAAGCGTCGCTACATGTAAGTTAAATAAAATAAAAGTTAGTTATGTAAAATTGAATAACAAACATATAACTTATAAAATTTTACCGCCATATGCTCTTCTAAAGCATTCTTCCTAGCATCGAAAAGATTTTCATACGAACGAACATTAAAAGGAAAATTAGCTTCCATGTATATCCCCACCTCGCGAACAAACATATCATTAAGTTCGCCAACGGGGGTATACGTGGCAGCTCTATCAAATGGAAGAGATAAACGTCCTCCCTTTTTAGCTATCTCCTGCTGCAATTTCTTATTTTTCGCCTTGCCTCTTGTTTTACGAGAAGACGTGCCTGTAATTAGACTAAAAAATCATTAATTTCATAATATATTAATAATAATTGAATAAACATATTAATAAATTAATTATAATAACCATTACCATCTAACGCGTGACTGCCAGGACCGTCAAATGGAGGTAGTGGTGGATCCCCCGCGCCATCACCTCCATGGCTCATAACATCAGCCATAAGGTATGCAAAAACAATCCACAATGAAATCATGTCTTGAAATATAAGATTTAGAACATAATGTTAAAATAAGAAGAAAGTGTTGTAGTCAACATGAAATACAAACAAAGGTTTAGATAAATAAATACACATACAAATCCTAACAAATCATAACAATTTTTTCAATCAGAGTCACCCTCATATACTTCAGTATCTTCGTCAGACTCTTCGGTGTCATAATCAGAATCGTCCTCATCATAATCAGCCTCGTCTTCAAACACCTCCTCAGCGATGACAGTTGGCGGATTAACTTCACTTGGAGTCTCGCCTTCGGTGACATAAGTAGGCATGTTATGAAAACATTGTGTGAAGTCAATGAAAAGTACGCTATTAGATGAAGAGTGGTTGTGAACAACGTCAAGATCTTCTGTCAAGTCATTGTCAACATTTTGAATGTTCTCCACAACACCATCATTGGTTGTAGGGCGATCCCAAATTTTTCGATGATTAACATTCTCGACGACCCACCGGTGATTATTGTTTTGATTTCTTCGAGAAGGTTCTCGGATGTAGAACGCTTGTTTAGCTTGGGAGGCAAATATGAGTTGATCGCCTTTGTCCCATTCACGTTCTGTGTTGATACTAATGATATTATTGTCGTATGAAACACCTCTTTGAGTATCAAACCATTTGCAACGAAATAGGACAGTTGAATACCCATTTGCATAATGTAATTCAATAATCTCCTCAACTTGCCCATAATATTTCTCACCATTATCTCCCTCCACTAAAACACCGGAGTTTTGCGTTGTGCGTTGCGCGTCACGATCAACTACCATAACCTAACACCGTTGACTATGCAAGCAGTGTAAGTATAGGCATTTACATCCGCACCCATTGAAAAAGCATACAACTCTGAGTGAAATTTTGGAGAATTTTGTATTTTCATCGAATAAACCTAAGAAAATATAGACTAACACGTGTTATATATGGATTACCTAACAAATATATAGTAACACGTGTTAGATATAGATTACCTTCTTGAGGAACCATGTTGGAAATTTGATTTTAATATCCTCATGCGGACATTCAGATTTAAATTCACTACAATATTGATAATAAGATACAATAAGTGAGAAATGAAATATATTTAATTAATGATGCAAAGTTAAAGATAGGAAACTTTACTTCATATAATCTCTGACTTCTTGACAGCTATCGAGCACAAACCATTCTAACTTAAGCTTTTGTAACACTCGTATTTTTATTAGCAAGAAATAAAGGAATAAAGAGAAAGAAAGAAAAAGAAGGAAAAGGGAAGTCAACCCCAAGTTGGGGGACCAAAGGTGTAAAAGGAATAAAAATCTTATAAAGTTGGTAAAAAGGTGGCATGGCCGCCCATTACCTTCTGCATAACATTTCTAGTCGACTTTTAGAGAGAGAAAGCAGCAGGAGCAGAAAACCATCGGGATTTTGAAGAAGGATCTGAGAAATTCGAAGTTTTTGGTAAGAAATCTCGAATTTATGATGTTAGGACGATTCTAGAACCATATATGAGCTTATAAATGTAACTAGTGTGTTCGGGTTGCACTGTGTGTGTGTTTTAGGTGTATAAACGACTGAGACGTTCAAGGAAAGGGCATCTAAAACCCGAAGGCAAATTAAGGTGAGTTCTAGACCCCTTTTTACTGATTTTTAAACATTTTGGGGCTGGAAATGCATATATATGTTTTTATAAAATGTATGCTGATACCCGTATGAACTGAATGTATGCATGTTTATGTTTATGCTAGATTTATGCCTAGAATCTTGTGTATATGTTAGAGTTAGGCATTATGATGTTTGGGACTTGGATTATGGAATAGACTCATGAACAGGTTGCAAATATGTCTGAAAATGGGACTTAGAATAATTATTTACAGGTTGATGAGTCCACTAGTGCTCATACGACCAACAGTGTGGTCGTATGACTAGGAGATATATTTTTTCTAAGTGCTAATGAGTCTAACAGGACTCATACGACCAACAGTGTGGTCGTATGACCAAGTAATTTGTCTAAGTGTTGAGCCCAATAGGACTCATACGACCAACAGTATGGTCGTATGACTATGTGATGAAATTTTCTAAGTATGAGACCCACAGGACTCGTACGACCAACAGTGGTCGTAAGACTATGATGAAATTTTCTAAGTATGGACTCATACGACCAACAGTGGTCATATGATCCAAATATGTTCCCAAGTCCAGGGATGGTACGACTACCAGTGGTCATACGACCAACAGTGTGGTCGTATGACCAGTTGATAAATCTAAGTGTTAAGTGAAAAGTCCAGCAGTGCTCATACGGCTAACAGGGCTCATACGCCCAGAGGGCTTATACGCCCAATAGGGCTAAAACGCCTAAACACTTAGAAATTTTCAGGAATTTCCAGTAAGTCCGAAATTCGAGGTTTGACCAGGGTTGACTAGGGTTAATAAATGATGATGTCTCATGCATATAATGATGAGTATGATTAACCCTAAATGTTACTAATATTATTATTAGTATATTATTGTTAACAATATAATTAAAATATTGTAAGTAAGGAATGATGCTATGTATGATAATGAATGTATGATGATGAATGTATGATGATGAATGTATGATGAATATGTATGATGTGTGTATGTTCCTTGTGATTGTGTATGCTTATCTTTCTGAAACTTTACGAATAACGAGAATGAACTAATGAAGTATTATGTATCGTAAAGTGAAAGATAATGGAAGAGGAACATGATGATGAATGCATGTATTAACGAATGAACGAAAAGAAGAATGATGATGAATACATGCATTAATGAACGAATGAAGTATGTCTTGCAAACATTGAATAACGCGATTGGTCCTTCTATGTGATTGACCATGGTCATGGTACCTCTACCGCTTACCTCTAGTACCGTGGCATACGTTTTGTTGTTCATATGTTGACTTCGGCCCGGTAGCTAATAACGTTCGGGGTGTAGCATATGGTATTGGTACAATTCACCTTTCAATGTGCGCAAGTAAGTATGAACGGGATTCTTGTCATTCGACCACAGTAATCATAGCCAAGTGCTATGAAGTGGGTAAAGCCTGACAGAATCCATACGAGAAGTTAAAGATAACAATGAATAACGAATGATGAAGATAATAACGAATATTATCTCTGTGTACGTATGATGTATGAACGCATGCACGAAAGGATACCTTTAAATAAGTAAAAGTATGTTTTATTATAAAACTAGAACTCACTCAGCAACGCTGACTTTTATGTATTTTCCAGTTGGCAGGTAGTGTTGCTGAGGATGGCACGAGGCGGCTACTCAGCTCTTTTGGGATGGCATTCTTTTGTTAATGTTTTTGTATTGTAATGCAAACAAACGATATTTTGTAACGGGTGTTGTATTACTTTACAAAAGCATTTATAGTAAATTTAAAGTTTCCGCTGCATGGTTTTTATTAAATTGTATTAAATGTATGTTTTACGGGTAATGACGACCAACTGTGAGGTGCCCGGGAACGGGGCCTTACAAGTTGGTATCAGAGCCAAAGTTTAAGTGAAATAGGTAAATTTTTAAAACAAACCTAAAACTTAAACTGAGAATGGGACAGGGAGAATGAGAATGCCATCTGAGTAGCTGCGTGCCATCAGGTATTTTCTTGAAAGTTAACCAGTGTTATGTGCGCATGTTATGTGTTTATGTGTACTGTTAGACTTAGATACTAATGTAGTCAGGACAGGTAATGCTCGGGGGTGAAGAGTAGAGTAAGTGGCTAATCACAACTGGCCACTGTAATTAGGGACTTACTGTACTTGACATAAACTGAGCTATTTCCTTGAATGACCGTGTTGGTGTTTAAATCTTTCAGTGTGATAGAAGATGGTCGGTGGTAGATCATCTAAAGCCCCAATTGGTGGAGGCAGTGGCGGAAGTGGTGCGGAACCACGAGCCATAAGAGGTAGGCCTAGACAAGAGAAGAAGGTTCCCAAAGAACCTAATACTACTCCCTTGGGGGGAGTGGATGAGTGTGATAATGTGAGAGCCTCGGTGAAAGAGACGGTGATCGAGGAGGTGCACCAAGTCATGCAGACGATTTTACCGTCTGTAGTGACTGAAGTAATAAAGGTCGTACGTGAAGACGATAGACGAGGGAGGAATCGGTCCTCAGGAAGACAGCAACAGACAGAAGCAGAAACGGTACTATCTGACGATGAAGAGGAAGAGGAAGAAGAACAGTTACGGGAGACCGCCCGGGGTTGTAACTACGGGGCATTCATGAGGTGCAAACCCCCAACTTTTGATGGGTCTGGTACTGCTACTGATGCTCACCAATGGGTGATGGAAATGGAAGCCGTCCTCGATATTAGTGATTGCCAGGAGGACAAGAAGGTGAAGTTTGCTACCCACTCTTTTACAGGGTCGGCTTTATGCTGGTGGAAAAATATAGTCCAAGCCGAGGGTAGCAGGGCTATAGGGAAGATGAAGTGGGCTGAGTTGAAAAGGCTGGTGATCGAGGAATTCAGTCCTCGTCGGGAAATGGATAGAATAGAAAGAGAGTTCCTGCAGTTGGAGGCGGGGACGATGACCCACCAACAATATACCACCAAGTTTAACGAATTGGCGCTGTTGGTGCCGGAGCAGGTGACGCCGGTGTCTCGAAAGATCAACCGGTATATTCAAGGACTGCCGGCTGAAATTCGTTGGCACTTGATTTCTGCCCGACCGAGCACTTTCAGGTCGGCAGTGGATTTGGCGGGAAGGTTATTCGATGAACGTGCTGCTTTGGTGAAGGCTGAGGGAAGCAAGAAAGGAAGTGGAGAGAAGAACTGGCAGGGGAAGAGAATTGGTCGGGGTGATACTTCGACAAACAACAAGAAAGCAAGGTGGATGACCGCCGAGTGGTCGTGTCTGGAGCTGGGGTGAGGAAATGTGGTAAGTGTGGAAAGGAGCACTCAGGGGAGTGCAAGTAGGGATCTAACCTCTGCTTTAAGTGCGGGAGGACAGGGCACATATCAAAAGATTGCCGGATGGGCAAGTGCTTTAACTGTGGAGAAAGTGGCCATATGAGCAGGGACTGTAAGAAGCCGAGGGCTGAGGCTTCAGGGGTAAAGAAGACGGGAAGTGAAGGTCCGAGAGCAAACGCCAGGGCTTTCACCATGACGCAGGAAGAGGCTAGGACGGACCCCGATGTGGTGTCAGGTACGTTTCTAGTAAACCAAACTCTTGCTTCTGTGTTATTTGATTCTGGTGCTAGTAGGAGTTTCATTTCTGCTACTTTCTGTGCTAAATTGCCTGTTAGTAGCAAATGCATTAGTGAGCCTTTTTATGTAGAACTGCTATTGGTAAGTCCACTAGAGTTACTGATGTGATAGAGGACTGTACCATAGAATTAGAAGGTCATAGGTTTGCTGCTAGATTACATGTGATGCCCCTAGGAGGATTTGATGTAGTGTTAGGGATGGACTGGTTAGCAACCTACGAAGCGAATATCATGTGCCGAAAGAAGATGATTAGACTGACGGCGACCGACGGAAGTCCGGTGACAATTTATGGCGATCGAGTTACGACGATTCCGAAGGTGATCTCGATGGCGGTGGCGGAAAGTGTATGAGGCGCGGATGTAGCGCCTACTTATGTTATGTAAGAATGTAGAGACGCCAACACCACAGCTATGCGATGTGCCAGTGGTGTGTGACTTTCCAGACGTGTTTCCCGAAGACTTATCGGGATTGCCACCTGACCGAGAGATCGAATTCCAGATCGACCTGATACCGGTGCCCAACCTGTCGCAAAAGCACCGTATCGCTTGGCTCCGACGGAAATGAAAGAGTTGATGGAGCAGTTGCAGGAGCTGCTGGATAAGGGGTTTATCCGACCGAGTATCTCACCTTGGGGTGCTCCGGTTCTGTTCGTAAAGAAGAAGGATGGTAGTATGAGGATGTGCATCGACTACCGCGAGCTGAATAAGCTGACGGTGAAGAACAGATACCCCTTACCAAGGATCGATGACTTGTTTGATCAACTTCAGGGTGCCAGTTGGTTTTCAAGGATAGATCTTCGATCGGGTTACCATCAACTAAAGGTGAAGGAACAAGATATCCCTAAAACAGCCTTCCGTACGCGCTATGGTCACTACGAGTTTCTTGTCATGTCTTTTGGGTTGACCAATGCGCCGGCTGCTTTTATGGATTTGATGAACCGAGTGTGCCGACCAATGTTGGATAAATCAGTAATTGTATTCATCGATGATATTCTGATTTATTCAAGAAGTGAAAAAGAGCATGCCAGGCATATTCGGGAAGTGTTGGAAACGTTGAGAAGGGAGAAATTGTGCGCCAAGTTCTCCAAGTGCGCCTTTTGGTTACGCGAGGTGCAATTTCTGGGTCACGTAGTGAATGCAGAAGGAATAATGGTGGACCCAGCAAAGGTTGAGGCTGTGATGCAATGGAAATCACCAAAGACGCCATCCGAGATTCGTAGCTTCTTGGGATTGGCGGGCTATTATAGAAGATTTATTCAGGACTTTTCAAAGATCGCCTCACCTTTGACAAAATTGACTCGTAAGGACGTAAAATTCGTGTGGGGTCGAGAGCAGGAGGTGGCTTTTGAGGAGTTGAAGGCAAGACTAACACAAGCTCCTGTCTTGACTTTGCCTGAGGGAAGTGAAGACTTAGTGGTCTATTCGGATGCATCTTATTCTGGCTAGGTTGTGTGTTGATGCAACGTGGAAAGGTGATAGCCTACGCATCTCGACAGCTGAAGACCCACGAAGTCAACTATCCCACACACGATCTAGAATTAGCCGCGGTGGTTTTTGCGTTGAAGATTTGGCGGCACTATCTATACGGGGCGAAGTGCACAATCTTCACTGACCATAAAAGCTTGAAGTATTTCTTCGAGCAGAAGGATTTAAACATGGGCAAAGGCGATGGTTGGAGCTCATAAAGGATTATGACTGCGAAATCCATTACCATCCGGGCAAGGCCAATGTGGTGGCTGATGCCCTTAGCCGAAAAGAAAGACCTGAGCCGATTCGGGTGAAGGCTTATCAGCTGATCATGACCCCCGATGTGATGACACAGGTTAAGGAGTTTCAAGACGAGGCTTTGAAAGAAGATCGTCTTAACTCCGAAAGGATGAGAGGTCTAGTGACGGAATTGGGTGAGAACACCCTTGGTGTTAAGACCCGATTTGGGCGAATGTGGATTCCTCGATACGGGGATCTACGTGGAAGAATCATGGATGAGGCCCATAAGACCCGATACTCCATTCACCCCGGTGCTACCAAAATGTACCACGATATGAAGAAGGACTATTGGTGGCCGGGTATGAAACGCGACGTAGTGGAGTACGTAAGTAAGTGCTTAACTTGCTTACAAGTGAAGGCGGAACACCAGAAGCCCTACGGGAAGATCCAACCGTTGGATATACCCGAGTGGAAGTGGGAGCATATCACCATGGATTTCATCACGAAGTTACCACGTACCCCTAAAGGGTATGATGCAATATGGGTGATAGTTGACCGCCTGACGAAGAGTGCCCACTTCCTACCGATCCGCGAGACGTACTCATCTGAAAGATTGGCGGATCTGTTCATCAAAGAAATTGTAGCTCGTCATGGTGTGCCGGTGTCTATCGTGTCTGATCGTGACACCCGGTTTACCTCCAAGTTTTGGAAGAGATTTCATGATGCGATGGGGACGAGATTACACATTAGTACAGCATATCACCCTCAGACGGACGGTCAGTCTGAGAGGACGATCCAAACACTCGAAGACATGCTTCGGGCATGCGTGATCGATTTTGGAGGAAGTTGGGATGATCACTTGCCGTTAGCAGAATTCTCGTACAACAATAGCTATCATGCCAGTATTGGCATGCCACCCTACGAGATGCTATACGGTAGGAGATGTAGGACGCCCGTATGTTGGGGAGACATTGGGCAGAAAGAGTTAGGAGGTGTTGAGGTGGTCGAAGCTACGACTGAGAAATTAGAAAAGATCAAAGCCTTCATGAAGGCGGCGAAAGATAGGCAGAAGTCGTATGCTGACAAGAGGCGGAGACCGATAGAGTTCAAGGTTGGTGACCGAGTTATGTTGAAGGTCTCACCTTGGAAAGGAATCATTAGATTCAGGAAAAGAGGTAAGCTAAGCCCGAGATACATAGGACCTTTCCGAATTATCGCAAGAGTAGGAGAGGTGGCCTATCGACTTGAATTGCCAGATGAGTTAAGTGGAATTCATCCCACATTCCATGTATCCCATCTAAGAAAGTGCTTAGCTGATGAAGACATGGTTGTACCACTGGAGGACATTGAAGTAGACGAACGGCTCAACTACGTGGAGCAAGCAGTGGCAATCATTGATCGTAAGGAGAAGAGGTTAAGGAATAAAGTGGTTCCTCTTGTGCGTGTACAGTGGAAGCACAGGAAGGGATCCGAGTCTACGTGGGAGACTGAAGACGAAATGAGACAGCACTACCCACATCTGTTTGAGGAATAACAGGTTTCGGGGACGAAACCTATATAAGGGGGGTGGACTTGTAACACCCGTATTTTTATTAGCAAGAAATAAAGGAATAAAGAGAAAGAAAGAAAAAGAAGGAAAAGGGAAGTCAACCCCAAGTTGGGGGACCAAAGGTGTAAAAGGAATAAAAATCTTATAAAGTTGGTAAAAAGGTGGCATGGCCGCCCATTACCTTCTGCATAACATTTCTAGTCGACTTTTAGAGAGAGAAAGCAGCAGGAGCAGAAAACCATCGGGATTTTGAAGAAGGATCTGAGAAATTCGAAGTTTTTGGTAAGAAATCTCGAATTTATGATGTTAGGACGATTCTAGAACCATATATGAGCTTATAAATGTAACTAGTGTGTTCGGGTTGCACTGTGTGTGTGTTTTAGGTATATAAACGACTGAGACGTTCAAGGAAAGGGCATCTAAAACCCGAAGGCAAATTAAGGTGAGTTCTAGACCCCTTTTTACTGATTTTTAAACATTTTGGGGCTGGAAATGCATATATATGTTTTTATAAAATTTATGCTGATACCCGTATGAACTGAATGTATGCATGTTTATGTTTATGCTAGATTTATGCCTAGAATCTTGTTTATATGTTAGAGTTAGGCATTATGATGTTTGGGACTTGGATTATGGAATAGACTCATGAACAGGTTGCAAATATGTCTGAAAATGGGACTTAGAATAATTATTTACAGGTTGATGAGTCCACTAGTGCTCATACGACCAACAGTGTGGTCGTATGACTAGGAGATATATTTTTTCTAAGTGCTAATGAGTCTAACAGGACTCATACGACCAACAGTGTGGTCGTATGACCAAGTAATTTGTCTAAGTGTTGAGCCCAATAGGACTCATACGACCAACAGTATGGTCGTATGACTATGTGATGAAATTTTCTAAGTATGAGACCCACAGGACTCGTACGACCAACAGTGGTCGTAAGACTATGATGAAATTTTCTAAGTATGGACTCATACGACCAACAGTGGTCGTATGATCCAAATATGTTCCCAAGTCCAGGGATGGTACGACTACCAGTGGTCATACGACCAACAGTGTGGTCGTATGACCAGTTGATAAATCTAAGTGTTAAGTGAAAAGTCCAGCAGTGCTCATACGGCTAACAGGGCTCATACGCCCAGAGGGCTTATACGCCCAATAGGGCTAAAACGCCTAAACACTTAGAAATTTTCAGGAATTTCCAGTAAGTCCGAAATTCGAGGTTTGACCAGGGTTGACTAGGGTTAATAAATGATGATGTCTCATGCATATAATGATGAGTATGATTAACCCTAAATGTTACTAATATTATTATTAGTATATTATTGTTAACAATATAATTAAAATATTGTAAGTAAGGAATGATGCTATGTATGATAATGAATGTATGATGATGAATGTATGATGATGAATGTATGATGAATATGTATGATGTGTGTATGTTCCTTGTGATTGTGTATGCTTATCTTTCTGAAACTTTACGAATAACGAGAATGAACTAATGAAGTATTATGTATCGTAAAGTGAAAGATAATGGAAGAGGAACATGATGATGAATGCATGTATTAACGAATGAACGAAAAGAAGAATGATGATGAATACATGCATTAATGAACGAATGAAGTATGTCTTGCAAACATTGAATAACGCGATTGGTCCTTCTATGTGATTGACCATGGTCATGGTACCTCTACCGCTTACCTCTAGTACCGTGGCATACGTTTTGTTGTTCATATGTTGACTTCGGCCCGGTAGCTAATAACGTTCGGGGTGTAGCATATGGTATTGGTACAATTCACCTTTCAATGTGCGCAAGTAAGTATGAACGGGATTCTTGTCATTCGACCACAGTAATCATAGCCAAGTGCTATGAAGTGGGTAAAGCCTGACAGAATCCATACGAGAAGTTAAAGATAACAATGAATAACGAATGATGAAGATAATAACGAATATTATCTCTGTGTACGTATGATGTATGAACGCATGCACGAAAGGATACTTTTAAATAAGTAAAAGTATGTTTTATTATAAAACTAGAACTCACTCAGCAACGCTGACTTTTATGTATTTTCCAGTTGGCAGGTAGTGTTGCTGAGGATGGCACGAGGCGGCTACTCAGCTCTTTTGGGATGGCATTCTTTTGTTAATGTTTTTGTATTATAATGCAAACAAACGATATTTTGTAACGGGTGTTGTATTACTTTACAAAAGCATTTATAGTAAATTTAAAGTTTCCGCTGCATGGTTTTATTAAATTGTATTAAATGTATGTTTTACGGGTAATGACGACCAACTGTGAGGTGCCCGGGAACGGGGCCTTACAGCTTCCACTTGGAGAAAGGTATTTCATCTTTGTTGCACTAACCGGACGACATTTAGACTCAAATGCATACACGTTTCTTTTTGGGATAATGACATCCTCGTTTCTGTCCGGGCGATTAAACTGAGTCTCAACATCTCGAAGGTATCTCGAACAAAATGATAAAGCTTCTTCAGCAACATAACCTTCAGCTATACAACCTTCCGGCCTTGCTTTGTTTCTGACATAATTTCTAATTTTTTCATATATCTTTCAAACGGATACATCCATCTCATACATACAGGACCACCACGAATCGCTTCATCAGGTAAAAGCAAAACTAAATGAACCATAATGTCAAAAATGCCGGAGGATAGATCAACTCTAACTGCACAATATTATAAGAATGACATCCTTAGCTTTCTTCATATCCTCGACCAATAGTGTTTTTGAGCAGAGTTGCTTAAAAAACGTACAAAGATCATTATTGGTGTCTAAGTATCTTTGGTCAAAAAGCATCTAACCCCAATCGGTATTAAACGCTGCATGAGAATATGACAGTCATGAGATTTCAACCCAGTAATATTAGTATTGTTATCTACCACTCTCTTCCTGATATTAGATCCGTACCCATCAGGCAATTTAACATCCTTTATAAACTCACAAAATAACTTTCGATCACTGATCTTCAATGAGTATTTTGGGTGTGGACTATACCACTTGCCATTCTTTTTCTCCAACCACTGCCTACTTCGAATATTTAGATTTTTCAAGTCAACGCGTGCATTTGGCGTATCTTTGCTCTTTTCATTCATTAGAAGAGTACCCAACAAACTGTCACACACATTTTTCTCGATATGCATCACATCTAGGTTATGTTTTAGCTGCAGAGAAGACCAATACTCAAGTTCAAAAAATATGCTTTGTTTCGACCAGTTCAACTCAAACTCCTCCCGCTTTGATTTTACACCTCCAAAATCAGGATGTTTACCCGGCGTAAACGACTAAGTTGAGCTTCTATATTTGTATCATTAAACTGTTTCGGAGGGGCTCTGATCTCGGGTTCTCCGTTAAATTCTAAACTTGTTCTCCACTCATGGTTAGCATCTAAGAATCGCCGATGACCAACATATACAACTTTATTTGTAACACGCATAGAAGGAGTGTCTTCGTTACAAGTCGGGCATGCTTGTAACCCTGCCCGCTCCAACCAGATAAACTACTACGAGCTGGAAAGTCGTTTAGTCCATAACAACGCCGCTTTCATTGTAAAGAACGTGTTTGTCGCCGCGTCTTTAGTACGTACGCCTGACACCCACAACTGCTTAAGCTCATCCACCAACGGCTTAAGAAACACATCCATGTCTTCCCCGGTGATTTAGGACCAGGAATCAACAATGACAACATAAATGAGGACTCTTTCATGCATAACCATGGAGGCAGATTGTATGTGGTGAGTACAACCGGCCACGTGCTATGAGCCGAACTCATGTTACCAAATGGATTAAAACCGTCGGCTGCAAGCCCTAGGAGAACGTTTCGCGGTTCCCTCGAGAAGGTCGGGTACCTTATGTCAAAATCTTTCCATGAGGTACCATCAACAGGATGTCGCATCGTACCCTCTTCTGATCATCCGGTACTATGCCAAATCATATCTTTTGCCGTGTGCCTTGAAGAATACAATCGTCGTAGTCTCGGGGTTAAAGGAAACCATCGTTACACCTTGTGAGGTAACTTCTTGCCCTTTGTATTTGTATCAACCCACCTACTCTCATTACAAACGGGACATTTTTCTAACAAAAGGTTTCTCCCCAGAAAAGGGCACAATCATATTTGCACACATGTATCGACTCATATCCTAAACCAATCTTTTTAATGTCCTTTTTGCTACATAATGAGAAGGGGGGATTTATTACCCTCAGGATGTGAAGATTGTAACAACTCAAGAAGCTCATCAAATGAGCTATTAGTCCATTTATTCTTCACCTTGATATGCATAAGCTTTGCTAAAAAATCAAGGGAAGAAAACTTAGCACAACCCGGATATAATTCTGATTGAACTTCTTCTAACAACTTCTCAAAATCATCATGGATACCACTATTCTGCTCATGGAGACCGCTACTCTCCTCCATAACGTCTTCGATAACGTCAGCCATTTCGTCAGCCATTCGTTTGTTGGCGCAACGTTATCCACAACTATAACTTCAGGAATTAAACTTTCATCGTGATAGATCCAATCTTTGTACGACTGGCACATGCCCCATATTTCTAAATGATATTTCATTTTAACCCATCCTGATAATACGGTATTTTGACATTTCATACACGGACATCGAATTTGACCATAACTGTCGGTAAGTTTTTTGCACATATCTATAAAAGAGCTGAGTCCTTGTTGATACTCAGGTGATCTACGGTTCGGATTAAGAAGCCAACTTTTATCTACAGGCATGATTATGGAACTGCAATACATATTAGGATTTAAGTGGATGAAAATTTATCCACGAAACATGATTAACAAAAAGTAGGACAACGGATTGAGAATTCAAAAGGGTAGGCTGCCATACCCACTTTTTGAATACCTTATCTCATATATGAACGTGCCTCACATGATTGTTTGTTTAAAAAAATTCGGCAGCATTTCCTCTTAGCTCCCAAGTATATATATACATATAGAAATATATACTCGTGGAGCAAAGAGAAAATGAAAACCAAATTTTTCTTAAACAGACAATCATGTAATACACATTCATATCCTAGATGAGATAAAATATTCAAAAAGCAGTCCCAAAATGGGGACAACCCGAAATTAATTACTAAATCAATTTCGGGCGGGTATTTCTAAGCTCGTGATCATTAGAATGAAGTCACGAAACCTAAACGCTCATAATGTAAAACAATAAGCAATTACTATAACAATAAAATGAAATGTGACAATGTTTAAACAAATTGAAATATTATTGTAATTGTTTTAAAAAATGTCACGTTTCGTTGATTTTTTTAGTGATTTTTATTGTTTTTCATTAATATAAAAACACAAATGATCATAACCTAAATTGTGTTTTTATAGTAATGAAAAACAAAAAGAAATCACTAAAAAATCAAACAACTAAACAATGATCATTTGTGTTTATAAATAACACAACTTGTCATTTTACTGATTACTAAACAATAACTTATTACACGACTATCATAACCTAAATAATCTAATTATTAAGCATTATTAACATAATAATTTTCAACCAACAAAACACCTAAACTAACATCTAATTAATAAACATATAAACAAATAATTTAACAAATAACTTGTATAACTAAATTAAAGAGGCCACAACTAATATAACCTAAAAATTCATCAAATAACACAACTAAATAAAAAATTCTAGCTAAATAATGTTTCAACACAACTAAAATCAAAAATACATACTAAATCCCAAATTTATGCCTAAATAAT
Organism: Flaveria linearis; assembly: GCA_024085815.1. Lineage (NCBI taxonomy): Eukaryota > Viridiplantae > Streptophyta > Magnoliopsida > Asterales > Asteraceae > Flaveria > Flaveria linearis. Next base: position 6,181,060 of record CM044017.1, on the reverse strand, counting down.
CACCCAATACACAACTAAATCAAAATCATACTTAAATAATATTTTACCACAACTAAATCAAAAATTCATATAAAATCAAAATGTATATATACCTAAATCAGTGGTGGTGGTGGTGGGTTGCAGCAGCGGTGGTGGTGCTGGTGGGTTGCAGCAGCGGTTGCAGTGGTGGATTGGGTGGTGCCAGGCGGCAAGAGGAGGAGAAAGGGGGCGGTGACCGCGGCCGGAGGTTGGTGCTCGGTAGGGATGGTGCTCGGCGGCAAGAGGAGGAGAAAGAGGGAAGGGTCGCGGGTCGCGATCGATTGGTGGGCGGAGGGTGGTGGCCGGAGGGTGGTGGGCGGAGGGTGGTGGCCGTAGGGTGGTGGCCGGAGGGTGGTGGTCGATCGGCTGCGGCAGCAGGGAGAGCGAGGGAGATGGCCGGAGAGAAAAATTAGGAGGGAATGGAGATGTGGAGGGAATCGTGGTCGCGTATTCCTGGGTATATTTTTTAACCAATAGCGGCGACAAGTCGCCGCTAATAGTGTCGCCGCTATTGGTTAAGTACGATCAATCCATGTCCGTTAGATCTGTTGCACGAGCAACGGTCAGATCTGTTGGTCAAAATTGGAAACGGATTGAATAGCAATAGCGGCGACATGTCGCCGCTAACGGTTCAAGGCCTCAGCTGCAGAGGGGTGGTCGGCAGGTGTGCGTGGAGGGTGGTATGGGAAGTGTCGATGGCCGATGGGTATTTATTTTTTCTTTTAAGTTTTATATTTGATTTTTTATTTGAACTAATTAGTTATTAGTTTTGTGCTTTTTTAATTTGTTTGATGTTTTTCGGCTTAATTGTTACTTTGGCTTTTTGCTTATTATTTTATTGGATCACCGGGTATTTGGGCATATTACTTATTTATGTTTTAATTAAATCTAATGTTTTTTTTATAACATATTGGACTATTTTTATAAAAATAAAACTTTCTATGTGTTGTGTTTAAAATTTTTTTAGGGTAAATTAAAATATTATCAGCGGTAAAGTAAACTGTAAATTTTATTTTTTTACACAAAGCCGCAACTTTTTATAATACCAGTTAAAAGTTGAGGGGTAGTGAAGGCTACCCTTCTGTAAAGGTAGACCGGCTGTGCCAGTGTAAGTCCTCCCCTGCATAAACTTATATAATGAATATACAAAGAATGTTATTATTTACTTTCAACCATATCTATTATTATATTGGTCTTTCACTTTTTGATTTAACTTCTACAATGCACTCCACCGAGTGTCTTGAAATAACCTCGAGTACCTATTGCAGATAAACAATGCGATTGAAACATTGTTCGGTGAACAATAAAAGGGAGGTAACATAAATGATGTAACGAATAGAAATACTACGACACGTATAAATACATAAACACATAAATAAACATATTAACTGTATTAACATACTAACAAAGTTCTAGAGTTACAAATATTAGATTTCACACTACAGACTAACAAAGTTAGTAGATTAGATAACTAGGTTAACGGATTTCAAATTGCAAATTTCAAATGAAAATAATAATAGTTTCCAAATTAATGATATGACATATTAATGAAATTTCAGATTTTCGATCTACGTGTTTAGGATCTCGGATTTACGTGTTAAAATTGATTTAAATATCTCATTGTTATTATGTTAATGTAGTTAATATGTTAAAATTGATTGAACAAATGTACGAGAGGCCACCGGGGTTTGATTCCTGCCCCACCCCTAGTTTTAATTTACTCATGCCTCTTTTTGTTTTGTTTTTAATTATTTTTTGTTTAAAATTTTATTTTGTTACTTTTTTTACTTCTTTTAATTTACGTAGCGCAGATCTAGGGTTTTATGTTTGTTTTTTGGTGAATTATATGTCATGATATGTTTTTAGTCTATACGTTTTTTGTTTGTTATTTTTTAAGTGCTTTTAATTTTCAGCGTGTAGTGGTTGTGTCAGCTAGGTTTTTTTTCTTAACTCCTTTTTCTTTTTGTTTTTTGTTTGCGTCGACATGATAGCCATTACGATGTATTTTTAATTTTTATATCCGTGTTTTTAAATTCAGTCTCATTGTGGATTATCCTGAGCAACGTACATGGCCAAGCATATTTTTAAAAACCTTTTAGGTTTTGAAAGTTAATTTTTGATCGTTCGAATGATTTTAACTTTGACATAATCGAATCACTAAAAGATGATTGTAATCAGGGTGATGGTTAATCTTGTTTAACATCAGGTTAAAATTTTGGGCTATATTAGTAAGTGGATTAGTCGCATGGAACAATATATTTCTTGCTCATTGTGTTTATGGAGGCAAATGTATATCAGTGGGAGTGTGCAAAGATACAAATAGATGTGTACTTAAGTCAAATATTTAATGTACATGTGTTTGTGCAACGAATATAGTAATCTATATGTTATTTTACTAGTAGAAAAATTGCATATATTACGTAAATTAATGATAAGTCTATAAATTCATACTTGACAAGCAATATATATGATACGTATGAATGAATTTTAAACAATTATGATAAGAATGACAAGAAACCAAATCTTTTTAAAGGACATTCATTATGCTCACAATAGAGTTTTAGTAGCGCTCAAATCCAACTATAAAATATACTACTACTTTATCAACTATAATTGTGAATTTACCTTACACATGCATCATAGCTGCCAACATACTAGATATCTTAAATAATGACTTTGCAGTATTCTAACAAAGTAACAAGTAAGAGAATGGTCACGTACGAACAAGATGATAAAATTCTAATAGATACCAAACAAGCATAACACCAATCTATCAATTACTTAAAGGCCATAGTTAATTGCTTCTGCAATAACAACTGTAAATTTGATGCAATCCTTCTTTATAACGACTAAAATAAAAGCTCCCATAGGGAGACACCGGGTCAAATAAAACCTTTATGAAGAAAATAGTTCAATTAAGTTGTAAGTTCTTGCATTTTGATAGAGGCTAAATAAGGAATATATCGATTTCAATATAAAATTTTCTATCAACAATCACAACTTCTAAAAGGTATACTAACTTAGCATCACAAATTCTGAGATGTTAGCAAAATTTTACTAATATAAAAACAACTAGTCCTAGAATCAAATCACTCAGGAATGATTTTATTAGGATAATACGTGTCACCACTTCAGGTTTACTGCTTTCTTAACTGATGAAAAGCTTGTTGGGGAATTTCTTAATAGAGCAATGAACGGATGATTCTGAAGTCGTGTGATTTCACTTTCAGATCAAATAATTAGAGTGTATACCAATAATTTGACCGAATAAAATTAGAATTGATCAAGAATCGTATGAAAATGTTTGGATGTTGTTTGTAATTCTGGTTTCTCCAGTTGTGTTTCTTCTCGAAAACCAATCCCAACATAAACGGGATTGAAGTTTTTCAAGATAACTGCTATTGCGGTTTTGAACAAATTAAACCTGTAAAACCTTGAAATTCTCCCAGAAAACAACAAACACACGATCTCAATATTGTGAATGCGGAATGTAAACAATATGGAGTAGAAGAAGATTGAATTTGATCACAAAATGATATTGAATTGAACAACAGCAACCTATGAAAGGTCTTGTGCGATTTCGCATAGTACAAGTAAGATAAATGAACAAAAGCTTTATTACAAAACAAAAACGAAACTATTTATACTAAAACACAAGGTTCTCGCGCGACAGGCTTGTCGCGCGGCTCAGACTTTCGCGAGGAAGTCCTTCTCGCGTGGAGTCAGTTGTCGCGTGAGAGCTGCTTCTCGCATGAATCAGGTTTTCGCACAGGTGTTTTGCCGAGCCTTGATTAGTCTTCTACAATCTCCTCCTAGACTCGGTGAAACATGATTAATCAAAATCAACGTTTGCCTTCGTGTACGAGCCTGCATATGCATACCATTTGTTCCTAAGGATCCGGTCAATCATCCATACATACTGGCAAGATAGAAAATAAACGGACTCATCAGCTGTAATAGGGCAGTGTAAAAGCTTGAGTAAGTCGTCTTTGCCAAACTTCATCAAGTCTGCTGGATCAATGATTCGAAATGACTTGTCAGTACATCTGATCACAGCGTGACCGGAATCCTTTTCACATCTCCATGAGAGTAATTGCTTTAAAGTGTTGGGAGGAACTGGAGCATGCACAGGGACTTTCCTGATAAATTTAGTATGTTGATAGACTCGTATTTTCATTGGAGCTTTAGTCTTTTCATCTATTCTTGTTGAGTCATCAATCACCTTTGATTTGGCAGTCTTAAAATCCTTGAAGTTTGTGCGCATCTCCCTTCGTATCATAGATCTCATCAGTTCAGCTTCACTGTAATTGCTTTCATTAAAGAATGGAGCTTTGCCCATGGAGTAGAGATCAGCAGCACGTAGAGTATGGAAGTCTTGTGTGCTTTTCAGATAATCAATTTCTCCATTCTTTCTTTTATTACATACAGCCTTTTCTCGCCAACATAACCCCAGCTAATGACATGAGACATTTCACCATACTTCTGCTTAGGCTTAGAAATGAATAGAAAATGAGCTTCAGTAGGTGGTGGTGGTGCTTTGAACATTAATCCTCCTCTAGTGAATAACGCAATCTGACCAGTAGAATCTTTCTTTGTAGAAACAGCAGGAGTTTCACCACTCACAGTCTCAGTAGGGATTTCTCCTTCTTCAAGATTAATGTCTTTGAATAACTCTTGAAGGTTGTTCCCAAATATGTCAGTATATTCATTCTGATCCTCCAAATCATCAAACATATCAATTCTTCTTCGACAGCTCCTGATGAAGATTGTTAAAAAGAATACAATTCCTTTTCATACACACTCTCAGTGGCAGGGTCAATAGGATCATATCCTTCCGGATCACTACCACTTGGTCGATTGACATTATCAGTGGTAGTTTCACCAGTTGGACTCGATGATAATCCAGTAGCATCACCTCCATCATCATCATTGCCTCCATCATCATTACCATCATCATCCCCACCATTGTCTCCACCATCATCATCATCATTGTCATCATCGTCCTCATCATCATCATCCTCATCATCTGAATCAGCATAATCAATCAACTCTTCATCCTCCTCTTCATTAACAATAGGCAAAGTAACCATGTGCTCTGGTTCAACAAAAGCTGTAGATGTGTAAGCTTCGGTGATAGGTACTTCAGATGAGATAGGAACATCCTCAGTAGTGCTAACACTTGGCTGTTCAGTAGAGGTTTGAGCTTCGTTGACCACTGCCTTTTCAGGAACAATCTCAGTGGGAGGTGGGCTAGGAGAGCGTCTACTAGATTCACCAATCACAGTAGTAGACCTTATGATTGGTGGCTGATGAAAATAAGTCTGTGATATAAATTCTCTGAGCTCATTCAGTTGTCTCTCCAGCCCTGAAGAATAATCAAACATGCTCTTCATCTGTTGTTCTAGAGAAGCTATTCTTGTATCTTTGATGGCTGAATCCAGATGAATCATGTTAATCAGATTTGACTTGTCTTCATTTTCCTTTTTCAATTCAGCAATCATCTTTACATTTTCAAAACTTTCTTTCTCCAAATTCTTAACTCTTTCTTCTAGAGTTATAGAATGAGGAGTACTAGATGATTCCTCTCTCCTTTGAAACTCTGGAGGAGTATTCAAAAATGAATCAACATCAAACTCTAAGTTTTCTTGACGAGGTGGTGTCGAAAAACCAGAGTCAGAAACAGGAACAGTTTCTGTCTCGGTAGCAGTGGTTGTAGTATCAACATGGGTTTCTTCCTCAGTAATCACGTTTTCAGGTGATCTCTGAATGTCAGAAGAAGTAATCTGTTCAGCCTCTATAATAATCACTTGAGTTCGTGGCCATTTTGGAATAACACTTCTCCCTCTTCTTCTTGTAGGGAAGTCTTTTCTTTTTGCCATTCGTTTTCGTCTGGAAGAAGTACTTGGTGATTCTACAGGAATATAATCAGTGTCTCTCTCTTCAGTATTTTTCCTGGTAGAAGTTGGAGTAGAGGGAGTCTGATCTATTTGGAGCTCATATGGAACATTCCCTATCTGATCACTTGGGGTCTCAGAACTTGAAGCTGAGTGAACAACCCATTCCCTTCTTTCTTCATTAGATGGTTCATCATCAAACATTCTATCAATCTCTTGATCTATGTCATTTCTAACATCAGAAGTAGAAGCACCAGTCTGTGCCTCATCAACAGGTACATCTCCTCCCAAACCTCCAATACTCTCATCAATTTCTGCAAATCTACCAATCTTGGCAAAACTTTCACCAGAGCATTTGTTGCCTCTGGCTCCAGTTAGATGTGTGAAAATCTCCTTCTTTACAGTCTGTACAACATATTTAGGAGATCTCTGAGTAGCAAGCTCAGGATATGCATCATTTATCACCAACTGGATAAATCTTGCGTACATGATGAACTTCTTTCCAGGATTGGCTGTGGCATTCTTTACCATCTCCTGAAATATAACTCCAGATATTCTAAAAGGAATATCATCAACCAATGAAACCAATAAGGAGCCAAACACTACACTCAAGCTATCCATCCCAGCTTTGAGGTTGCTCAGACAATGAATCACCACATGAAATAAGTACTTCCAGTATGGTGGTAACCATTTCTTCTCTAAACTTGGATATCTGTACTCGTATCCCATACGAGCCAGACAATCAATCATAGTATCATCATCAAGTCTAGTTGGTGCTCCTTCTTGATCATCAAATAGAAGAACTCGGTTCAGGATGGACTGAGAAACTGTCACTCGTTTGTCTTTGACAGTAGCAGTAATAATCTGGTTTCCCGCTTGGTCTTTTTCTAGAGCAGCAGTGCTCCAGAATGAATCGATTAGCTCCGAATAAATAGCAGGATCAGCAGATATCGCATAAACAATGCGTGAATTCTTCAATCCATCAATCATAGAGGAAAATAGTTCCTTCCCTTCCGGAACCTCGTCTAAGTAAGCAACACAATTATGATTTTTATTAAAAATCATTTGTGCCATCTGCATTGTTAAACAAACTCAAGATTAGAACAATTTGAATATAACTTAATTATGCATATAGAATTTCAACACTTAGAACATTTTATCACTTAGAAACAATTTATCATTTAAAAGCTTAGTTACATGTGAATATATGTACAACACTTAAAATTTTATCAACCAAAAGATTTATTATGTGAAAACAAGTTGCATGCGATAAGTTCACTTGACACAACAACATCAACACTTGAAAATATTTCAAAATTTTCTGTCATGCGAAATCTCAAGTCATGCAAAAATAGACTTCGTGCGAGAGTTATATTTGTGCGAAAACATGAATTAAGCGACAATGTTTTATCATGCGAAAACTTGTTTCACACGAAAAATCGAATTTCAAGCGAAAACAAAGATCATGCGAAAACCATTTTCATGCGAAAACAACATTTCGCGTCTGTTCAGTTTCGTGTGCGATTCGCACAACTCAAATTTCAAATTAACGCTTCAAAACTCGATTTTAATCCAAGAAATCCATTCCATTCCTGTCGCCTAAGTCCATTAAGTCTATTCCATTTGTCAATTTCAACTTTAAAGTTCAATTTTTAAGATTTTAGTTTAAGATGTTAAGTTCCACTTAGTAGTGCATATCTACAGTAACCAAATCGAACATTTATACCTTGAAAATCAGACAATAAAGGTAATGGAAATGAAATAAGAATCAGAATCTTAAGCAAGAAAGTGATGATTTCAGAGTTTGATTTTCAGAAGAAAGCGACAATGGTTTTCGGATGCGAAGCGAGAGACGTTTTCGGGTGGTTTGAGCGAAAAGTGGGTTTGTCTAGAACACTGTGATATTTAAACCTCCAAGTTTTCATGCGACAGACCCTTTCGCGAGTCATGGTTTTCGCGTGACTTTTCCTTGTCGCACGCGAGATGAGAAATTTTTCAAATTTTTCAAAGTGTTTCTTATTTTTCAAACCTTTCAATCCTTTTGTTCTCAATGAAGTATGTCAACATAAACTTTTATTTACCAAGTGATCAGTTAATTTAATGAATCTTCAGTTTTCAAAATTTATATTGTTATTTAATTGTCTTAAAACATAAAACAACACAAAAGTGAAATGGAAAACACTTACATACAAAATAACAAAACAAAAGAATGAAAACAATTAAGGAATCAAGATCGGATTTGTTTGTTTTTGTAAGAATTTTCATATGAGATCATATAGTTCTTTTTCAAATTAAGACTCTGTCCGGCTTTATTTAAAATAACAGGTTAAGTTGATTGTCAATATATTTTGTCCTTTTAAACTTATACTTCAGGTTTTACTCAGAAACATAATGAGTGATATATATTATGTTTTGTGTTGATTTAATATAAGTCAGTGGATCCCACAATCAGAACTTCTGTAGAATAATTATTATCCTTCAAGACACTATTGAGATTTCAAGTCACCCCAATTTGACTTAAACCATGCATTGTTGATCAGTGATATCATTTATTATATTCCTAAATATAACTATTTGAGCATAACTAGTCTGAGAAATATTTCTTAACCCGGAATATTAACAAGTTTAAGGACTTATTGACAGCCATCCGGACTTACGTCTGCCCTCTCAAGATGTTTAGGACTTACAAGCCATCCGGACTTACATGCCCCATCTCTCGATTTTGCCTTCCAAAGTTAAAGAAATACTCTTAAAATAGAAAATATATACCATATAGTATGTATGTCTTTTAGACATATCTTTTGATTTGTGTGCTTCTTGGCATCTTATATCCTATATGGCCTTTGTTGGCATCTTTTTGCTCAATTACTTTCTTTTTGTGTTTTTCTCTTTTTGTATTTTTGTTCTTTATATAGATATATGTATAGTTATGATAATCACTGAATCAAACATATACAGGCTTGAGTATGACAAGATTATATCTCTCAGTCCGTGTTAGAACATTTGGCACATAATCCTGATATGTTCCCCACTAAATCATATTTCTTTAACTCAAGTGTAATCACTCAATTATGATCTTTTCAGTTCTGAAAGCAAAGCCTATCGACATATCAAACATAATCCAAGTCTATTCGTATTTAAGCCTTTGAAAGTACTTAGACTCTGTAGAACTTTGTAATATCATTTCCATTTAATTATGAAAATTTCTTCTTTTGATTTGGCAATCCTTTGATCTTAACTCCCCCTAAGACCAAAAATATTTTTCAGAACTTGTTTTTCTAATTTTCTCCCCCTAAAATTGTGATTGTTCTTTTAAGAAAAAGAAACAATTGCAATTTTATTCGTTATAAAAAATGAAAAAAATATTTTTGTGAAGATTCATTAAACCAATATATCCAAAGTTAATCATTCCCAATGATTGCACAAGGAAATCAAATCGAGAATGATCAAATGCCTTGGTAAATAAATCAACAATATTTTCAGTTGACGGCACTTGTTTTAAATGAATAAGTTTTCGATCAAAACAGTCGCGGATAAAATGGATGCGGATGTCAATGTGTTTAGTTTTGAGTGTTGAATGGGATTTTTCACGATGTTCAGAACTGCCGTGTTATCACACCAAATTGGTGTGTCATAAATGTTGAGACCATAATCGAGAAGTTGTTGCTGAATCCAGACAAGCTGGGAACAACAGCTCGAAGCAGCCACATATTCAGCTTCGGCAGTGGATGTGGAGACAGTGTTCTGCTTCTTACACTGCCAAGAAATGAGTCGGTTACCCAAAATTGACATCCTCCTGTGGTCGATTTCCTGTCTAAGTTACAACCACCATAATCACTGTCAGTATAAGCAAATAAATTGAAATTGGAATTTCGAGGATACCAAAGACCAAGTTTAGGTTGACCCTTGAGATACTTGAAAATCCGCTTGACAACTTTCATGTGTATTTCCTTTGGATCACTTTGATAGCGGGCACACTGACAAACAGGGAACATGACATCCGGCCTGCTTGCAGTGAGATACATAAGGGAACCAATCATTATCTGTAAAGATGTTGATCAACTGATTCTCCTAATGGATCTGGAGTAAGAGTAGGACGAGAAGCCATTGGAGTTGGAGCTACTTTGGAATCTTGAAACTTGTATTTCTCAAGAATAGTTTGAACATACTTTTGTTGATGGATGAGAATACCAGTTTCAGATTGAGTAACTTGAATACCCAAGAAAAAGGAAATTTCTCCAAGGGAACTCATCTCAAATTTCTTCTTCATCACTGCTTCAAACTCCGTGCACATACTTTCATTTGTAGAGCCAAAAATAATATCATCGACGTAGATTCGAACCAAAATGATATCATCGCCTGATTTTCGTAGGAATAAGGTTTGATCAATTGCTCCTCGTGAATAACCATTTACGAGCAAATGTTCAGTCAGAGTTGCGTACCAAGCACGAGGTGCTTGATGTAATCCATATAGTGCCTTATCCAACTTGTATACATAATCAGGATGATCTGGGTTTCAAATCCTGGAGGCTGACAAACATAGGTTTCTTCTTTCATTTCTCCGTATAAAAATGCAGTTTTAACATCCATCTGATACACCTTGAAGTTCATGTATGAAGCAAAGACTAAGAATATGCGTATTGCTTCTAGTCTTGCAACTGGAGCATACACTTCTTCATAATCCAATCCTTCAACTTGATAGAATCCCTGCACAACAAGACGTGCTTTATTCCGAACTATAACACCTTTTTCATCCGTCTTGTTTCGAAATATCCACTTTGTTCCAATCGGAAGCTTATCCTTTGGAAGTTCAACAAGATGCCAAACATTGAGCTTCTTGAATTGCATCAACTCATCTTGCATTGCTTCTATCCAGCTGTTTTCTTTAAGTGCCATTTCCACATTCTTGGGCACTATTTGTGATAGAAAGCAAGCATACAGACATGTGTTGATTGTCCCTGATCGACTTCTGGTAATTACACCTTCGTGCAACGGACCAATGATTGCTTCAGTTGGATGAGTTCTATGTATTCTTAATTGAGGAATCTCATCTGCAACCATTCCATCTTCCAAATTGGTAATATGTTCAACATTATCAATAACTTCTTCAGAATGTTGATATTGATACACAATAGTTTCTTCAAGTGTGTCATCTGAAATAGGAGTTTCAGAAGCAGTAGACATATTTGGAGATTCGTCAAATGGAACTTGAATGATTTCTATCGGTGTATGTATAGTTTCTGAAGAAGATGAAGATAATGGAGAACTCAACGATTCTTCCAGCTCCTGAGTAGGAATTTGTTCTGAAGAAACATCTAATGACTCAGAACAGGCAGATACTGGTACAGAAGCTGTAGGAATATCTTTGGATGATGAAGCAACAGCAGAATCATCAGATATCAAAGATGGAAGTTCCTCAATGATTTTGTTATCCAAGAGATTGCTTGAGAATTAGAATCTGCAGATGAAGGTGTAGACATTTTAAAATTATGAACAAAGATTCATAATCATAAATCCATGAAGGAGCTGAACCTGCATCAGTAATGTTAAGCTCGTGCCAATCAATGTTAAATGACTCAATTATTTGTCTAATTCTTTTATTATAAACTCGATATGCAACCTTATTAGCAGCATATCCCACAAAGTAACATTCATCAGCCTTTTCAGAAAATTTTGAAGATGATTCATTTGTATGCAACAAAGTGCAACAACAACCAAAGGCTTTAAAATATTTAACTTTGGGTTTGTGTCTATAAAATATTTCATATGGAGTCTTATTTAATCTTTTGTTGATTAAAGCACGATTCTGAACATAACATGCAGTATTTACTGCTTCAGCCCAAAAGAACAAAGATAATTTGGCAGCAGATATCATTGTTCTAGCAGCTTCAATTAATGTTCTATTCCTTCTTTCTGCAACCCCATTCTGTTGTGGAGTGCCAGCAGCACTGAATTGTCTAGCAATTCCCTTTGATTCACAAAACTCATTTAGAGTTTGATTGCAAAATTCTGTCCCATTGTCACTTCGGATGCGTTTTACCTTTTTCTCTGTCTGATTCTCCACTAAAGTAATGAACTTGATCAAAAGGTGTGGAGTTTCATCCTTAGATGCTAAGAAAAACACCCAAGTAAATCTAGAAAAGTCATCAGTAACAACCAGACAGTAAGATCTTCGTCCTAAACTTAAAACACTCACTGGACCAAAAAGATCCATGTGTAAGAGTTATAAGATTGATTCGACTGAGTTGTGTGCAATTGGTTTGTGAGGAAGTTTATGTTGTTTACCCTTAGAACATGACAAACAATGTTCATTTAATTGAAATTCCTTTTCAGGTAAACTAATAACATGATTTCCACGTACAAGTTTATTCATGTTTTTAAGATTGACATGTCCTAATCGACGATGCCATAACATGGAATCATTCTCCGAGGCTTTGGATAGTAAGCAAGAAGCTGTTACCAAAGAATTAGAACAATGCATATCAAGAAGATATGTGTCATTGTCTCTCGGAGTCCTCATCAAAATCCATTCATCTGGAACAACAAAACCTGGTTTTAAGATTAAGCATTCTTTGTTAGTAAAGTGTGTAGAATATTATTTGTCACAGATTTGAGACACACTTAACAGGTTATGTTTTAATTCCTCAACAAAATTAACATTCTCAAAGCTAAGGACGCCATTTGTAACTGTACCACGTTTTGTTATACGTCCTCCTTTGTCTCCCGCGAAAATCACTCTTCCTCCGTTATATGACTGAACATCTTGTAGTAATGATAAATTCCCAGTCATATGTCTTGAACAACCGCTATCTACATGCCATAGACTTTCAGTAGCCTTTTGCGGTTGTCCCTGCATTAGTAACAAAATTACTTAACTTTTGGTACCCAAGTCAAACATGACTTGAGCACATTATGTGTTGCAGCAAGACAAAATGATTTGATATTATTATATTGGTTTGCACATCATTCTTTCATTTATGCTTTTAAGCTTGACATTTTCTTTTACATCATTAGTCAAATTCTTATCCCGTTTAACATTAAAATCATTAACAACCTTTGATTTCATATTATTTGAAAATTTTCCACGAGTGAAAAATAGTTTTCTATTATGAGAAATAGAATTATGAAATCTTTGTTTACTTAATGATTTTTGTCGAAAAGGACAATTTTTGCCAAATGATTTGTGTTTCCACACTGATAGCATCTCTTTTGTTGTGTGTGGAAAACAAACTGTGGATGACAATTATGAAAATTGTCATAAAAACCAAAGTCAGATTGACTAGGTTTAACTTTCTCCACAGTCTCTCGAATCTTTGCCATGTTTGACAATTGCAAATTCATCTTTTGCAGATTCGAGGAAATCGATGAATTATGACCACTTTGGATTGGAGATTTTGCAGTTTTGACTTTTGGAATTGGTGGTGTTGGAATAGGAACAGTCTTTGATTCTGCTGGAGTAGGACCAGACTTTGAATTTGCTGGAGGAGGACCAGGCTTAGATATACGGATTGGTGCTGGAGAAGGACCAGGCTTTTGAATTTTCAGATTGAATGCAGAAGAATCATTCACTTGCAAATCTGGGCTACAAACATCTTGATTCAGAAGATTAGCATTATAATGAAGTTTATTTTTAAAGAATCGAGAATTCGTTTCTTTAAAAATATGCTCTTCATTTTCAATTAAACCCTTAGACACAAATCTACTTTTAAAATCCTTTTCAATTCTTTCTTTCTGATTTACCCTTTGATTTGCATTCAAATTATATTTACTATTAGATTTAATCTCATTCAAATCAACCAACTTTTCATTTCCATACAAAGTTTGTTTACAATCAGATTGTAAAACTTTTACATTCTTAATTTTCAAATTTCTCTCTCATTTTCTCCTTCACTATCACTCTCCCATTCTTCAACCAACCCATCCACCTTTAATATATCTGCACAAAAGTTTTCAGTTGATTGTTTAGGTTTGGGTACTATGATAGGATCAACAGATAAATTTACTTTGACTGAAGGTTTTAAGTCTTGAGATGGAGAGAAACCAATCCCATAGACCATATCAGAATCACAAATGTTATCAGATGAAGGTAAACATGAATAATCATGATTAATTGGAGGAGCAATGTTAGAAAACCCAACACCGCATTTTCCTCCTTTAATCTTCTGAGTCATTTGTGACTTGATTATTCCTTCAACCATTGTTGATGAAAGTTCAAATTTCTCAACAGTCAATTTAGCCGTGGCTAATTCACTGTTAAGTCTATTAATTTCTAAAGCGAGTTCATTGTTTCTATTTGTCAAATCATTATTAGCACATTCTTTATCATGAAGATTTAATTTTAAATTATATATTGTATTGTTTAAACCTTCAAGTTTTTCTTTAAAAATCTTTTCATTTGACTTGTGTTTGTGAGCTTGATACTGAAGTTTTTCAACTTCCATTATCAGGCTCTCATTGTGAACTCTGTATCTTTGAACTTTCTCAACACATGAATTTTTGCATAAACCATCATATACCTTTGGTTCTGAAGTTTCCCCTTCTGTTTCCTCAACCTTCTTGACCATGAATGCTTTCATTTCAACATCTGGTTCTTCCACTGAAGCAACATCAACAGTCTTTGGATCAACACATGGGCTTTTGACTGGAGGCTCGACAGTATACTCTTCAATCACACTCTTTTCTTCAGCAACCTTCTCAACCTGATCTTTCTTCTCAACTGTCTCCTTTATTTCTTCAACTCTCTCCTTTGAGTCTGCAACTTTCTCATCCTCTTGTTCAGTTTTCACTTTCTCTACTTCAACTTTCTCCTTCTCTTCGTCCACATTAGCAAACAAACCCTCCAACAAATCATCAGACACGAATTCAGCAAACAGATTTTCTTCTTCTTCTGGTTCTGGAACAATCTTTGCAATAAATGCAGTAGACAAAGTTAGATCAAGGGCTTCCATTTGATCTGACCAATCATATTCAGCATTAGTTTGAGAAACTAATGCTTTAGTACCACCAGAAGTACTTGCTTTGTCTTTCTTCGGCTCTATTTCCACAGTCACCATCTTCTTGGGGCCTTCAGTTTGACCAGTCTTTGATTCAGTACATTCTCTGGCGAAATGACCTGGTTTGTCACAGTTGTAACACCTCAGGTTAGACTTGTCGAAACCGATTTTGCTAGAATTGTTAACACCAAACATTTTTCTCCCAGTTCGTCTAGCAAAATTCTTCGCCCTGTAAACCACCATGGCCATTTGATACTTGATGTCATTCTCTTCAACATCATCAGGATTGACTTGTTGAAGATCATCAACCAATACATTTGGAGCAGTAAGTCTTCCAGCCATGAAAGCTTCATAACTTGACATGAAAGTGGTGAAAAGAGCAAGATGCTCCTCAGCAATCTGTACAGTCTGCTTTGATGGATTAGTGGTAGCAACATAAGCATGTTGACCACTATGAGAATCTTGAGATTGAGAGACTTGTTGATGGATGATGGGGGAATAGTGTTGAGCAGCTGGAACATGAACATGATGGTTTACTGCTGGTTGCATATAAGAAGATGCTGCACTTCCAGATTGTTGTTGCTGACACATTTGTGTATAACTGACATAGTAATTCAGATTACTAGCCATCTTTGCATAGAGAGCAGTTCCTTTAGCACCCAGAGAACTGAGATGATTAGCAGCTCGCTGCTTATCGTCCATTGCATAAGACATGATAGTTGAAATGAGATCAGTCAACTGAAGAGTATACAAGTCTTTGGTTCTCTTGATCAATGTACAGTTGTTATTCCAACTGTATGGAAGTGAATTTAGCAACTTCTTGTTCACAGTGATGGGTTCCAGAGTAATACCCGCACTCTTCATTTTTGTTACCAGTCTAACAAACCTGGCAATCTGAGCTTCCAACTCTTCACCAACAATATGATTGAACATGTTGAATTCTTGATTCAACATATCCTTTTTGCTTTCTCTCATATCTTTGTTGCCCATAATCTGAGACTCCAGAGCATCCCATAACACCTTAGCACCTCTGAACTCTTGAAACTTTTGTGAAATCTCAGTAGTCAGTGCCATAGTGATGGCAGCATAAGCTTTATCATCCAGTTCTAACCTCTTGATGTCATCTTCATCCCACAAGTGTTCAGGTTTCTGAACCATTTCTCCTTTATCATTTTTGTACAATGGAATGTAAGGACCATACTGGATTGATCTCCACATCTTAGGTTCCATGTAAATAACATATCTCTCAAATCTGAAAGCCCAATCAGTATAATCGTCTTCACAGAGAAGTCTCGGTGGCTTGTTACCAGTACCAATTTCCGTGTCTAGATGAAGTGAAGCAGTAAGATGCTTCAGATTCTGAGTTGTTGAAGCCATGTGATCAGAAAGTCAAAATCAGAATTTCATGCGACAGAAACGATTGTGCGAAAACAGATTTCGCGCGGCCAACCTTTTCGCGCGAGAATATCAATTCGTGCGAAAATTCCAATTTACCTTTTCATGCGAAATCGCATAAAAAGGTGAAATAACTGTCTGAGCGAAAACAGCCTTTTTCGCACGCGAAAACTTACAACTCAAGCGAAAATCGTCAATTTCGTGCAGAATCGAATCTCCAACAGTTTGTTCAAGCGAAAATTACCTCCAAATCACTGAATATGTCTGATTAAACTCATTTTAATCCAATTTTAATGAATTTAGGTCAATTTTAAGCTTAATTATGATTAAAATTCACCTAAAGTCCACTAATTCGGTCCAAATCAGTTCTAATTCTCCAAAATCGAGCAGCATAACATCGCCATATCCGAATCTAAAGTGATCAATGATGAATTTCTTCAAAACGAGTAGAACACAATTCAAATCTTCTCCAAATCGTGGTTCTAGAGCCAAATGCTCTGATACCAATTGTAAAACCTTGAAATTCTCCCAGAAAACAACAAACACACGATCTCAATATTGTGAATGCGGAATGTAAACAATATTGGAGTAGAAGAAGATTGAATTTGATCACAAAATGATATTGAATTGAACAACAGCAACCTATGAAAGGTCTTGTGCGATTTCGCACAGTACAAGTAAGATAAATGAACAAAAGCTTTATTACAAAATAAAAACGAAACTATTTATACTAAACACAAGGTTCTCGCGCGACAGGCTTGTCGAGCGCGCTCAGACTTTCGCGAGGAAGTCCTTCTCGCGTGGAGTCAGTTGTCGCGTGAGAGCTGCTTCTCGCGTGAATCAGGTTTTCGCACAGGTTGTTTTGCCGAGCCTTGATTAGTCTTCTACAAAACCTTTAGTCCCTCAAGATTTTATGATACAATTTTAGTCAAAAACGAATTTCTAATGCTTTTTCTATGAATGACTTTTGTTCAAAATAGAAAATTTCCCAGCTCGACCCCAGCCAGGGGCTCTGCCCCTTGGACCCCGCCAGGGGCTGCCGCCCCTTGAACCCCACTTCTCTCAGGGGCGCTACCCCCAAACCCTCGTAAGTCTCGATGACATTCAAACAAGCGTGCACTGTTGTTTGAGTGACACATGCAATTTCTAATTACACTAAAATATTTAACACCTCCCCCATTTTAGTGTAATCTTTGATTAACTAACTAATTCACAACAACTAAACAAACTAATGCATAAATGAAATATCGTGACGATTGAATTTCACATTAGTATATTACACATTCTAATATTCTAATATCAGGGTGTCACTTAGGATTGAACCCTTAATATCAACATTGAATACATGAAGATAATATACACATCAGTTTACATACATAAATCTTACTTGACACATTCTTTTGCTAGCTTATGTCCCTATCCTTCATAAGCATATCAAACCCAAGTCCCAACTTCTTAAAGCAGCTAAACTTCATACTCATATAGGTAGATCTTTTATTCTTGCACCTACAAATGCAGTTTTCAAAAGAACTATTAAGAAGATATACTTCAACCGTTCTTAACTTGCAGATCTGAACACATACCTTTGGGATAATTTAATGTTGTGTTCCAAACTCTAGATGTAAAGCCTTCCACATTAAATTCTGCACCTAACGTCGTATTAGGTGGGAATTGGGTATCATAACATGAGAGTTTTAGATGGACTTTAAATCCAATCCCATAGCTGATCCTTTCATGAGATCTCTATTTAACCCTTTAGTTAAATGATCAGCTAAGTTATGTTAAGTTCTAACATACTCAACGGATATGACACCATGCATAATGAGCTCACGAACTATGTTGTGTCTTACACCTAAGTGACTTGACTTGCCATTGTACACTTGACTATAAGCCTTAGCCAATGTAGCTTTACTATCACACCTGATAGATATGGGAGCCATTGGTTTTGACCATAATGGAATCTCATAAAGTAGATTTCTTAGCCATTCAGCTTCATTACCAGTTGCTGCTAAAGCAACAAACTCAGACTCCATAGTTAAGTTAGTTATGCAAGTCTGTTTCTTCGATGCCCAGGAAATTGCACACCCTCAAGAAGAACACCCAACCACTTGTGGAAGAATGATCTTCCATATTGGTTATCTAACTTGCATCAGAATAACCCTCAATCACTGAAGGAAATCTAATGTAAGTTATTTTATAATCAATAGTCCCTTTCAAGTATTTGAATACTCAACCCAATGCTTGCCAATGTTGTGTGTCAGGATTACTTGTAAATCTACTAAGCTTACTAACAGCATAAGCTATATCTGGTCTATTACTAATCATGGCATACATAAGTGATCCAATTCTTCTTGAATACTCAAGTTGAGATATAGCATCACCTTTATTAAGTGATAGCTTAATGCTTGGATCAATGGGAGTACCCACTGGAGAACAATCCTTGAAATTAAATTTATTCAAGATCTTCTCAATATAATGTGATTTAGAAATTAAAATACCTCTGTTCTCACGTGTGATCTTAATACCTAAGATCACCTCAGCCTCCCCCATGTCTTTCATGGCAAACTTAGATAACAAGAATGCTTTTGTTCTATCAACTTGATCTTGGTTAGTGCCAAAAATCAACATGTTATCTGCATACAAACATATCATGACTCTATTTCCAGAATCATCAAACTTACTGTAAACACATTTGTCAACTTGGTTTAAGACAAAACCACTTGATAGTACAACCTCATCAAACTTTTGATGCCACTGTTTAGGTGTTTTTTTCAGTCCATAAAGAGATTTAATTAATTTACACATCTTGTTTCCATGTTTAGGCATCACAAACCCTTCAGGTTGTTTCATGTAAACCTCTTCATCTAATTCACCATTTAAGAATGCAACTTTCACATCCATTTGGTGAATTACAAGATTGTGTATTGTAGCAAGTGCTAACAACAATCTAATGGTGGATATCCTAGTAATAGGAGCATATGTATCAAAGAAGTCAGTACCCTTCTTTTGCCTAAAACCTTGGATTACCAATCTGACTTTGTACTTATCAATAGTACCATCCACCTTCATCTTCCTCTTGAATTTACTTCCTAATGGTTTACATTCAGGAGGTAAATCAAACAATTTCCATGTGTTGTTTTGCAAGATAGAATCTATTTCATCTTGGATGGCTTCTTTCCAGAAAGCAACATCCCTTGAAGCCATTGCTTCACTGTATGTTCTTGGATCCTCATTAACATTAAAACAATATTGATATTGAAAATTAATTTCATTCCTAGATCCCTCAACTAATTATAGCTGATAATCATCACCAAAAGATTTGGCATTTCTAACTCTCTTACCTTTCTTGGTTCAATGCTAGTCGAAGGTTCATCTTCATTATTAACCGAAACCTTAATGCTAGGATTCATATTCTTTGGCCTAGGTATAGATGTGAATCTTTCTTCATCAAAGATTGCATCTCGTGACTCTATTATCGAATTCACTGAAACATACTCATTGGATTCTAATACATAGAATCTATATGTATAAGAATTTTAGCATGTCCAATAAATATGCAATCTATACCTCTTTCATCTAAAGTTTCCCTTATAGGTTCGGTGAGCCTCACCATAGCCCTACATCCCCAAACTTTGAGATGACTCAAGTTTGGTATTTTCTTATGCCAAAGTTCATATGGAGTTTTCTTGTTATTCTAACAGGGAATTCGATTCAACAAGAGACAGGCTGTTAACATAGCCTCGCCCTAAAATCCTTCACTTAAACCAGAATAGGACATCATATCATTGAATTTACCATTTCTTTCAATATTCTATTCTTTGTTTTTCAGCCACACCATTTTGTTATGGTGTATATAGAGCAGTTGTTTGGTGTATTATTCTAGTAGATTTAAAATACACTGGATTATAATATTCCCCTCCACGATCAGTACAAAGAGTTTTAACCAAATCTTTTTGATGAAGTTCTATCTCTTGTTTATAAATTCGAAATTTATCAAGAGCCTCATCCTTGGCATGTAACAAATAAACATAGCTATATCTTGATGCATCATCTATAAAGGTAATTACATATTTTTTATTACCTAAAGATGGTGTAGTATGAAAATCACATAGATCGCTATGAATAAGATCTAAAACTTTAGATTCATGTTTTGCATTTTTAAATGGTTTTCTAGTGATCTTAGTTAACATACAAGTTTTACATCTATCATTTTCAACTCAAACGTAGGAATCATGCTCATTTCAGACATTTCTTTCATCCTTTTATTACGAATATGTCCTAATCTAGCATGCCATAATTCCAAGTTAGACAATTTTACATTAGAACTATAATCAACCATGCAAACAGAATTATCACTAAAAGGCACATCCAAATTTAACATAATCATATCATTACACAAATAATCAAATCCAATAAAAGAACCATGTCTTGACAAGATATACTTGTCACATTTCAACACTATTTATACAAGCACTTATTTAATACTATACCAGATTACAAGTTTTTCTAGATGTCGGGTACAAACAGAACATTAATTAAACATAATGTTTTTCCAGAAGTAAATACTAGTTCTACTTTTCCTACTCCATGGATTAGTTTGGTTGCAACGTTGCCATCTTTAAGACAGATCCAGTTTCAATTAGTGTAAGATCTTTGAACCATCTTTGATCCTTACACACATGGCTTGTTGCTCCCGAGTCAAACCACCAAGCAAGACAATCATCCTGCACATAACATGCTTCAGAAATTAGTGAAACATAATTCAAATCTGAATTATTATTAAAAACTAAGTTCTGACCTTGTTGCTTAGGATTCTTATTGGATCCACTAGAACCAGCCTTGATTTTCCCTTTACAAACATGACAATATCTCTTGAAGTGTCCTGGTTTACCACATTTCCAGTAACCTTCATTCTTGGCTTGTTTTGCATGTTTCATAAGCCTTTTGTTCTTGTTGTTATCACCTTGGAATTTTCTTTTATTGTTTCCCTTGTTAGAGTTTTTGAAAACATGACCACTTTCTTCCACCATATTAACAGTTGATGACCCGTCTTTATCTTTCACCCAAACCAATTCTTGAGCCCGTAAGGACTCTTCAATTCGAATACTACTACCAAGTTCAACCAGACTCACTTCCTCTTTCTTATGTTTCATATTATGTTTATAATCTTTCCAAGAAGGAGGAAGTTTGTCGATTATACTTGAAACAGAAATTGCTTCATCCATTTTCAAACCGTATTGTTAAAATTGACCAAGAATTCAAAGACATTCATTATATTGTTCCATAACAGGCCTACCATCAACCATTCTATAATTCATAAAATTACTTACAAGGAATTTCTTACTAGATGAAACATCTGCCATGTATTTAGCTTCCAGTAATTCCCATAGTTCTTTTGCAGATTCAATGTTTTGATAAATATCAAAGAGGGAATCGCACATACCGTTCAGAATGTGTCCACGACATATGTAATCATCATTGACCCACTTAGAGCGCTTCCTAGTTTGTTCTAGCCTCTCGTCTTCCACTACCTCAGGCATGGGGGTACTCAGAACGTATGCCATTTGAAAGTTGTGTGTAGAAAGTGCATATTCTTATGCCATCGTCAGAAATCATGACCTTGAAATTTGTCCAACTTTTCGAATTTGGACGATATCATGTTCTTCGCAGATTCACCATCGCTCGCCATCTTCACCGAATTATTTGATCTTTGTTGGGGAATTTCTTAATAGAGTAATGTCCGGATGATTCTGAAGTCGTGTGATATCACTTTAGATCAAATAACTGGAGTGTATACCAATAATTTAACTGGATAAAATCAGAATTGATCAAGAATTCGTATGAAAATTTTTGGATGTTGTTTGTAATTCTAGTTTCTCTAGTTTTGTTTCTTCTCAAAAACCAATCCCAACATAAACGGGATTGAAGTTTTCCAAGATAACTTCTATTGCGGTTTGAATAAATTACACCTTTAGTCCCTCAAGTTTTTATGATACAATTTTATTCAAAAACGAATTTCTAATGTATTTTCTATAAAGGACTTTTGTTCAAAATAAAAAATTTCCTAGCTCGACCGCAGCCAGGGGCTCTGCCCCTTGGACCCCGCCAGGTGCTGCCGCCCCTTGGACCCTGCTTCTGTCGGGGGTGCTGCCCCGAAACCCCGTCAGTCTCGATGACATTCAAACAAACATGCACTCTTGTTTGAATGACACATGCAATCTCTAATTACACTAAAATATTCAACAAAGCTTCACCACAAGTTTTAAGTGCTTTGTCTTATCTTCCATATTCACCCTTAAATTCGAGATAATCTTTTCTTATGTATCTAAGTTCATGAAAGTTATTGCTATGTGTGGAGGGAATTTATGCATTTTGAGCTTTCGTGATCATTCTTTTTTTGCATTTGTAACAAACATTAGTCTCAAACTACACTATCTTTGAGTGTTTCTTCTCACATGCTCTATGGTGCCGTGATTCACTGTGATTGTTTGATTTCTTAGTGGAACTTGTAAAGTTTGGGTTTTTGATGAAGCACTACAAGAGTCAAATTTTATAGTTTGATTTCATATTCTCTCTTTTAGCCAATTGATAATCCCATCCAAAGTTTGATATTTAAGGGATGATGAAACTTTGTAGGTTTACAAGCCATGAAGTCTTTATAAGAACACCTAACATTTTGGTTCAAAATTATTAACCAATTGGGTGTTTCCTTCTTCACTCTAGGGAGATTATTTTTAGTTCCAACCGACTAGATTTTATTTACAAACTCTTCTTTAATTGTTATTCCTTAATATTTATTTCACATTCAAGATAAAAATTTCAATTCTTGTTTCAGGCTTTTGATCAATTTAAATCATCTTTATTGTGTTGCAAGAACCAAGAGAATCAACGGAAAATATAGCGTGTGAAATGTATGTCTAGGTTAAAAATTTTATTTAATTAAAATAATTTGAATTGTACATGTGTAAGCATCTACTTTTGTTACATATATATATTTATATAAATTTGAATAATCATTATGAAAATACACGTATATGTGAATAGAAATCAGTTGATTAGTATGAAGATTTGACCGGCTCAACCAGTCTGATTTTCTTGTCCAATTGTCGGTTTGACCGGTTCAACCAGTCCGACCATCGGTTCAATGTCAAAACAGTTTTTTGATTACGCGTCAACCTTTTTCGCTCCATGTATCAAACTCTTAATCCATGTGTGGTAGACAAAAAGAAAGAAGAACAAGACATGAAGAAATAGAGAGAGAGATAGGTGATCGAAGGCAGTGATTGAGAGAGGAGAAAGAGTGTGGAGGCTTCTGATATGATGATGGCCTCTAGCCATGGCCTTAAAGATTGGTATCAGAGCCACTGGTTATACTGAGTTAGGGATTGCATCTAGCCTAAGCCACACACAATAGTGCGCAAAGTAAATTGCCTTAGTTAGAGATAGAATAGGATTAAGAAGTTATATGCTTAAACTTAGATAGTTGTGTTCCTAAACATAACTTTGACTCTTTGACTCTTTGACTCTTTTCGATAATTCCTAAACTTATTCTCAACGACATGTGGAATCTACACTTATCATCGTGCCTAAATCATTTTTTTTTAAATTCGTCAAAGTCTGTGTCTTACAACTTGAAACATGTAATGCTGGAAGAGCGTGATGCCTGTATCTCGAGGTGTTCTGTCTAGGCAAGGTATTCGCATAAATCCAAATCAACCGATGGACCTGTTTACCTTACCTGGGAACCCTTGGGATGAGTATCTGCTTATAGGTACGCATGTCTTCAACAAAGTTGTGATTGACTCAATACTTTGATTAGTCAACGTACTCGCTTTGATTTACGAATCAAATGATTACACCTGGAACATCTCATTGCTATTATGCCAAATTCTCGACTGTTGTTTTCGTGTGAATAGCTCGTATTACCCAATTTCCATGAAAATTCTTAATGATCTTTCAGAATGACTTCTCGTCAAATCCATTCAAGTTCTAGAAACTCTGGCCGTAAGATTGCTGTTACTATAGCACGTGAAGTTACTGCGGTCATACACAAGTCTTTAAGGCAAATAGGTCAAATTACCTTGATATGTTCCATTTGGTAATCTAAGCTACGTGTGTCCTAACCTAAAGCGAGACTTGTTTCCTTAGTACTCGTGCCTTGCCGAATTTAATCGAAAAACCCAGTTTTCTTAAATTCCCATCTGTCCTACAGTAATTGTCCATACTTTGAATATTTGATATAGAATGTATCTATTGAATATATCAAAGTGTGAATTCTCACCAAACAATTTCATGATAGATGGACGCACCAGCGGGCAGAGGCAGAGGTAGAGGACGCGCTAGAAGAACTGTCCCAATAGGGATGACTCCTGAAGAAATACAAGCCTTGGTCAATCAAGGTGTTGCTGCAGCCCTTGCCGCTCAGGCTGCTCAAAATGGTCATCACTATTCGTATAAAAAGTTCCTAGACTGCAAGCCAGATATCTTTACTGGGGCAAAAGGGGCCATTGGGCTCATAAGGTGGTTTGAAAAATGTGAATCCATCTTCACTATATCTGAATGTCCCGATGAGAGTAGGACCAAATATGCCTCCGGAGCCTTGAGTGGAGCTGCACTCTCGTTCTGGAAGACAGAAGTTTCAAGGCTTACTCTCTCCCTAGCCAATGCTATGGCTTGGGAGGAATTCAAACAACTGATGATGGAAGAATTCTGTCCGAGAGAAGAAGTACAAAGGTTTGAAACCGAGTGCTGGAACCACAAAATGGTGGGATCTGAAATTGAAAAGTATACCACCGAAAATCATGAGTACGCAACTTTGTGTCCTCATATGATGGATCCTGCTCACAGAAGAATTGAAGGCTATATCCGTGGACTGTCGCCAGTCATTCAATCTATGGTCACTTCCTCCAACCCAACTTCAATCCAACAGGCCATTAGGATAGCTCACAAGCTGACTAATGAGGCTGTGGCTCAGGGGAAGTTACCACCAAGAAACAAGGGTAAGGGTGTTGCTGCTGAAAGCTCAAGGAAGAGAAAGTTTGAAGATGCTAAAGACAGTGAGAGTCAAGGTACAAGCAAGAAGCAAGATCAGAAAAAGCCCCATGACAATCAGGGTATTCCGCCTAGATCTCAGAGGTATAGCAAGCGTCACCATGGCAAGTGTACTGCAATCATCTGCTACAAATGCAACAGGAGGGGGCACACTGCTCCTGAATGTAGAACCAAGACTCAAGACCAAGGAAAGAAGGATGGTAATCAGCAGAATGGTGGAAAGAAGGAAGTTATTTGTTTCAGATGTCGAGAAAAGGGCCATATTGCTAAAGACTGCACTGGGGAAAAGAAAGATACAGCCAAGGGCAGAGCCTTCATGATCAGCAAAGGTGAGGCTCTAAAAGACCCTAACGTTATTATGGGAAAATTTTTGGTGAATGATTTTATGCTATAGTATTATTTGACACGGGAGCTGATAGAAGCTTCGTATCTAATACTTTCTATAAGCACTTGAATGTAGAACCTGTATCCCTAGATGAGCCATATGTTGTAGAAGTAGCAAATGGTAAATCCTTGACCGCATCACAAATCCTGAAAAATTGTACATTAGATTTATCATGTCATATCCTACCAATAGACCTCATGCCCATTACTTTGGGAAGCTTCGATGTGGTAGTTGGTATGGATTGGCTATCCAAAAACTCTGCAGAAATTATCTGTAAAGACAAAATGATTCGTATCCCCCTACCAAATGATGAAGTCCTGTGTGTAGAGGGAGATAAGACTGGTGTCGTGATGGGAGTTATTTCTTACTTGAAGGCTCAAAAATATCTTCGAAAAGGACATACTGCTATCCTAGCCTTAGTCACTGACAAAGATAAGAAGGAAAGAAAGATTGAAGATGTACCCGTCGTCAGAGAATTCCTGAAGTATTTCCTGACGAACTGCTTGGGATGCCCCTAGAAGAGAGGTCGAGTTCTCAATCGAGTTAGTACCTGGAGCTACACCTATAGCTCGGGCACCATACCGTCTCGCACCTTCTGAATTAAAAGAACTATCTAACCAGCTTAGAGAACTCCTTGATAAAGGATTCATCCGACCTAGCTCGTCACCATAGGGAGCACCGGTGTTGTTTGTGAAGAAGAAAGATGGAACCTTCCGGATGTGCATTGACTATCGAGAACTGAACAAAGTGACGATCAAGAACCGTTATCCCTTGCCACGTATTGACGACTTATTCGACCAACTGCAAGGTTCAAGCATTTACTCCAAGATAGATCTTAGAAGCGGCTATCATCAGCTGAGAGTCAGAGATGAAGATATTATGAAGACGGCTTTCAGAACTCGATACGGTCACTTTGAGTTCACAGTCATGCCATTTGGGCTAACAAATACACCTGCCGTATTCATGGATCTCATGAATCATGTATGCAAGCCTTATCTAGACAAGTTTGTCATTGTCTTTATTGATGACATCTTGATCTATTCCAAAAATGAGCATGAGCATGAAGAACATCTGAGATTGGTCCTTGAACTACTAAAGAGAGAGGAGCTCTATGCTAAGTTCTCGAAATGTGATTTCTGGCTTAAAGAAGTTCAATTCCTTGGTCATGTGATCGATGCTAAAGGAATTCATGTAGACCCAGCTAAAATTGATTCCATCAAAAGTTGGCCTACACCTTCTAATCCAACGGAAATTAGGCAATTTCTTGGCCTAGCCGGCTATTATAGGAGATTTATCGAGGGATTCTCCAAGATAGCTCAACCATTGACCATGCTTACCCAAAAGGGGGTAGCATATCATTGGGGATTCAAGCAAGAGGCTGCTTTTCAAACATTGAAACAGAAGTTGTGCAGTGCACCTATATTGTCCCTACCCGACGGTATTGAAGACTTTGTAGTCTACTGTGATGCTTCTGTTCAGGGACTGGGATGTGTTTTGATGCAGCGAGACAAAGTCATAGCCTATGCCTCAAGACAGTTAAAGGCTCATGAGAAGAACTATGCAACTCATGACCTAGAACTGGGAGCTGTTGTGTTTGCTCTTAAATTATGGAGACACTACTTGTACGGTACTAAGTGCACTATTTATACCAACCACAAGAGTCTTCAACACCTGTATAATCAAAAGGAGCTGAACATGAGGCAGAGGAGATGGCTTGAACTACTAAATGATTACGATTGTGCCATCAAGTACCATCCCGGTAAGGCAAATGTTGTGGCTGATGCTTTGAGTAGGAAAGAACATATGAAGCCTCGTAGAGTACGAGCTCTACAACTTACTATTCAAAGCAACCTACCAGCACAAATTCTGAATGCTCAGACTGAAGCCCTGAAAGAAGAGAACATTAAAGATGAAAAACCTTCGAGGACTAGACCAACAGTTTGAAGTTCATTCTGATGGGATACGCTTTATAGTAGGAAGGATTTGGGTACCCCTATACGGGAATCTTAGAAGCTTAATCATGGATGAAGCCCATAAGTCTAGATACTCTATCCACCCAGGTGCAGATAAGATGTATTACGACTTGAAGCTTGTTTACTGGTGGCCAAGAATGAAGGCAGATATTGCAACCTGTGTCTCAAAGTGCTTGACTTGTTCTAAAGTCAAGGTCGAATACCAAAAGCCTTCAGGAATGTTGACCCAACCAGAAATTCCCGTGTGGAAGTGGGAAATAATAACCATGGATTTCGTCACTGGTTTACCCAAATCTCAAACGGGCAATGACACCATTTGGGTTATCGTTGACCGTCTCCCTAAATCCGCTCATTTCATACCCATCCATGAGAAAGACAAGATGGAGAAGCTTGCAAGGGTGTACATCAAAGAAATTATCTCTAGACACGGAGTGCCAGTGTCTATTATCTCTGATCGTGATGCAAGGTTTACATCAATCTTTTGGGGAAAACTTCAGAAAGCTCTAGGCACTCGCCTAGATATGAGCACAGCCTATCACCCTCAAACTCATGGTCAAAGTGAAAGAACCATACAGACTCTTAAGGATATGCTCAGGGCTTGTGTTATTGACTTTGGAAAGAACTGGGAAGGTCATTTACCTTTGGTAGAGTTCTCATATAACAATAGCTATCATTCGAGCATCAAGGCGACACCATTCGAGGCCTTATATGGACGTAAATGTAGATCACCGCTTTGCTGGGCAGAAGTTGGAGATAGTCAACTTACTGGTCCGGAGTTGATCTTTGAAACTTGTTGGATCATGATAAGGCTGGTGCAACCAAAACTGCTTCACATAGTCATTTTTGGTACTACATTCAAAGGCTTCCGAAGCTGAGAAGAGATCTTCCAAAGTCTGAAAGAGCTTTCGAAGACAAAGTCTGAAAGATCTTCCGAAGACAATGTCTGAAAGAGCTTCCGAAGACAAAGTCTGAAAGAGCTTCCGAAGACAAAGTCTGAAAGAGCTGAAGACAAAGTCTGAGCTTCCGAAGACAAAGTCTGATGAAAGAGCTGAAGACAAAGTCTGAGCTTCCGAAGACAAAGTCTGATGAAAGAGCTGAAGACAAAGTCTGCTTCCAAGACAAAGAAGACTCCAAGCCTCGGAAGAAGCAGTCTTCCGAAGTATAAGTGGCTTCGGAAGAAGTTATTCTTCCGAAGTACTTTATCCTTCAGAAGACATTGCTATGTCCAGCAGATAAAAGTATGGTCCCTGACAGTCCGCTGCAGACCTCTGATACAGCATGGCATCTTCCTAAAGAGCCATGTTGTTGACCACACTTTATTCTACTGTTCACCTTTTTATGATAGTACATGTTACCAACTTTAGTTGGTGACAAAAGGTAAGTCAGGGACATGTCCTGACTACCAACTCTCAGGCAAAATGTCTGAAAGACCTCACCTAGAGTCTTGTAGTATAGATGTAAGGTTAGAGGTGTCCAGCTGGTATCAAAGTAT
This sequence comes from Flaveria linearis, assembly GCA_024085815.1. Taxonomy (NCBI): domain Eukaryota; kingdom Viridiplantae; phylum Streptophyta; class Magnoliopsida; order Asterales; family Asteraceae; genus Flaveria; species Flaveria linearis. The sequence goes on along the minus strand of CM044017.1, from coordinate 6,151,859 downwards.
ATCCGGCTGTAGGTAGTATTATATATATCTTCTCCCTGTAACTCTTTAGATGAGCGATTTGAGTCCAAGTGTCTTGTAATCCTTTGAGTTGAGAAGCAATATTAAAAGTACCTTGAAAATTTACTTGCTGTGTTAATTTTCTTACTGCTTGTTACTTGTTATATTGTGATCAACTCTTATAGACTGCTTGTTGAGTGTTATTCACAGTGAGTTGAGAGAAAAACCCACAAATCCGATCCTGCAATTGGTATCAGAGCTCCAGGCTCTTGATGTGAGATCTTACCATCCTAATCAACCTGTTTTTCACTCCTCAGCAAAATCCACTCACTCAAATGGCCGCTCTCTCCAAGGCTGATATGGAAACCGGCACCTTGACCAAGTCCCCAATGATCACTCCTGAAGATTTTGACACATGGTGTATCAGGATGGAAGGCTTCATCAAGTGTCAAGATTCAAGGATGTGGGACTCCATTGTCAATGGTCCTTTCATACCAAGCACTACATCTGCCACTGGTAATCGCATCATTCCAAAAGATGTGATGATTACTTAGAGGAAGATAGGAAGAGAATAGAGCTAGATCAAAGGGCTATGACTTCTCTCCAAACTGCTCTCCCCAACTCCGTCTACAGACGCTTCAAGAAGTGCAAGACTGCTAAAGATTTATGGGAAGCATTGAAGCTGATGTATGAGGGATCCAAGGAAACCCAAGAGAACAAGAAAGATCTCTTGAAGCAGTAGTTTGAGAACTTTACTTTCAAGGCTGGTGAGACCTTGACTCAACAATACTTCAGGTATGTTGAGCTAGTAGATACTCTGGCGGATATTGGAGTAGCTCTTGAGAACAGAGACATAGTTAGGAAGTTCATGTCTTCTCTTCCTAAACTATGGACTCACTACTGTGTTGTCATCAAGAGAACTTCGGACCTTAAGACTCTTTCTCTCACAAAGTTGTATGGTATCCTAAGTGCATTTCAGATGGAGATGAACATACAGAACTCCTCTGACCACTCCAATAACCAACTGAGTTCAGCCCTTCATGTGGTTGAAAGGGAAAGCATAGAACCACAGCATCAGTTGTTATGCTACCCTGACAACTCACATACTGGACCCTTCATTACTCTACCTGAGACTCCAAAGTCTCAAAAGGTTCAACACAACTCCTATCAGGACGGTTGTGCCTTCGTTTCTGGAAGTGGACACTCTGGTGATTTTCAATACTGCTTTGATGATCTTAAGTGCTTCAGTCCAGATGATGTGGAGTATATGGACATTGTCCAACAGATGGCTCTTTTAACTTACTGAGCGACGAAGTTCTTCAAGAGAACTGGAAGGCAATTCCCTCAAAACCCAGTCAACAGCAAGTTTGGGTTTGATAAGAGCAAAGCAAGGTGTTACAACCGCAAACCAACTTGGTCACTTTGCTAGGGAATGCAAGGCTCCCAAGAATAACCCGGGAACCCCACAGGTCTCCACACATCCCACTGCTCCCAAGCATGAAGAAAAGTCAACTGAAACAGCTACTGTTGCTCAGGAAGTTGACTGGAGCTTCATGGTACAGGATGTGACTCCCGCTCAAGCATCATGGCCGGAACAGATGATGATCAGGTATATGAACATCTTTGTACTGCTGCCAGTATTGCTAAAGTTAAATTGTATAATGATTACATTTCGGAAATCAGATCTGAGGTTGAGTCTTTAAATGTGCTAAAATCTGACTTTAAGAGAGCTGAATCTGACTATCAAAGGAAAATTGATGAGTTAGAGAAAACTGTGTCTCTTTTAAAACATGAAAAGACTAACTATAAGACTCAAATCAAAGATCTGATCTCCAAACTTTCTGAAGTTCAAGCCCAGTTAGTCACAGCTGAGGCTCAGGCCAGGAAGCAAGCTATTGCTGAGCAAAGCTTCCAAACTATTCTTGCATCAACCTCTCATTCCAATATGTTTTACCAAAACAAAGAAGGGTTGGGAACCAGTGAAATAGCTCCACCACACTCTTATGAGTCTATCAGACTACCTAGATGTGGTACTGAAGAGCAAGAGGTTCCAACTGCTGACCCTTCTCCATTGGAACTAGAGAATGAAGCAAAAATAGTGGCCTCCACAGGGGAGAAAGGAGGATACACTCATCTCCACCTGTGAAGACCAAATCCTAACCACCAAGGCAAGAAGAAGCAGAGCTAAAGCTGCTAGAAGGAATGCCAAGAAGGTTGCAGAGTCCAAGCTTAAGTTTGACCCTAAGCAAAAGGGTGTCTTCATTTCTGCCGGATTTCAAGTGGTAGGTACTCCTGATTCAGGAAAGGAGTGCAGTACCAGCACTCCTATCCTACTGAAGGATCAGAAGTTGAAAGGGAAAGTTGCTGATGACGAGAAGAAACCCAAGAAACAGCAACCTGCAAGTTCCCAGAAGACTAACATTGCCTGCATAATGTGTGGTCTGCACAACCACATGGCTAAAGATTGTTACTACAATCCAGCAAGCACACATTATGCTAATAATGTTAGAAAAGAAGGAGTCAGAGAAGGCTTCTCAGTTGGACCACTTCAAAAGGTCCAAATGATGAAAAAGGGAAAGTTGGTCTCGGAAGCCAAGTTGCTTTCGAAAGAAACTACTTCTTCCGAAGGGAAAATGGCTTCGGAAGCCAAACCTTCTAAGGTTCGGAAGAACAAGAAGGCTCCCTTGAAACCTTCTCAGAAGAAGACTACTTCGGAAGAAAAGGTGGTGAAGGCTTCTTCCGAAAAGAGAGAAGCTTCGGAAGAAGACCATGCTGCAAAAGCTTCAACAAGCTCATCCTCAAAGATCAACCAAAGGATGGATTGGAAGATCAAGGAAGATGCTGCAGCCCAAACCTCTTCTTCAACAATGACCTCTATTGAACCCCATTGCATATCTTTTGGTTCAATTATGTCACTATCATTGGAAGAACCCAAGACCAGCAAGGCTTGGGCTTCCAAACAAAACTAACCATCTCATCTTATGTGCAGGGACATCCATTTGACAAGAACAACAATATCTGGATTGTAGATAGTGGATGCTCCAGGCACATGACAGGGAACAGATCTCTCCTTCAACAATTCCAGAACTTTGATGGAGGGCCTGTCCAATTTGGAGGTGAGGCCGGAGGATATATTTTGGCAGAGGAAGTATATCCAATGGCAGAATAAACATTGACAAAGTTCACTTTGTCAAACAGCTTGAACACAATCTGTTAAGTGTTTCTCAATTCTGTGACCAGAAGCATCAGATGCTTTTCACAGAACATGAGTGCATTATCCTCAGACCAGGGATGACAATTCCTCCGGAATTGGTGCTTCTCAGATCTCCCAGGAAAGGGGATATGTACAAGCTAGATATGAACAATGCTTCTCCTATGGGTGAAGTATCATGCTTTCTTTCCAAAGCTGATAGTGATGAGTCAACACTATGGCATAAACGCATGTGTCATGTGAATTTTAAAACAATGAATAAATTGGCTAAAAATAACTTGGTACATGGTTTGCCTAAAAAGGAATTTTTCTGCAAAGATAACTGTGTTGCATGCCTGAAAGGGAAACAACACAGATCATCTTATAAATCCAAATGTGTTAACTCTATCACTGCTCCATTACACTTATTGCACATGGATCTCTTTGGTCCCACAAGTATAATGAGCATTGGAAGGAAATCATACTGCCTTGTGATCGTTGATGATTTTACAAGATTTACATGGGTATTCTTTTTAAGAAGTAAAGATGAAACTGCTGAAACTTTAAAATCGTTTATTCTTAAAATAGAAAATCAAATTGATCACAAGGTTAAGATTATTAGAAGTGATCAAGGGACTGAGTTTAAGAATTCGTTCTTGACTCATTCTGTGACTCAAAAGGGATTGCCAGACAATATAGTGCTCCCAGAACTCCTCAACAAAACGGTGTTGCTGAGAGGAGGAATAGGACACTTATTGAGGCTGCTCGGACCATGTTAGCTAATTCAAAGCTGCCTCTAACATTCTGGGCAGAGGCAGTCAGCACTGCATGCTATGTGCAGAACATGGTTCTTGTAGTGAAGCCCTATGGAAAAACCCCTTATGAATTATGGAACAAGAGGCCACCGTTCATTGGCTTTCTAAGGTCCTTTGGCTGCAGGTGTACCATACTTAACACAAAGGACAACTTGGCAAAGTTTGCTGAGAAGTCGGATGATGCTATCTTTATTGGATACTCTTCTAGCTCCAAAGCTTATAGAGTATACAATATCAAGAATCAACAATTTGAGGAGTCATCCAACATAGTTGTTAATGAGCACACTCCTTGTGTTAGGGGGAATGGACCTGAGTATATCTTTGATTTAGAATTGTTTCCAAACTATTCTAAACCATCTTATGAAATGTTTCAGCTGGAACAGGTGCTCAAAGTGATGCTGATGCTGATGCAGGTCAACTATATGAGCTTCCCAGACCTATTCCAAATTCTCCAAGAGCTGAAGGGCAACAAGCTTCAACTATTCACAGATCTGACAGTGTAACTATCTCCAGAAATAGTGAAGCTTCAACAAGTGAATCACTTGATCAACCTCAAAGTTCCTCAGGTGATCCACTACAACACCAGGTTGAGGGAAGTGGTATTCTGAAGGAACAGGCAACTGTTAATACTACTTCACAACCAACCGTTGATGATGTTTCTCAATCATTCAATCAGTCCTCATTGAATGACTCTGAAACAGCAGTTGGAAAGAGTGATCCAGTTCCTGATCAGAATATGTCTAACCTAGACTTATCTCTGCAACTGGAAGTGATTCCTCGTCTTAGGATTCACAACACTCATCCAACTGAGAACATCATAGGAAATGTCTCTGAGGGTGTGAGAACAAGAGGACAAACTCATCATGGGAATGTCTGCTTGTACTCATGCTTCTTGTCTCAGATAGAACCAAAGAAGGTAGAAGATGCCTTAAAGGATAGTAGTTGGGTTGAATCGATGCAGGAGGAGCTGCTTCAATTCAGAAGACAAAAGGTCTGGAATCTATGCCCACTACCATCTGGTCAAGTACCCATAGGCACAAAATGGGTATTTAGGAACAAGAAAGATGATAGAGGCTTGATTATCAAGAACAAGGCAAGACTAGTAGTTCAAGGGTACACCCAGGAGGAAGGAATTGATTATACTGATGTCTTTGCACCTGTTGCAAGACTTGAGGCAGTTAGAATCTTCCTTGCTTATGCTGCATCCAAGAACTTCACAGTCTACCAACTTGATGTCAAGTGTGCTTTTCTATATGGGGATATAGATAGGGAAATCTATGTGTATCAACCTCCAGGATTTGAAGATCCACAGCACCCCAACTATGTGTGCAAGCTGGATAAAGCTCTATATGGGCTGCACCAAGCACCTAGGCTGTGGTATGAGACCTTGTCTCAGTTTCCTGAAGAATGGATACACTAGAGGTACCATTGACAAGACTCTTTTCATCAGAAAGAGTGGAGAAGACATTTTGCTAGTACAAGTCTATGTTGATGACATCATATTTGGTTCTTTAAACGACAAATGTGCAAGGACTTTGAAAGCATTATGAAGCAGAAGTTTGAGATGAGTTCCATGGGAAAAATGGACTTTTTCCTTGGAATCCAGGTGAAACAGATGAAGGAAGGGTTCTTCATAAGTCAATCTAAGTATGTCTCAGACATCTTAGAAAGATTTGAAATGAAGAACTGTAAACCAGCCAAGACTCCCATACCCAGAAACCATAATCTTTGCCCTGATCTTGAGGGGGAGGATACTGATCAACATCAGTATAGAGCAATTATTGGTTCTCTGATGTATCTCACTGCAAGTAGACCAGATATCATGTTTGCCACATGCATTTGTGCAAGATATCAGGCTGCTCCAAAGGTGTCTCACCTAGCTGCTGCAAAGAGAATCCTCAGATACCTCAAAGGAGCACCTAAACTAGGTCTCTGGTATCCAAAAAATAGTGATTTCAATCTCTATGGATACTCTGACAGTGACTATGGTGGCTGCAACATTGACAAGAAATCAACATCAGGAGGATGTCAATTTCTTGGTGGAAGGATTATCTCATGGCAATGCAAGAAACAATCCTGTGTCTCTACATCAACTGCTGAAGCTGAATACATTGCTACTGCTAGCTGCTGTGCTCAACTGCTATGGATTCAAAATCAGATGTTAGACTATGGGTTCAACTTCATGACTACTCCTATTCATATTGACAACAACAGTGCTATCTCCATTACTGAGAATCCGGTGAAGCACTCCAAGACAAAACACATTGATATCAGGTATCATTTCATTAGAGATATTCATGAGAAACAGCTGATAAAGTTAATCAAGGTTGACTCAAATGAACAATATGCTGATTTGTTCACAAAGGCATTTGATGAACAAAGATTTAAGTATCTCATATCAGCAATTGGGATGATAAACATTGAATAACTACCTCTTTTGAAGACCTTTTTAATGAGTAATGTCTTATGTCAATACAATTTAAGCCCTGTTACAAAAGATCTTTAAATTATTCCAAGTGTAAATTCCTTCCGAAGAGGAATTAACTCTCGGAAGATATTCCTGAATATCTTCCGAAGTCAAATTCCTCAATGGAAATTTTCTTCTCGGAAGAGTTTTTGGTCTCGGAAGAAGCGATTGATCTTACATCAGATCTACTTCCGAAACTTATACAACTCTCCATTCGGAAAGACAACTTTACCTTCGAAAGCAATGCCTTGCTTCGGAAAATAAAGTGCCTTCAAAGGACAATTTTACCTTCGGAAGCAATATCATGCTTCGGAAGAGAAATTGCCTTCGGAAGAAATTGCCTTCGGAAATGTTTTACCCTCGGAAGTAAAGGTTTTTATATGTACGGATATCTTTTGGGCCCCACTCTGTAAAAAGTAAAGATTTTGTTAATGATGATCAGATTATTTAAAATTATCCTTGCCGCCACTATCATTTCTCCGCCATAAACCACCATACCACCCACAGTAACCCCAAAACAGTTACCCTATTACCACCACTACCACTATTCACCCCTTTTTAAATAATCTTGACTGATCAATTTCATCTTCTTTTACCACTTTACAGCCCTAACTGTTCCCTTCACCGTCAAACCCTCAAATTCACCCAAATTTCAAGCTTAACTTTTCTTCAATGGCACTAAACCCTCAGCACAACCAAGTCGCATTACTTGATTCGTCAAGAGATGCCGACTTCACCCAAATCATCACCTTTCTTACCGAATCCACATACCTCACTGCACTCATAGTTAACCCAACCGTATACTCCAACCATATGTCAGAATTTTGGAGCAACGGTGAAACTGCAGTACTGAACGGGGTTCGAGTCCTGAGAACCCGAGTTTGTGGCCAAGAGTTGGTCATCAATGAACAGCTCATCAGGGAGCATCTCGAGCTTCACGATGATGGGGCTCCTACTGAGTTCCCCAAGGAAGACTTGGAAGGCACCTATATCCTCATGGGATATGGAGGCGATGTCAGCAGGTCTACAGTATACAAGTTCAACTTCTCTTACCATTGGAAGTTCCTGCTGCACATTGTCCTACATTGCCTCTCCAACAAATCAGGGGGTTGGGATCAAATCCCATATGAACTAGGATGCCTAGTTCATGGGTTGGTGAGAGGCCTCAGATTCAACTACTCACGATTTGTGTTGAACAATCTAGTCGCCAATCTGAGCAGGGATACATTCTTCATGTATCCCCGATTTCTTCAACACATAATCAACTGTGAGATGGAACCAAGCAAGCTTGTCTACGCAGCCGCTCTTCCTGTTCCACACATGAGGCCTACCATCTTCAAGATACTGAAGAAGATGTCCACCAACTTCACTGGACGGTACACTCCATTACCTCCAGAGATGACTGAGCGCATAGCTCCTGGTGACATCCCTGTTATCCCCACAGGTGATGAACCCACACCAGCAACATCCACCACAATACCAAAACCTTCTTTACCCATCAAAGCTACATATCAGAGACGCCCCAAACAAACCCTTGTTCAATCTACTCTGATTGAACAAGCTCCTCCTGTTCACACCCAAAGGACTAGAGTGGAATCATGGGCTCCCACTCAGTCCGAGGTCACACCATCCTTCACATTTGACCTCAATGTGGGTTTTGAGCCTCCTCAGTCTCAAACCCCTGAGCTCGAACCCCAAGCCTTAAGCCCACAGGGTGAGTCTTTACACTCCCCTGTGCAGCCTTCTAGGGACAGCCCCACCATAGGCTCAATGCCTGTAGACATTGATCAAGGTCCCGGGTCAGTAGGACTAACCACCCTCTCTTTCACTGACCTTTTACTCCGCACTGATGAAGAGATTACATCTCTCCATGGCTATGAAGTTGATCTACAATACCCACTGAAAGATCAACAGAGCCAAGAGGGATCCCTTGTCTCTAGCCCCCATCAGAAGCCAGCTACTGAGGTGAGTCCCACTAATGTGGAGGGGACTCATGTAGACTCAGCTGCCACTACTCAGAGTCTCTTATTGAGCTCTCAGGACAGTGGTAACATCATTAGGACTGAGTCTACGGCAACTTTGCCCATTGACATCTCTGACAGAGATGACTCTGAGCAAAGGAAACCAGGGTGCCAAGAACCACATCTGGTGGTGAGGGTGAGCATACTAGGTATGTTATCTCATCTCCCCGTGATTCTTCTTATGAAGATGAGGGAAGTATGCAACTAACACTTCAGTACTTGCTTTCTAAGGTCTCCAACCTGGAATCACAGGTGAGGATCTTAGAATCAAGGACTGCCACTCAGCAACTTGAGATTAACTCTCTCAAGGCTAAACTAGCTGAGAAACAGACGGAGAGGTCTGTTAGGCATGTACCAATTCAGGTCTCAATGACTTCTTCCTCTAGCTTATCTAGCTCTCAAGATGATGCTACCAAAAAGGGGGAGAAAGTTCAGAGACAAACACCACAGGAACCACAGACCAAATTCATTTCTTCCCAAATCATTACACTACCTGAGTCATCTCAATCCTTTCTGGAGATTGACTCAAGGATGCTTCAAGATCTCTACAGACTTTTCACAAAGTTTGTATTGAGATCATCCCTAGAACAGCCCAGCCCCGACACCACACTTGCATACTTTGGGCTGAGGAGCTTCAAAGACTGACTGCACCTTCTACCACTGTAGAGGAAGTTGGTCAACCTAAGGTCTTCATGGAACCTGAGATTAGGTTCGAAGGGGAAATGGGGACTGATGGCCCAGCAACTGAAACAGATGGGACAGAACTTGCAGCAGTCTCATCTTCCGAAGCTCAAGCTGAAGCTTCCGAAGCTTATATGGAAGCCTCGGAAGAACAAGAAAAATCTTCCGAAGCCGAAATAGAAGCTGCGGAAGGCCTATTTCAGATGTCCGAGGAACTGACCATCACAGATGTCATTGCTGAAATAGCATCTAAGGTGAGCAGGGAGGACACTTCTGAAATTCCTCCAACCCAAGCACCAGCTGAACTTCTCTCTCAATCACAACCCTCCATCCAAGAACCACCACAGTCAAGCACCGCTAAAGACAAAGGAAAGAGGAAATTGACTGCGGAAGAGCTTCAGGAGGAGGAGAGGATTGAGAAGGCCAAAAAGAAAGGTAGGTTTCCTACTGAAAAGCTGCTAGCTGCTAGTTCTAAGGCAGCTGCAGCCAATCAGGAAGAAATCAACCTGAAGAGAAGAACAACACTCATTGACCAGCTCATCCGTCTAGGAGCTGTCAATGAGGAAATACTCCTGCTACCACTAGAGGAGTTGGTGACTTTGGAGAGGTCAACCAGGCTACAACAAGAAAGGGAAGCCAGGTTGGCCTTGGAGAAGGAAGAAGAAGAGTAGAGGGAGGCAGTCCTGAAGCTGAGAGAGGATAGGATCAAATTCCTACTCTCAAGAGGCTTCAGTCTTCCTGAACTGTCTCCACATGACAATGACATGATCCTGCTGCTCCACAATAAAGAGCAGGATCAAATGGAGAAGGAAAGGAAGAAGGTTGCTAGGGAGAAGTTGAAGGTGAAGAGGAAGAGGGAAGAAGAAAAGAAGGTCACTGCTGCCAAGAAGTCTGATGATAAAGCCTGGATGAAAGACTATCTCCGGGCTCATGGCTTCTCTGGTAGGCAGGTGGGACCTATGTCCGAAAGGACACTCCAGCGGATAGTCAGTGACATTAAAGCTGACATCCGTTTGGGGAAAAGGAATGAGATGTATAGGAGGATGAAAGAAATGGTCTTCACCCCAGCCACTCAACCAGAACCAACCCCTTTTCCCATCAAAACCGAACCCACTGATGAAACCTTCACCCCTCAACCCACAACTCTACCCAAGACTACCACATCACCTCAACCACCCAAACTACCCATCCTAAAACCCAAGACACAACCCAAAACCACTAAACCTAAGCCTACCCAACAAACACCAAGACCATCCCCGCAGCCTCCTCAACATCTCTCCTTTGAAGAAATAAAGGAGTTCAAGACGAGGCTCATCAACTGCACTACCTTGAGCAGCATCTCCTGTGAGGGAGAGCTTATCAACATCACCTATGTTGATAACTCTTCAAGCTCACTCACCCTAGGCCAATTTCTTGAGTTACCTAGAGACACTTTGGGCCAGGCTGCAAGACTTCTTGGTCTCAACTCCGATATCCTCAATGCTGAGGAGAAGAGATTAAGAAGGAGACTGGTGACTCTGCTGGATACCAGGAAAGAGGACAGGATTTCTTGTCATTCTCCTGGACCTAGAAATGCAATAATCCAGTGGAGGTTCGATGAACCTTCTCACAACTTTGTTGTGGAAAGGGAGAATGGTGAAACTAACAGGCTCAATGCCACTTCTCTACTGCATCTCAGCAGATTTGATCTTGCTGAGCTTGCAGAGAAGTCATTCTCCAATCCCTCCAACTCTGAGACTGCTGCACATATCAGAAACCCATATCAGCGGTCTCCACTTGGCTGAACGAAGTAGAAGAGCCAAGATTGAAGAAGAGTTGAAGTTGAAAGGAGTGGAAGACAAGGAAAGACCAACCACCAAAGGCACAGCCTTTCTACAGATGGTGGAAGGTCCTGAATTGGAACCAATAGTTTGATGGGAATATGACTATACTTCCCATCAACTAACTCTTTTCAGAGAGCCACAACAGAGGGTACACATAATCCAAGGTGACAGAGTAGAGGTTCTATCCCCCAAGGATCTGTACAAGATTCTCAGCACCACAGCAGGAAAGAATGAAGACACTGATAAACACTTACTTTCCTTGGTGCTGAGAGCTTTGAGAAGAAGAGAGAAGTGAAGTTTTGGTAGCATCAGCCTAGGGGGAGTTTGTTGGATCATGATAAGGCTGGTGCAACCAAAACTGCTTCACATAGTCAATTTTTGGTACTACATTCAAAGGCTTCCGAAGCTGAGAAGAGATCTTCCGAAAGTCTGAAGAGCTTCCGAAGACAAAGTCTGAAAGAGCTTCCGAAAACAAAGTCTGAAAGAGCTTCCGAAGACAAAGTCTGAAAGAGCTTCCGAAGACAAAGTCTGAAAGAGCTTCCGAAGACAAAGTCTGAAAGAGCTGAAGACAAAGTCTGAGCTTCCGAAGACAAAGTCTGATGAAAGAGCTGAAGACAAAGTCTGAGCTTCCGAAGACAAACTCTGATGAAAGAGCTAAAGACAAAGTCTGCTTCCAAAGACAAAGAAGACTCCAAGCCTCGGAAGAAGCAGTCTTCCGAAGTATAAGTGGCTTCGGAAGAAGTTATTCTTCCGAAGTACTTTATCCTTCGGAAGACATTGCTATTTCCAGCAGATAAAAGTATGGTCCCTGACAGTCTGCTGCAGACCTCTGATACAGCATGGCATCTTCCTAAAGAGCCATGTTGTTGACCATACTTTATTCTACTGTTCACCTTTTTATGATAGTACATGTTACCAACTTTAGTTGGTGACAAAAGGTAAGTCAGGGACATGTCTGACTACCAACTCTCAGGCAAAATGTCTGAAAGACCTCACCTAGAGTCTTGTAGTATAGATGTAAGGTTAGAGGTGTCCAGCTGGTATCAAAGTATATCCGGCTGTAGGTAGTATTATATATATCTTCTCCCTGTAACTCTTTAGATGAGCGATTTGAGTCCAAGTGTCTTGTAATCCTTTGAGTTGAGAAGCAATATATAAAAGTACCTTGAAAATTTACTTGCTGTGTTAATTTTCTTACTACTTGTTACTTGTTATATTGTGATCAACTCTTTATAGACTGCTTATTGAGTGTTATTCACAGTGAGTTGAGAGAAAAACCCAGAAATCCGATCCTGCAAAACTCATGAGAAAATTGTCCAGATAAGAGAACGCATGGCTGCTGCCAAGGATCGCCAGAAAAGCTATGCTGATAAACGCCGTAAGCCACTGGAATTTCAGGAAGGAGATAAAGTTTTGCTAAAGGTATCTCCCTGGAAGGGAGTTATACGCTTTGGGAAATGGGGGAAATTGAACCCTCGCTACGTGGGACCTTTTGAAATTGTCAGAAGGATCGGCCCAGTAGCCTATGAATTAAATCTACCTGCTGAACTTGGTGGTGTGCATAATGTTTTTCACGTATCTAATCTAAGGAAGTGTTTATCCGATGAATCACTTGTTGTGCCTTTAGAGGAACTGCAAGTAGATGAGAAACTCAGGTTTATCGAGGAACCAGTTGAAATCATGGATAAAGAAGTTAAACAACTTAAGCATAGCAAGATTCCGATTGTCAGAGTTCGGTGGAACTCCCGGCGTGGTCCTGAGTTCACGTGGGAACGAGAAGACGAAATGATGCGCAAGTATCCTAACCTGTTCAAGAATGTTGCCAGTACTTCTTAATTTTCGGGACGAAAATTCCTGTAACAGGGGATGATGTGACAACCCGGGAAATTTTTCACGATTTAATATAATATTTATGTGATTTTATAAATTAGTTTTTATATTTTTATTATTATTTATAATGATATTAATATAATAAAAATAATGATAACAATAATAATAATAATAATAATAATAATAATACTATTAATAATAATAGTTTATAAAAATTTATTAAACTTGGATTTATAAGTCGAGGGGGTAATTTGTAATTTTTGAAAACTATTTTATAAACTTTAAAACATGAAATGTTAAGTTGTAAAACCACAGGGACCATTCTGTAAATTTTTAAAACCCACCCCCCCCACCGTCGACCCTCACCTCCGGCCACCGCACCGGCGGACCTCCGGCGACCCCAAAACACCAAAACTACACGGTTTTTGATCAAATAATTGTTCCCGACACAACCGCGTGCAATATTCGAACCTAACACCCACAATAATTTGAGAATCAAATTGATAGTGCGATCTAAACCGCCCGTGTTCCCTGTCGGCTACTTTACAGGGTCGAATCGCATAAAAACCTCAACAATAATAGAATTAATCAAACCTAAACGATGCTATAAATGTTCCTAATCGGTCTACAATTTCAATTGCACCAGAAATCACACAAACACCTCAATTCGAATCTTTTCTTCTTCCCGGACCTGCAACTAATCGAACACCCCTGTTCGAGCTTCGAACCAGAAATTGATAATGGGCTTTCGATCATTAACCTCGTTAGAAGCTACCTGTGAATTTAATTTGATTAATATCACCATTTGGGTACCTAACCAATACTACGTTGGCCGTGGCTTGTTCATCAAGTGTCATCATCAATTTGACTTCTTTCTGGTAAATTAAACACACCATTTTGTTCGATTTATCATGGGGAACAAAAGCCCCATGAATCCATACGTTATCATGATCGAATTGGCATCAATTTGAATCCAAGATCGATTTAGGGTTCATCGATTTGGGGGAAATGGGATTGATGTTGTTTAAAAGAAATGGGAGCCGTGAACCATTGTAGCTATATGCCTTTGGTTCACTGGCTTGGGTTTGGGTGTGTGTGTTTGTGGTCGCGGGTTCGAACCCGACCACCAACATTTTTTTTAAAACCTTTTTGAAGCCATTTAAAATACAGAAAAATTTCTAAAAATTATAAAAATAGTTTTTATAAACTCTGTATATTTTAAAGGTTATTAAATTATTTTCTAGAAATTTATTTCTTTAAAAACCTTAATTATTTATTTATTTAAATAATTATTACATATGTTATAAGATTGTTATCTTTATAAAAATGGATTTTAATAATAATTTAAATCATCAAATTGTTAATGGACATTATATTATTTATGGATTAATTCTGATAATATAAATACAAATTAGATTTTATAAATTTAAATGTTTATAAAATCTTACAAAATTAAATATAAATCTTATATATAGTCATTTTTATAAAAATAAGATCCTACATAACAATTTAAATTATTAATTTATTATTTGTAAATATGGATAACATAATTAATAATTAGATAATTTATATTATTTATTTAACATAATCTATTATGTTATAATTATTAATTATTGAACATGATTAATAATTCGATAAGTTATATTATGTTTATCATGTAAATATGTTATTATTTATATGTCCAATTAAAAATAAAATTTATCATATAAATCTAATGTTTAGACAATTTGTGTCAATTTTAAATCTTACAATTAGATTTTATAAATTAAATTATGAAATATCAAAGTATCCTATTTGTGTTTTAAACATGATAAACACAAATTAGATTTTATAAACTAAATTATAAAATCTTTCAAAATTAAATATAGACTTACATGTTTAAATAGTATCTACGATTTATTTAGAATATAATGATATATTAAAATCATTATTAATTTGATCAAATATCATGAAATGCAAATCTTTAATTATTAAGAATGAACAAAGACAATTAAATGATTTAATTATATGTTTATAACAAATCCTAGAAAACGAAACCCTAGATCAACTGAACACCAGGTTCAAGATCTAACTTATTTAGGTTTTGGATTTGTATTTGTTTGCTGACGTGAAATATAATTCCTTAGCAGGAATTTACTAGGTTGTCAACACCACACAAGGACTGAGGTGAGTTCATAACTATTCCCCTTTTTAATCATTTAAATATTTTAGGGCTGGAATACATGTTGTAATTAAATTTACAAATTATTTTTGTGTATTATGTTAAATAATAATTTGATCACATTTATGATTACATATGGTTACTATGAAAATCCTTCTCTGTATACTGGACTATAAACTAGCAGGGATCTTTTGGATAGTACTATCGGGGAGTGACTTACCCCCACAAAGGTTTGGACATGTGGTCCTTACCAAGATGCACAAAGATCTTATTGTCATTCGGGATGACTTGTTCTGGTGTGAGAAGGCAGATGTGCACTATATTAAGTTTGCCATTGTAGTTCCATTTACAACCCATATGAGGATAAATGTAAAGAAGGATTTGCTCCCTCTGATTTGAAATTATTATGATAATATAATATACACATGAAAAGGATATTAAGCTATGGTACATGGACAAATCCTATGTGAAGGACTTGTTGGGCTTGTACATAGTGGGTATGTGGGATAGCGGGTTCACCTTAATAAAAAGGGTTCCGACAGGCTATTCATATACCGGTGAGTAAATTAAACTCACACTTTTACAGTAAATCCTAATTGAGGATAAATGATGATTTATCATTATGTTTTACTTACCTATGAACTCACCAACCCTGTGTTGACACTTGATTTACATGTATTCACAGGTATCTACTAGAACTTATGGACATGCACGTAGGACCATATAAGAGCTCAAGATACCTATTGATTAATATTTGAATTATGATTAAGAAATGTTGTCAAGAAAACAATCTATTTTTCATTTCCGCTGCTCTGATTATTAATGAAATGTTTATCTAAAACTTATCATATATATAACTGCATCTCATGTGTGACTACTGTGTTCGATCCTGTTTGTTCACCCCTCCGTGATAAATTCCACACCCGGAATTTGAGGGTGTGACAGTGGAGGCTTCTGATATGATGATGGCCTCTAGCCATGGCCTTAACCTACTACAGCAATCTCCCCCAGTGGCGGAATCAGAAAAATTTTCCTATGGAGTCACTAATTTTTGATGATTAGATATAACATCAAATTTTCAGGGTCGGCTGATCGATCTAGGTTGGTACGGGTCGGGTCGGACTAGATTGAACCAACTTTTCAAGTCATTATTAAGCCCCTAAATATGATCAGATCTAAGGATGAGAAATTTTTTGAAAGATTGAACCAATTTTCAAGTTGGGTTGAGCCGGTTCAAGTTTTAATTAGAACCACTAGAATTAATAACCAAAATTAATGACTATAATCACTATAGTTTCAACCAAAATCACGAATAACAATTAAAGAACCCTATAATAACAGGAATGCAAAAAACACACACTCAAAATGTTAACCAAAGAATAGTTTTTAGAAGTGAGATTACCAAGTAACCTCAAGCTACTTTGCACCTTAACACACTGCCTTGATCTAACTAGGCTTAAACCAATACAAGTTTGTATACTCAGAAGAACAC
This sequence comes from Flaveria linearis, assembly GCA_024085815.1. Classification (NCBI taxonomy): domain Eukaryota; kingdom Viridiplantae; phylum Streptophyta; class Magnoliopsida; order Asterales; family Asteraceae; genus Flaveria; species Flaveria linearis. The sequence continues at coordinate 6,135,382 of CM044017.1, read as the reverse complement.
ACTTCTTATTAAACTTGATAAATTAAAAACATACTAAAAGAGAGTTCAACGTAGATCTATATATAAAGGAAACAAACTTGACTTACACGAGTTAAACTTAAAATTCAAACGAATAGATAAAAATAAGCTAAATTATTAAATATAAACTAGGACTTTTAAATATTATCTATAACTCCTCTATCCACCCTTGAGATTTACCATACTGCGCTTAAAGACCATGTTTTGCAATATAGCTTGTTTCAATAAAGAACAACGAAAAGCAATGTAAATATACGGGTTGATTCTTCCAATCTAGACACAAATAAACAAACCCAGTAGTGCTTGAAGTCTTGAACACAATCTAGAAAACTAACCTTGAATGGAGGATCCGCCGAGTAAGGAGCCGGAGCTTGGAAGTCGCCGCCGCCAAAGGCTGGAGGTCGTCGCCGCCAGAGCCTGGATGTCTCGAATATACTCAACAACAATGGTGATGGCCGATTGGGTTAGGGGAGGGGGAGGGGGGAAGCTGAGATTGCAGTCGAATTTTATGGGGGGGGTTTCTTTAGATTAGGGTTTAAATGTAGAAGACATTTAAGGGTAAAATGGTAATTTTAAGTATTAAAAAAAGCCTAAAAAATGGCCCTTGCAAGGCTTGAACTCACCACCTGAGGTGAGTGTAGAGCTTAACATGCGCACGCGACCACTGAACCAACTTCAAGAATCTATCATAGTTATAAAATTATTGACACTAAAAGGTTCACCACCTGAAAAACTATGGGTTCACTTAAATTTTCGCTACTATACGATACATTACCCGCTCAAAAATCAATGGGATCACTTGTGTAAGGCCCACCTTTCTCAGGGAAGCCTCACAGTTGGTCATTCACAGCAAAACATCGATTTAAAACAGTCATTTACTCATATGTGTATAAATATATATTGCAGCGGAAATACTGTAAATTTCAATCCATTACAATTGAAATATAAACATTGTCTTTAATTCTTAAAAACTATTTAAAGTCCTCTTAATCTTTACTTCATCAGGGATGCCAGTCTTCTAGTGCCAAGAAGCTTCAGTCTCATGCTTCTATCCCATAGCTCTAACTCTCACCTGTCAACTGATATGCATACAAAAGTCAGCTTCGCTGAGTGAATTCTAGGTTTACTTTACTAAATAACTTTTGTAAAATATATTAGCTTTATCAGTTGAAAATAATCATTGTCTATCAAAATAAAATACACACAGGCTATCACTTTATCAATACTTTATCATTTACTGTTATTTGTTACTCTTCTTTATCCGTCAATTCTCTGTCACTGTCGGTGCCTAGGCTCGCCTAGGACTTTAACGACATGCTAATTAAGGACTTACTGTCGTACCCGATTAGGCCATTATTGTCATGCCAATTCAGGACTTACTGACCTGCCTGTTCGAGCATACTTTATCACTTTATCACTGGTGAGGGCACAACGAATGCAACCCTCCTTTATCAATTGCTTGCAAGGCTTTACTTTATCACTTTATCAAGGTACATGTTATGGGCCCAATAACAATTCTTTAAGTTTCACTTATGTCTTTAGTTTTCACATACACTTAACACATAATAAGAAGCAAACTCAGTCTAAGCATTCACATTCCATCAATCATGAGAGATAAACTAGATAACTGACCCTCCGCGAGACAACGGGGGTTCGGGGGTGGCAGCCCCTGATAGCGAGGTTCTAGGGGCGGCAGCCCCTAGTGGGTCCAAGGGGCAACGCCCCTGGCTGGGGCCGGGCTGCCAGATCAGCGCACCCGAAAATTATTTTGAATTATTTAAATGGCACATTTTACTTTAGAAAATTTTATTTTCTTGATAAAAGGTCTTAAAAACCGTTCTCATAAAGTATGTATTTTAGTATACATATCACCCCAAAACATTGAAAACGGGTAAAGGAGGGGTCTAGAACTCACCTGAACTCGTCCAAGTAACTTAATTTTAAGTCACTTAAGCTATAGCCTGAATACTCTAGCTGCACGAAAGTTAATATGTAAAAACATCATTTTCTTCAGAGTTTCGCCCACAGTTTCACTGGTAGTTTCGCTGCCATTTTCGCTACCAGTTTCGCTGGGCACACCTCTGTCAGTTTCGCTGGACAGATTCGCTGGCATGAGCGCCCAACTTTCGTTGGAATTTCCTAGTTTCGCAATGTCTAAGGTCAGCCTAAGTACATAGCGAAGCTATCAGCGAACTGTAGTTTCGCTGTAGCGAAACTGTAGTTTCGCTGTAGCGAAACTGTAGTTTCGCTAGGATTCTCCTAGTTTCGCTGGATAAATGCACAGTTTCGCTGGATGAATACTTAAATTCGCTGGATCGGGCCCCAGTTTCGCTGGATGAACAAAACTAAGAACCAGCCCGTTTTTAACCCAAAATCTTAACTTTTTACGTCCAAATCCTTAGTTTACCTTCCATGAAACCAAATCTAAGCTTTTTACACGTTTTCATACGTAAAAATTCGACCTTTATGTGTTTCTTTAAACTTTTCAAAACCCCAAAACCCTAGAATCCGGGTTTGATCTACAGAGGGCCTTAGAGGTCGATTCTTACCTTGTTTTGTTGCTCTTTCCTTGTGTTTTGATGCTCCAATCCACCAGAACTTCAATCCTTCCAACCTTCAAGCTCCAAATCTTGAATTTCTTCACTTTCTCTCTCTACTTTCTCTCTCTACGAATTTGGTGACTAGGGTTGTAATGTGATGGAATGGGACTGATTATGCATGTTTAAGGGCTGATTAGGGCCCTTAAACCCACCAAGTCTAGCCCATTAAGGCTAATTTGATCCATAGTCCACTAATTTACCCCTTTATTTCTTAATTAACCCTTAAAAGCCCATTATTATTAAACGGCTTGTTTCGGGAAATTTCGGGCGTTACAACTTGGCCCATACCGACAACTGTAGTTCCGCCTCTGATCTCCCCTGTGGCATGGTAAGAGTATCAATCGTAGATCTGCTGATTTAAAGTTCATGTGTTTGATTCATCTATATGATGTGCTGTTAATTATCATGTACATTTTTATTATAAAATTTAATTTAATATGATATATAATGACCCTCCATATAATATTGCAAGGCTTTAAGAAAATCAACATACGACAAAGACAACATAGAGAAGCTAAATGTTTAAATGCTTGCTTTATCTAGAAAATGAATACTGAAATATTCCAGATGTATATACAAATGTAAGGTTTTATGTAATTCTACGTAATATTTATTTATTTTTGTTACATGGTTTACCAACTCATTGTATTTTTTTCCTTTTAGGATGATATTTCAAAGTATTACAAGGGCTTTGCAGATGTCTGGCCCCAAGAAGATCCATTTCACCCTGCTAAGGATGTATGAGCGGATCACCAACATAAATTCATTAATGAGCTTCTTGGAAATATGATCAAAAAGTTCAAGTATTCATGCATGGTGTCTTGATATGCTTATTTTTTAATCTTTTTTTTCTTCTCATTTTAGTGTTTAGTGAAGCCCATGCTTAGCACTTGGTATTAGTTAATGCTATGTCACTTAATTGGAAAATCTTAAGAATTTACCAAGTGTTTGATCAAAACTCTAAGATACAATATATTTTTATAGGAGATTGCTTATGGGTGGGTTGTTTATATTTGTTCCTTATTTTCATAAGTGGAAATTTTACATTGTTCCAATGTTTTATGGCTTAATTGGATGTGTTACAGTTCTGTAGTTTCAGGACTCAAGAATTAGAATATTCAAGTAAAGGCTCAAGTAACTCTATAAACTTAATTAGCTAGTATTGATATTGTAAGACTATGGAGGTTGGATGTTTGGTGGAAGTCTAATAGGAGTAGAAAGACAGAGAAATAATTAAAGGTGAATGAGAAACAACTAGAAAAAAGGAATGTTCAATCATTAAACTACAAGAGAGCTGAGGTGATAAAAGGTTGAATAGTGCAATCAATATACATTTTATGAACTAGTAGGAAACACAAGTTAACGCGGCTAGGATTTCATCAAAAATTTTGAACTCCTTTGATTTTGAGGCTGAAGCATCAGACTCAACCTAGAGATCACCGGGAGATCAAGTTGCGTGTTTCATACAAGTGGTTTGAGCATATTATGAAAATTTGTAATAACAAAAGGTTAGTACTTTTTGTCCATTCGGGGGTATAGGAAAGGAGTAGATCATCCTATTTAGTTAGAAAATATATTTCCTACAATCAAAAGTAGAAAGAGGTCTAAGTTGTTGAGGATAAAAGTTCCTTTAAGTGGTTTATGGATTATGACTGTAGATCTTTACCATATCATAAATATTGCTACAACATGAGATGGCTATTTTCAATATTTATTTTGATCTTAAATAAAACACTTACGAGGTCATATGCATAATAATAGACTTTGAGCAACTTGAATTTGACCGATTCTTGCTTTAGTTAAATTTTTATATGTTATTTGACTCGTTTGAGGTAAAATATAACCTAAAATGAGGCATTCATAAGTAATACTTGAAAGTACTACGTGTAGGATTGATTCGTAGATATCGTGGGATGCATTTTGGTTATTGAAGTAGCTACCAACCTAACAACTTTTTGTCTTTATCTAATATGTACCTATTTGCACCAACAAGCTTAAGAGGTTAGCATAAAGATCTCAACTTACAATTTAAAAACAGCTTATTCCATTTGAAACTTTACTAACGTAGTTTATAGATGTTGTTTTTGGCAGCAAAACATCAGAGAACAAGCTACAAATTTACGAGAGTTTAGAAGCTGCTACTAGGAGAAAATGCAACAAATGTTTTCCTTTTATAAATATTTGTGATACTAAATGCATTTTTGACAGGATCTCAGCCTCTCGGTTGATCAATTAGATTATGTTTGCAGCGGATTTAGCACATTAATTAGCAATTAAAGCAAGAACATAAAAGATATTTCAATTAAAAGCATAAACATAGAGAGAGAAGAGTTCTGCGAAACAATAAATGTTCTATTGGTTGCACGTTTCGGCAATTAAAACAGTATGGTTACCCATCCTTTTATAGGCGGCAAAAGGATGGGTTGATGTCCTTTTTCTGACATCACTGAATATTCAAATTACAACTGACAAAAACATAAAACTACTGAAGATGTCAACAACTGACATCTTCTTACAAAAGTTCCTAAGTACTGACAAAAGAAACTTCTGACACTATAACAACTGAAGAACATGCTCTTCAGTTGTTGTACAATTACTGAAACAAAATAAACTACTGAAAAAAGAAAAACCACCACAACAACTGAAGAAGACTTCTTCAGTTGTTGTGACAAACTCTGAGTCTTCAGTACTTGGTCTTCAGACTTGGCTTCGGAAGATGTAACAGCTTCGGAAGATATAACAACTGATGACTTCAGTAGATATCATCAGTTGTTGTCCTCAGTCTTTTTCTTCAGACTTTGCTTCGGAAGATAGAACAGCTTCGGAAGATGTAACAACTGATGACTTCAGTAGATATCATCAGTTGTTGTCTTCAGTCTTTGTCTTCAGACTTTGTGCTTCGGAAGAAGATCTTCAGTTCTTTAGTTCTTCAGCTTTTGATACTTCAGTACTTGGTCTTCAGTACTTGAAGTCTTTAGCTGTTGTTCTTCAGTTCTTTGATCTTCAATCTTTGTTCTTCAGACTTTGTCATAATAGCTGAGGCTGGGGCTAATATGCTCTCGAGTCTGACATTCAAGCAAGAGAACACAATAGCTGATGGGAGTCTTCAGATGTTCTCGAGTCTGACATTCAAGCAAGAGAACACTGTAACTGATGGGAGTCTTCAGCAGTTGTTGCAGTGGCATGTGCGACTTAGAGGTTTTCCTGATCTTAGCTTATTGGTTCTTTTGGTCCAACAATTTTATTTTATGTAACCACTGAGAAATAGTTCGAACACCAATTAAGATTCATTTATGGATTGTGGTCAAACTTTCCCCGCGCAACGTGCGGAAAGGAAAAACCTAGTTATTATTAGTATTATTGTTATATTTATTGTTAGGGGTATTTTAATCATTCTAAATCAACTTAACAGAAAAAACGTAACGGTCATCCACTTAAGGGACTCTTACAGTTAGGCAAATAATTAAGACCAAAAATGTAATTTCTCAAAAGTTGATATCAATCCTGCAAATGAGTATATCACAAGGACCAACCATGTAAGTAACTCTATTAACATACTAATATTATTTATCAACAACAAAATCAGTCTCCAACACTGATTTGGCAAAAGTTTTCTTTAATTAGTTCACACAATTTACGAGCAATGTGAATTTAAGCTTAACTAAAGCACCGGCAGATTACACTAATTAGTAAAAAGAACAAAATTAAAGAACCTAGTTTATATCTTCACTTAGTCAAATGTCTTTCTGATCCGACACCACGTTGTTTCATATAATTTTCTTGAGTAAATTACAAATTATTTTCTTTATTAATACATGAAATTACACCGTGTGTCCTTTAGTTTCAATAATTACACCATATGTCATTTTTTATAAAAATCGCACACATATTGTCCATTACACTAAACTCCATCCAAATTCACAATTAGGTTAGGCTTGTGAAGAGCATTTATGTAATTTGACAATTGGTAATTGATAAAGCATGGAGTAATTAAGACCTTAATAAATCATCTAACTACTATGCCCTATTTTTTTTAAGAACGAGCAGTTGGGAACAAACTCTAAATATCAAACTGAAAGCGAAAATGAAGTAGAGAAGTCTATATCACTACACATGAAGCTAAAAGCGATAACGACGCTCCAGCGTCATGATGGATTCTACAGCTAGAGCGACGACAACAACTGCAATTATCAATGTTAACTTGTGGCATCATTGAATCCAATGTCTTCCTCGTCCCTCAGATTCAATCGAATTAAAGCACAACTTGACATCGCTAAATCCATCGTCTTCCTCTTCTCCCATCGGATTAAATCTAACTGAAGCATAATTTGATACCACTATCATTAAAATTTATAGACAACATAAGCAAATCAGTGCAACATAATCATTACCTATGTTTGTAGTTGCTAATGTAGTTGCTTTATTTTCATTGAATTCGTCTAATGCAATTGTTGTCTCATATAATGTAAATGAAAATGGTTCAAATGATGATTGGTGTACTAAATATGGTTTTGCATATCCGAAAATTCAGATATCCTAGAATTTGGATATCTGGATTTCAGATATATGAAATTTCTGATATTGATTTTAAAAATTTTTGGATATTTGGATATCCGATTATCCGAAAACTTAATATTTTTTTTGTTATTTTTTTAAAAGTGCTAAACATTTTTTTATTTTACGTTGGGACTTGTTAGTGTATATTAGGATTTTTTCTTAATGTGTATTGTTTGTACATTATTTTTATAATTACATATATCTAATTATTGCAAAAAAAAGAAGTTTGGATATCTGAATCGCTATCCGCATCCGAAATTTCTGATATCCAAATTTCAAATACGGATAGTAATTTCTACTATCTAAAAATTTCAGATATCCGACTTTGGACACCTAACATGAAGGTAACATGAATGAAGTGATGTAAAAATATGTTTGACTCATTGTAGGTATGTAAAATACATAAAATGCCTCTCATGTGAATAACACATGCTTGAAATAACTGTGAATTTTTATGGAAGTTACTCTAAAGGACCATATATGAGGATTGTTTTAAAAAAGGAGATTCCATGTAATTATTAGAATAAAGAACATAACGTGCAATTATATACACTAATAAAAGGCACAATTTGTAATTTACTTAATTTTTTTTTGAAACTAAGAATCAATTTTTGAGAAGCCATATGTATAACTATAAGTTACGTATATACAACTCCTACAAGTTACGTATATGTAACTCGTTTCATCATCATCTTTGTTCCTTGGGGTTTAAATAAAAAATATATATGACCTTAAATAATAAGGTTGAATTTGTAGAAGACTACATAAGGCTCGGAAAAAAAACGAAAGCAAAATGAAGAAGTCAAGCGAAATCTCATCTCACGCGACAAGTAGAACTCGCGCGAAATGAAGACCCGCGCGAAAAACCTGTCTCGCGCGAGAACCGTTTGTTTTAGTATATATATGTAATTTTCGCTTTTGTAGCTAAGTTTTCTCAGTTTCAAGTTCAATTTTGCTTGTATTTGTTCTGTGCATTTTCGCACAAGATTGTAATCATCCTGATTATCAATTGAAAGCATTTTGATTCATTGTTTGTCTTCTTCCAATCACACTTATATTCCACGTTCGTGTGATTGAGATCTTGGTTAATGATTCTTGGGAATTGACAGAGTTTTACAATTGCTATCAGAGCATATGGATTACAACATCGTTATCGAGTGAACTAACAAAGAGATTGTGGTTTTAATTCAAAACATGCCATGCATGCGACAACATGCATGCATCGCGCGACAATGAAGAAAATATTATATACATGTGAAAGGTGCATGCATAATGCATGTATGCGACAAACAATATGCAATTATATTAATGCATGCAATGGAAAGTGGAAATCCACGTGCGCAGACAAACTTCCTGGAATATTTTGCATGCGACAATGCATGCTTAAGGCATGCAATGCGAAAGCTTTAATGGATATGACCACTATGCATGCGAAAAGTTATTGCATATATATATGTGCATGTATGCTTAGTTAGTGTGTGTGTGCAACATATTTCTGTTCAACCGAGAGCTTCAATGTGTGTTTAGTTTATATTTTCGCTCAATTGAGCAGATCACGTTTGTGATTTTCCACCTTCGGGTGAGATCGATCTTGTATCGATTATCATTGTAATCATTCGACACATGATATATACATTTGAATTACAATGATTTTGTGCTTAATTTCTTGTTCTCTCGGTTGATTCGATTAGATTACGCACCCGTCTTCGCGAGTTATCAAGTGCAACCATCAAATGAAGTTCGATCGATCGGATTCTGGACTTTACATTTGGTATCGGAGCAAGGTGTTGCTCTTGATACAACGGATCATTATTCCGCGATCTTCCGTTCGAGGACGTTAAACAAGTTAAAAAGGTTAGTTGATTTTGTTGGAAGTCAATCCGGTTTCATCAACGTTCAATCCGAAATCGAGACATACACACAATTTCATCTCATTTGATTCAAATTGTATGAGTTGGTGAATAAATTGAAGACAAATTTGATTCAAATGCGATGATCGGAATAAAGTTTTAGACCGCACACCAAGTGTTTGTGTAAATGCTCAAGTGACTTAGTTGCATGATCTTATGAAGATTTGAAGTTCTAAAGTTGTTGCATCAAAGTCAATATACGCATGTGCGAGAACCTTCATTGAGAAAGGTTTTATTGAAGATTCAAGTTGTTTTTAAAAACAAAACGATATCATAATCCAAGGGAGAGATTGTAAGGGACAAAACATATGGATTACAACATCGTTATCGAGTGAACTAACAAAGAGATTGTGGGTTGAATTCAAACATGCCATGCATGCGACAACATGCATGCATCGCGCGACAATGAAGAAAATATTATATACATGCGAAAGGTGCATGCATAATGCATGCATGCGACAAACAATATGCAATTATATTAATGCATGCAATGGAAAGTAGAAATCCACGTGCGCAGACAAACTTCCTGGAATATTTTGCATGCGACAATGCATGTTTAAGGCATGCAATGCGAAAGCTTTAATGGATCTGACCACTATGCATGCGAAAAAGTTATTGCATATATATATGTGCATGTATGCTTAGTTAGTGTGTGTGTGCAACATATTTCTGTTCAACCGAGAGCTTCAATGTGTGTTTAGTTTATATTTTCGCTCAATTGAGCAGATCACGTTTCTGATTTTCACCTTCGGGTGAGATCGATCTTGTATCGATTATCATTGTAATCATTCGACACATGATATATACATTTGAATTACAATGATTTTGTGCTTAATTTCTTGTTCTCTCGGTTGAGTCGATTAGATTACGCACCCGTCTTCGCGAGTTATCAAGTGCAACCATCAAATGAAGTTCGATCGATCGGATTCTGGACTTTACAGAATTTTTCTTAAACACATTTTAAATAATTAAAAATAAATAATTAATAAATTATGTGATTGAGTAGATGTGGTTTTTATGATTTTAATTATAAATATTGTTTTCATTTGATTTCTCTGTGTTTATATGCATACGCATAAATAAATTTGACACGTTATAATTGTGTATGATTTTAAAAAACAATAAAAAAAGAGAAACAAAATTATTGATATTTGAGGATAATAAGATTAATATATTTTATTTTATAGTTCAAAAATGAAAAAAGAATATAAATATAAAAAGGAATAACCAGTAGCTTTGTTGCGTTTACCCATTCTAGTTTAGTATTTTTTGCTATCTAGCTCTCGGCTAGGTAGTAGTTTGATATAATAGAGCATATCTTGCTCTTAAAAAATCAATATAGATAGATTGATGGCGCACATAAATGTTTTAATCTTTGTAGATTTTACGTTTTCTATGTTACTCCGTATGTTTATTATTGTAAACATTACAACTCCAGCCAATGCAATTCAATATCACATGTTTTTTATATTTAGTGGACACACTGAAAAATTAATTTTATTATTAACGTACACCAATAGGAAATAAAGAAATAGAAATATGAAACATGAAAAACAACCGGTTTAACATGTTTATTATACGTAAAAAATACAACATTTATCGTACAACATATGTAACTCTTATTTAACCTTTCTCAAGGCTAAAATGTCCATCGTCTTGTAGAGTTGAAGGTCCAAAATAGACCCAAAATCAGCTCTTTTATTTAATTATTCTTTAACCCTGTAAGAAAGAAAAGAAACAAACCCGAAATTTATATAATATAAATCGTTAAATGTTTTATGCACTTTAAAAGGTTTCATCCATAAAAGTAATTACCTAAAACATGACTGTGATCCATCAATATTGAGGTGAACTGTAATAGTCGTGTGGTGATGGAGGCGGTGGGAACTTGTACATGTAATGTTCCTTTGGTGGCGGCGACTTGTATTCATATTCTTTCTTTGGTGGTGGCGGTGGGGACTTGTATTCATAATCTTTCTTTGAGTGAGGATGTGGTGACTTGTATTCATAGTATTTCTTTGGAGGAGGAGGTGAGGATTTGTATTCGTAATCTTTCTTTGGGTGAGGGGGTGGTGACTTGTATTCATATTCTTTCTTTGGGTGAGGAGGTGGTGACTTGTATTCATAATATTTCTTTGGAGAAGGAGGTGGGGATTTGTATTCATAATCTTTCTTTGGGTGAGGAGGTGGTGACTTGTATTCATATTCATTCTTTGACGGTGGCGGTGGAGACTTGTATTCATAATCTTTCTTTGGGTGAGAAGGTGGTGACTTGTATTCATATTCTTTCTTTGGGTGAGAAGGTGGTGACTTGTATTCATAGTATTTCTTTGAAGGAGGAGGTGGGGATTTGTATTCATAATCTTCCTTTGGGTGAGGAAGTGGTGACGTGTATTCATATTCTTTCTTTGGTGGTGGCGGTGGAGACTTATATTCATAATCTTTCTTTGGGTAAGGAGGCGGTGACTTGTATTCATATTCTTTCTTTGGCGGTGGGGACTTGTATTCATAATCTTTCTTTGGGTAAGGAGGTAGTGACTTGTATTGATATTCATTCTTTGGCGGTGGCGGTGGGGACTTGTATTCATAATCTTCCTTTGGGTAATGAGGTGGCGACTTGTATTCATATTCTTTCTTTGGTGGTGGCGGTGGAGACTTGTATTCATAATCTTTCTTTGGGTGAGGAGGTGGTGACTTGTATTCATAGTATTCCTTTGGAGGAGAAGGTGGGGACTTGTATTCATAATCTTCCTTTGGGTGAGGAGGTGGTGACTTGTATTCATATTCTTTCTTTAGCGGCGGCGGTGAAGGCTTGTATTCATAATCTTCTTTTGGGTGAGGATGTGGTGACTTGTATTCATAATATTTCTTTGGTGGTGGAGGTGGGAACTTGTATTCATAATGCTCTTTTTTTGGTGGAGATGAGTAGGGGTAGGGGTAAGGGTAGTAGGCGGTGGTCAGTGAAGGCAAACTTAAGGAAATAATAACCACCATTAGTGTGATTAGAAGGGTGGCTATTTGAGGTATGTTCCATTTAGTTCCCATTTCTACTAAAGAACTGGATCCAAGTTATAATTTTAAGCTGCTCTTTCCATCCTTTATATAGGTAATACTATTCCATATATGCCCTTTGAAACATTAATATATTACATTAGATTTTGTTAAAGCAAAGTAAACTTAAAGCACAAACTAAATTAATTAAAGAAAGGATAAACTTATAAAATTTTATAAAATTTCAATATTACTCTAATAAAGTTGCTTAAACTTCTTTATGCAATCGAACTCGTTTAGAACTAGAAATTTTTAATTGAAAGGTTCAATAAGTGAGGTAAAGCAAGATGTAAATAGAGAAACATTCAGATTCTAATCTTGTGAATTTTTTTATAGATGATAAAGTTTTATGAAATTATGTGAGGTAAGGCAAGATATATGAACCTTAGTTAATATTTACACTACAAGAATTCTTATAATTAGTGGCGACACCTTTAAGGGCGACACCCGTATTAGTGGTGATAGGCATTAGCGGCGACGCCAATAGCGGCGACGGGTCGCCGCTAATAGTCTGCGATCCGTACGCCTCTGTCAACTCCATTCTAGCCGTAGATCAAATGTAGATCTGACGGTTTGTATTTCATCGTTCAACAAGGCATTAGCGGCGACGACAATAGCGGCGACGCGTCGCCGCTAATGCTATTTTCCCCTAATATCCAGTCGCGCGGATCGACTGAGCATTTCCCTCCACCACAAAAATTCACCCCATCGCGACACCCTTCACCTCCACCCCCCTCGATTGCCGACCGGCCGACCACCCTTCGCCGTCCAGCCGACCACCCTTTGCCGACCACCACTCGCCGTCCACCCCTCGCCGACCACCACTCGCCGTCCCTCCACGAAAATTCGTCTGCTGCACCACTATTGAAAGGATCGGTAATGTTCACGCAATATTGAAAGGATATTAGCTTCATTGTTGTTACAGATCGCATTCCATTATCTCCCGGACGAGATAAGATACTTTCATTCTTGTAATATTTATAAGTTTTTTCAGGACGAGATTGTACGCCTCTGTCAACTCGCCGAGCATCCCAACCTCGATCAACGGACAATCGCCGCCTGCTCCACTCCACCGTCGCTGCTAAAGGGTACTTCGATCTGTCGCTGCTGTTGCTACCATCTGTCGCCGCTAAATCCGTCTTTGAAGGTAATTTTTTTGTTTTCTTTTCTTAGATTTGGTTCATGTATGATGTAGTGTGCAAATTAACTGTAGGTTTAATTTTTTTTGTTGATTTGGTTGTTGATTTAAGGATAGTGAATTGATTTGAGTTGTCTTTTTGTATTTTGTATTTTGTAGGTTTAAATTTAATTAATGTAGTATATATGTTATTAGTTTGGCTAATGTAGTTGGTTATTTTGAATGGGATAAATGTAGTTTGGCTAATGTAGTTGGTTATTTTGAATTAAGTTCTAGGTTGTGATTAGTTGGCTAATGTTATTACACGGGTAAATGTTATTAGTTTGGCTAATGTCATTACACAGGTAAATGTTAAATTTAATTATTTTGTAATGTAGTATATATGTTATTATTTTGTAATATATATGTATTAGTTTGGCTAATGTAGTTGGTTATTTTGAATGGAATAAATGTAGTTGTTATAGTTTACAAGTAAGTTATTGATATTAAGTTCTAGGTTGTGATTAAGTTGTTATAGTTTAGAAGTAAGTTATTGATATTGGTAAAGAAACATTGTCTCAAATTTATACATATATGTGAATATTATACATATTTGTGAACATTATTAACAATGGTAAAGTAACATGTTCACAATTTATATATATTTGTGAACATTATTAATAATGGTAGAGTATAATAACTTAATCAAAAAGTTTCAGCAGCCTATCTTTGTAAATTCTCTACCTTATGTTTCAGTTGCATCATGGTTGTCGATAAAAGTTGGCTTAACAATCCAAACCGAAGCTCAAAGGAGTATAATAATGGACTCAGTTCTTTTCTTGAGATGTGCAAGAATCTGGTCGACAATAGAGGTTATGTTTTTTGTCCATGTACTAAATGTCAGAATTCGGTCATGCTATCTTTGGTAAAAGTGAAGTATCATTTGTACGCGTGGGGTTTCCAGCGTAGTTATTTAGACTGGATTTATCATCATGAACCCTCAATTTCTTAAGTTGTAGTACAAGATGAAGTTACGTTTACTAATGATATGGCTGGCGTTATTGAAGATCTTATGGAAGGGAATACCAACCTTAATAAAGAGAACCCTTGTACAGAGAGTGAAAGTGTCGGTGATGATTTTGAAATCTTGTTACATGAAGTTCAGTCAGAATTATATCTCGGTTGTACTAAGTTTTCTTCCCTTGACTTTTAAGCAAAGCTTGTGCATATCAAGGTGAAAAACAAATGGACTAATAGTTCATTTGATGAGCTTCTTAAATTGTTGCAATCTTCACATCCAAAAGGCAACAAGATTCCCCCTTCGCATTATGTTGTAAAAAAGACATTAAAAAAGATTGGTTTAGGGTATGAGTCGATACACGTGTGCAAAAATGATTGTGCTCTCTTCTGGAACGATCACAAGTTGCTACAGAATTGTCCCGTTTGTAAGGAGAGTCGATGGGTTGATACAAACACAAAGGGTAAGAAAGTAGCTCATGTCACACCCTCGCTTAGAGCGGAAACACGAGGATGCGACGGACAGGATCGTCATAACACTTGGTAAAAATACAGAGATATAATATATGCAAACTTCTCGTGTCATGACGTCCCCCGACACAATGGTGACTTGTGTCGTGGTTAGTCAGTTCCACGACTATCATAGTCTTATTTATTCTAAATCCAAATACACAATGTTCAAATATGGAAACAAACGACAAATATTACATATGCAAATCTATTGAAATCCTGAGGTCTCTGCTAAGGCATCTGCACTAGCTATCCTCTTTGATTATGTTCACCTGAAAAGATATGCTCAAAAATGTCAACACATAATGTTGGTGAGTTCCGCAGGTTTAAATTTAAAACATTTGATGCTTTATAGAATTTGATATGGAATCATACTGCAAGCGCAAACCACATAACATGTGTTTAAAGACAACCAAACCTAATGACGTTATGCATATAAATCTGACGGAATATATTCACCCATGGCCTGATTGTTGGCAGCTGTAGTCGGTAACTCACAAGTAAAACCGATCTGTCGAGGGTGGGGGTGTCAACCCAGTAGTACTACCAATACCTAACCGTTGGTTCCCAAACCCGGGAATTAATGGTTGTAAGAATCATAGAATAACACCATGTATGCATGCAAAACAGTATCACATTGATTCCAAGTATGAAAACAAAATATACGATGTATAGCATTGAAAACGGGTGAGCATACTTTTACCCCATTGATTGAAAACAGTAAAAACTTGTATAAACATAAAAAGGGGCCACGAAACTCACCTTGAATTGATGTAATGCACAAAGACTTCACAGAATAAGCAATGCACGATCAAACACGATCAATACCTATTATTGATTATAACTAAGCCTTTAAAACATATTCAATGCGAATAGATATGTTTGATTGAATTCGAGTCGGTTCGGTTTGACGTCCACGATTAGTTATATATATTTGAGTTTGATTTTATACCCTACGATATTAGGATTTAAATTGAGTTGTGGGATTTTGGACAAATAATGAAATTATTTGTATATTTGATTTATTCGAAAGAAGTATATGTATGTATTCTTTGTATAATTCAATAATAATTTATTAATTAAACTATAAAAATATAACCTATAATTTAAATTCGTAAATAATTTGTGAAATTATATTATGTGTAATTTTCTATAATTTTTGTGATTATTTCGTAATTAAACGTGATTTAGAGTTCATTTTTATAAAAATTAATTATTTATATTATTTATAAATAATATTTTGTAAAGATTTTTAAGGTTTTTAAATTAAATAAATTTACAGAAATAATTTCGTGAGTTTTAAAATTAAAGGAAGTTTATAAGATTTATTTTATAATTTTTAGAAATTTTTGTATAATTTTTAGAAGCTCAAAAGGCTTTAAAAAAAATAAATGCAGTGGCCCGGGGTCGAACCCGGGACCTCACTGTTAGAATGCACACCCCGAACCAGTACACGAAAGGCCTTAGCCGCGTCTAAACCCGGCCCCAATTGTTTTTAAGTCAACTCTCCCAGTTTTCCCCAATTCAATCGAAACCCTAAATCGAAATCAATCAAATTGAACCCCGAATTGATTCTGTTAATGACCAAATTCATGGGGCTTTGTTCCCCATGATAAAACGAGTAGAATGATGTATTCAATTACCTGTTTTGTTTCGAAATGATGCTAAGAACAGTGAGGAACAAGCCGCGGTATAGCTCGAGATTGAATGTTGATCAATCCTTGATAAAAATCAAATTAATCGTGCAGACTACTTCGAATGATACTTAGGATTGAAAGCCCTATGTTAATTGCAGTGTTTAGGGCTCGGAGGTTGAGGTTCGATTAGTTGCAGGTCGAGAATGAAGAAGATGATCGATTTCACTGTTTGTGCGTGTTTCAGGTGTGTGTTCTGGTCGCATTCGATTAGGAATTTATTTAGGAACGTTTATGTTGAATTAATTTAATTAAAGTGGTATTTTAGTGGATGATTTAGCCGTTTGATTTGGTCGGAAATAAAGTGGAAAATTTAGCCGTTGGTCTGACCGTGTATACGCGTGTTTGTGTTGGATTTCGTTCGATTGGGATCCAAGAAAGAATTCGGACCGATTGTGGGATTCGAAATCGGGTGATTTCGTTGTTTTAGCCGTCGCCGGAGTTTGGGCGGAATCTGGCCAGAATTCCGCCGGAAAAACGAAAGGGGCGGGGGGTTGGGTTTGAAAATTTCAAAGTTACAGATTTGGTCCCTGCGGTTTCATTGTTATTATTTCATGTTATATAATTTCTTTTGAAGTTTCAGAATTGTTAAAATACCCCCTGGACTTTATGTTTATTATTATTATTATTATTATTATTATTATTATTATTATTATTATTATTATTATTATAATTACTACTATTATTTTTTTTTGTAATTATTGAAATTAATAACGCATTAAAATTTAATTGTTTATAAAAAAAATACCAGATGTTACAGTCTCCCCTGCTTTAGGAAATTTCGTCCCGAAATTTTAATCACGAGGAAGTTGAAACGAAAGGATGAGGATACTGGGGTTTTATTTGGTTCTCACGTTCCCAGGTGAACTCCGGACCACGTTTAGATTTCCAGTGGATTTTGACAATAGGTATCCGGCTACGTCTGAGTTGTTTGACTTCCTGATCCATAATTGCCACAGGTTTCTCGATAAAATGCACAGATTCATCAATTTGGACTTCGTCGAGTGGAATGTGGAGATTTTCATCAGCGAGGCAATTGGTGAGGTTTGAAACATGAAACGTCGGTTTGCGGGTGATAAGTTGTGCTAGGATTCAGTTGAGTTCCGAGAGCTGTTTGGAGACTTTTCCAGAAACGAGAGATGAATCGACCATCGTGATCGGAAATGATGTTCAATGGCACACCATGTTGGCTGATTATCTCATTGATATAGATACGAGTCAGTTTCTCAACTCGATTATCTTCCCGAATTAGAATGGAATGTGCTAACTTAGTCAAACGACCAACGATATTCCAGATGTTGTCGTTGTTGAGAGGAAACATTGGAAATGATGACGAGTTACCATGGTATGTTAGACTTATAATCACAACTTCCAGAATGTAATTTCGTGGTAAGGTGATGTCTAGAAATCAAGATAAGACCAACAATGATAAGAAAGGTTATCCGTCGGAATTTAAGAATCCCAAACGTCGCCATAAGAAACGACCTTAACGCATATGTTGTGAATATGTATTTCTCCTTTGACCAACCATCGGTCTGAGAATAACACGCTATGCGAAGATCTTAGAATGGGTTCATAATGATGGTTAAGAATATTATTAAAACAGAAAATGAATCAATCATTCAGAATAACGATTGATGTTTTAACGTCATACCACGGTATACGAATATTTGGAATAGATGCAGGTTAATTTCTCGATGTGGTGAGTTAATGGGTTTGCTATTACATAAAGATTACTCTGAACCTTTCCTTGGTGGGTAAACTTGATGGCATTACTGATCAAGTGGGTGAGAATTCGTCTAATCCGTAAATCATCACCAATAACCTCCACTGGGACATCACCTCTTCTTGGCCTAAATTTTGTGGCCTCCAACCTCATAACTTCTGACTCAACTTTGGAAAAGTCGAGGATGTCACTAATAAGTTGAAGGACTAGATCACCAGAAGACAACATGACACTCAAATGTTGTTTCTGATCTTTATCAAGTTTTGTTGTTGATAGAATTTCTGCTATGCTAACGACCCCTGATAATGGAGATCTTATCTCGTGTGACATGGTTGCTAGCATTTGTTTGCTCTCATCGTTTCCTCTATAATATGAATAGTTTTATTAAGTTCTGTCTCTTTGGCCTTCTGCACAGCTATTTCTTCCCTTAGTTTTGCCATCTTTTCTCTCTTTTTCACCTGATCAGTGATTTCCATGCCCATGTAATTAACACCAATTTTCTCCCCATCTTTGCTGAACACGGGTTCAACATATATTATGAATGTTTTGGCTCTAAATAACTCAATCTCAAAAGTAATTCCTCTCTTTGCTGGTAACTCTGTCCAGAACTTCTCTTTTAAAGTCTTGTTGTTCCAATCCAAGATAGATTTTAATGATCTTCAAGGTTAAGGATTTAAAAGCGGTTCAAGTAGTGACGCGAATAATAGGAAAGGTATTTGTAAACATGTTTTGCAAGGTAGCAATATCTAAGTAAGTTTACATACGCAGTTCAACAAACCATGAGTTCAGCTGAGAACATTTATATGACTAGAAAGTCATGTTCATGAGTTGACA
Organism: Flaveria linearis; assembly: GCA_024085815.1. NCBI lineage: Eukaryota > Viridiplantae > Streptophyta > Magnoliopsida > Asterales > Asteraceae > Flaveria > Flaveria linearis. The sequence continues at coordinate 6,116,348 of CM044017.1, read as the reverse complement.
ATATCTTCAGCAGAGGGATTGTTTAGGAATGCTACTATCGCACAATCACGTTTGATGATAGCTCAAAATGAAAGGAATAAACGTTTCCATATATGTAACACCCGTAATTCTTATCAAAAGAAATAAAACAAATAAAGAGATAGAAAAAGGAGGAAAAAGAAAGGCAAACCCCAAGGTTGAGGGACCAAAAGTGTTAAATATGATAAAAATCTTAAAAGTTGGTGTAAAAGGCGATATGGTCGCCCATAACCCTCTGCACACCCTTTCTTGTTCGGATTTTAGTGAGAGAAACAACAGAGACTACGAGCTTTAGAGAGAGAAAGAAGAAGAATCCGAGTTTGAGGTAAGATTAAGTGTTTTAAGTCATTTTTGGTTGACCTAGCCTCGATTGTATGCTCATAGGTGTTATTGCATGTTCGGGTTATGTGTTTCAGCGGGTTGTAGGTGTTGAGAACATCTGAGAAATTCAAGTTTTAGAGTTTGAAGGTTTAAAACAGCACAGGTGAGTTTCTAGACCCCCTTTTTACTCGTTTTTAAAATGATTTGGGGCTGGAAAATGCATGTATGTATGTTTTTATGGATTTGTGTATGAAACCCGTATGTTATGTACCTGGGTATAATTATAGAGTATGTTTTAGGGTGAACGTATGTCTATGTTTGTGTTAAGTTACGCCTGAATCCGTATGTACATGCTTAGAAATAGGTATTATGCTGTTTGAGGACTGGAATACGACTTAGACACATGAATAGGCTGCTAATACGACTAATAAGACCAAATAGTGGTCGTATGACCATTAGAAATGTTCTGTGGGGTTATACGACTGAATAGTGGTCGTATGACCATTAGAAATTTTTTAAGTGTGGGGTTATACGACTGAATAGTGGTCGTATGACCATTAGAAATATTCTAAGTGTGGGGTTATATGACTGAATAGTGGTCGTATGACCATTAGAAATATTCTAAGTGTGGGGTTATATGACTGAACAGTGGTCGTATGACCATTAGAAATATTCTAAGTGTGGGGTTATATGACTGAACAGTGGTCGTATGACCATTAGAAATTTTCTAAGTGTGGGGTTATACGACTGAACAGTGGTCGTATGACCAGTAGAAATTTCCTAAGTCTGGGGAATGAAACGACTGAGCAGGGCTCATACGACTGAGCAGGGCTCATACGACTGAGCAGGGCTCATACGACTGAGCAGGGCTCATACGACTGAGCAGGGCTCATACGACTGAACAGGGCTCATACGCCCAAACACTTAGATTTTTTAACAGAATTTTCTTGGAGTTTGTGCAGTAGGGTTTCACATGATTAATGACTAGGGTTAATTAATAATGATGTTTTATGCATGTAATGATGATAAATGATTAACCCTTATTATTCCTGATACTATTATCAGTATTTTATTATTGTTAACAATATTATTATTTAAATATTGTTATGTATGGAATGACATGATGAAGAATGTTTAGAACCTTACGAAGAAGTATTATCATTAATAAAGTGAAAGATTAATGATAAAGAGAAGTGGAACGTAAATGACTGAACGAAAGTCTTGCATGGTCTAAGGGGCACGAGATGGAATTGACGGTTAAGAAGTCTTGGAAATGGTGCTTGGTTCTAGTAACTAGGCCTATTACGAGCCTTATGGTAGATTATGGACAGTGAGCCATAGTTGCCTTAAGAACAACGGGCAGTGTCTTTGTGACCTGTCACGGGATAGTTGTTACAGCAGGAGTGGTGACGATCACTCCCGGGGTTAACGTGACCCTGGATGAGACGTTGTCGGTCTATGGACAGAGAGCCATAGGGGCAACAAGGTTGTCGGTCTATGGACAGAGAGCCATAGGGGCAACCAGGTGTCGGTCTATGGACTGAGAGCCATAGGGGCACCAGGTGTCGGTCTATGGACTGAGAGCCATAGGGGCACCAGACGGATACGATGTGCTTTGTCGGCTCATGGGTTGGAACCATGAGGGCAGAGAAGAGAGGTGACCCTTAGAGATTTGCATGCTTGACGAATGAAAGTTAAAGAACGAATGATGAAGATAATAATGAAATTACCTACGTGTACGAACGATGTGTGATCACATATGCATAACGAACATTTTGGAATGAGAAGTAAAGTATTTTAAATACAAAACTAGAACTCACTCAGCAACGTTGACTTTTATGTATTTTCCAGTTGGCAGGTAACAGGTTGCTGAGGGTGGCACACGGGGATGGCTACTTGGCGGGCAAGACTGACACCCATTTATGTTTTGATGACACTGTTGTTTTGTAATTCATGCAACTAATTATTTTGTGACTTATGAACTAGAATGTATTGCTTAGCAACAGTGTTTAAAATGTATGAATGGGTTTTTGTTAAAATTAATTCCGTTGCTTTAATTTATAATATATGAATGTTTATGCTGTGAATGACCAACTGTGAGGTGCCCGGGAAAGGGGCCTTACATATTGTCCCACCAACATAGTGCTGAGTCAGTAAAGGAGTCAGGAACTCCCTCTCAATCTTATCAAGTTCCCTGTGAGGACAGAATTCCTCAATTACCAGCTTCTTCAACTCGGACCACTTTCCAATGCGCTATAAGATTCAAACACTAAAATAGTTAGTTTAAGATTCTGTAATTCTTATCAAAAAGAAAGTGGTCCGAGTTGAAGAAGCTGGTAACTGAGGATTCTGTCCTCACAGGGAACTTGATAAGATTGAGAGGGAGTTCCTGACTCCTTTACTGACTCAGCACTATGTTGGTGGGACAATATGTAAGGCCCCCTTCCCGGGCACCTCACAGTTGGTCATTCACAGCATAAATATTCATATATTATAAATTAAAGCAGCGGAATTAATTTTAACAAAAACCCATTCATACATTTTAAACACTGTTGCTAAGCAATACATTCTAGTTCATAAGTCACAAAATAATTAGTTGCATGAATTACAAAACAACAGTGTCATCAAAACATAAATGGGTGTCAGTCTTGCCCGCCAAGTAGCCATCCCCGTGTGCCACCCTCAGCAACCTGTTACCTGCCAACTGGAAAATACATAAAAGTCAGCGTTGCTGAGTGAGTTCTAGTTTTGTATTTAAAATACTTTACTTCTCGTTCCAAAACGTTCGTTATGCATATGTGATCACACATCGTTCGTACACGTAGGTAATTTCATTATTATCTTCATCATTCGTTCTTTAACTTTCATTCGTCAATCATGCAAATCTCTAAGGGTCACCTCTCCTCTCTGCCCTCATGGTTCCAACCCAAGAGCCGACAAAGCACATCGTATCCGTCTGGTGCCCCTATGGCTCTCAGTCCATAGACCGACACCTGGTGCCCCTATGGCTCTCAGTCCATAGACCGACACCTGGTTGCCCCTATGGCTCTCTGTCCATAGACCGACAACCTCGTTGCCCCTATGGCTCTCTGTCCATAGACCTACAACGTCTCATCCGGGGTCACGTTAACCCCGGGAGTGATCGTCACCACTTCTGCTGTAACAACTATCCTGTGACAGGTGACAAAGACACTGCCCCGTTGTTCTTAAGGCAACTATGGCTCACTGTCCATAATCTACCATAAGGCTCGTAATAGGCCTAGTTACTAGAACCAAGCACCAATTCCAAGACTTCTTAACCGTCAATTCCATCTCGTGCCCCTTAGACCATGCAAGACTTTCGTTCATTCATTTACGTTCCACTTCTCTTTATCATTAATCTTTCACTTTATTAATGATAATACTTCTTCGTAAGGTTCTAAACATTCTTCATCATGTCATTCCATACATAACAATATTTAAATAATAATATTGTTAACAATAATAAAATACTGATAATAGTATCAGTAATAATAAGGGTTAATCATTTATCATCATTACATGCATAAAACATCATTATTAATTAACCCTAGTCATTAATCATGCGAAACCCTACTGCACAAACTCCAAGAAAATTCTGTTAAAAATTCTAAGTGTTTGGGCGTATGAGCCATGTTCAGTCGTATGAGCCCTGCTCAGTCGTATGAACCCTGCTCAGTCGTATGAGCCCTGCTCAGTCGTTTCATTCCCCAGACTTAGGAAATTTCTACTGGTCATACGACCACTGTTCAGTCGTATAACCCCACACTTAGAAAATTTCTAATGGTCATACGACCACTGTTCAATCATATAACCCCACACTTAGAATATTTCTAATGGTCATACGACCATTGTTCAGTCATATAACCCCACACTTAGAATATTTCTAATGGTCATACGACCACTATTCAGTCATATAACCCCACACTTAGAATATTTCTAATGCTCATACGACCACTATTCAGTCGTATAACCCCACACTTAAAAAATTTCTAATGGTCATACGACCACTATTCAGTCGTATAACCCCACAGAACATTTCTAATGGTCATACGACTACTATTTGGTCTTATTAGTCGTATTAGCAGCCTATTCATGTGTCTAAGTCGTATTCCAGTCCCCAAACAGCATAATACCTATTTCTAAGCATGTACATACGGATTCAGGCGTAACTTAACACAAACATAGACATACGTTCACCCTAAAACATACTCTATAATTATACCCAGGTACATAACATACGGGTTTCATACACAAATCCATAAAAACATACATACATGCATTTTCCAGCCCCAAATCATTTTAAAAACGAGTAAAAAGGGGGTCTAGAAACTCACCTGTGCTGTTTTAAACCTTCAAACACTAAAACTTGAATTTCTCAGATGTTCTCAACACCTACAACCCGCTGAAACACATAACCCGAACATGCAATAACACCTATGAGCATACAACCGAGGCTAGATCAACCAAAAATGACTTAAAACACTTAATCTTACCTCAAACTCGAATTCTTCTTCTTTCTCTCTCTAAAGCTCGTAGTCTCTATTGTGTCTCTCACTAAAATCCGAACAAGAAAGGGTGTGCAGAGGGTTATGGGCGACCATATCGCCTTTTACACCAACTTTTAAGATTTTTATCATATTTAACACTTTTGCTCCCTCAACCTTGGGGTTTGTCTTTCTTTTTCCTCCTTTTTCTTTCTCTTTATTTCTTTTATTTCTTTATGATAAGAATTACGGGTGTTACAAGTCCACCCCCCTTATATAGGTTTCGTCCCCGAAACCTGTTATTCCTCAAACAGATGTGGGTAATGTTGTCTCATCTCCTCTTCAGTCTCCCACGTGGACTCGGATCCCTTCCTGTGCTTCCACTGTACACGCACAAGAGGAACCACTTTATTCCTCAACCTCTTTTCTTTACGATCAATGATTGCCACTGGTTGCTCCACGTAATTGAGCCGTTCGTCTACTTCAATATCCTCCAGTGGAACAATCATATCTTCATCAGCTAAGCACTTCCTCAAATGAGATACATGGAATGTGGGATGAAGTCCACTTAACTCATCTGGCAGTTCAAGTCGATAGGCTACCTCCCCTACTCGTGCGATGATTCGGAAAGGTCCTATATATCTCGGGCTTCGCTTACCCCGTTTCCTGAATCGGATGATTCCTTTCCAAGGTGAGACCTTCAACATGACTCGGTCACCAACCTTGAACTTTATCGGTCTTCGCCTCTTGTCAGCATACGACTTTTGTCTATCTTTCGCCGCCTTCATGAAGGCTTTGATCTTTTCTAATTTCTCAGTCGTAGCTTCAATCACCTCAACACCTCCCAGTTCTTTCTGCCCAATGTTTCCCCAACATACGGGCGTCCTACATCTCCTACCGTATAGCATCTCGTAGGGTGGCATGCCAATGCTGGCATGATAACTGTTATTATATGAGAATTTTGCTAACGGCAAGTGATCATCCCAACTTCCTCCAAAATCGATCACGCACGCCCGAATCATGTCTTCGAGTGTTTGGATCGTCCTCTCATACTGACCGTCCGTCTGAGGGTGATATGCTGTACTAATGTGTAGCCTCGTCCCCATTGCATCATGAAATCTTTTCCAAAATTTGGAGGTAAACCGGGTGTCACGATCAGACACAATAGACACCGGTACACCATGACGAGCTACAATTTCCTTGATGAACAGATCCGCCAATCTTTCAGATGAGTATGTTTCACGGATCGGTAGGAAGTGGGCACTCTTCGTCAGGCGGTCAACTATCACCCATATAGCATCATATCCTTTAGGGGTACGTGGTAACTTCGTGATGAAGTCCATGGTGATGTGCTCCCACTTCCACTCGGGTATATCCAACGGTTGGATCTTCCCGTAAGGCTTCTGGTGTTCTGCCTTTACTTGTAAGCAAGTTAGGCATTTACTCACGTACTCTACTACGTCACGTTTCATACCCGGCCACAAGTAATCCTTCTTCATATCGTGGTACATTTTGGTAGCACCGGGGTGAATGGAGTATCGAGTTTTATGGGCCTCATCCATGATCTTCTCACGTAGATCCCCGTATCGGGGAATCCACATTCGCCCAAATCGGGTCTTAACACCAAGAGTGTTCTCACCCAATTCCGTAACTAGACCTCTCATCCTTTCGGAGTTAAGACGATCTTCTTTCAAAGCCTCATCTTGAAACTCCTTAACCTGAGTCATCACATCAGAGGTCATAATTAGTTGATAGGCCTTTACCCGAATCGGCTCGGGCCTTTCCTTTCTGCTAAGGGCGTCTGCCACCACGTTGGCTTTGCCCGGATGGTAATGGATTTCGCAATCGTAATCCTTTATTAGTTCCAACCATCGCCTCTGCCTCATGTTCAGATCTTTCTGCTCGAAGAAGTACTTCAAGCTTTTGTGGTCCATGAAGATGGTGCACTTCGTCCCGTAGAGATAGTGCCGCCAAATCTTCAACGCAAAAACCACCGCGGCTAATTCTAGATCGTGTGTGGGATAGTTGACTTCGTGGGTCTTCAGCTGTCGAGATGCGTAGGCTATCACCCTTCCACGTTGCATCAACACACAACCTAGCCCAGAATAAGATGCATCCGAATAGACCACTAAGTCTTCATTTCCCTCGGGCAATGTCAAGACAGGAGCTTGTGTTAGTGTTGTATTTAACTCCTTAAAGGCCGTCTCCTGCTCTTGACCCCACACGAATTTTACGTCCTTGCGGGTCAATTTTGTCAATGGTGAGGCTATCTTGGAGAAGTTTTGAATGAATCTCCTGTAGTAGCCCGCCAATCCCAAGAAGCTACGAATCTTGAATGGCGGCTTTGGTGATTTCCATTGCATCACAGCCTCGACCTTTGCTGGGTCCACCATGATTCCCTCTGCATTTACCACGTGACCCAGAAATTGCACCTCGCGTAGCCAAAAAGCACATTTGGAGAACTTAGCATACAGCTTCTCCCTTCTCAAGGTCTCCAACACTTCCCGAATATGGCCGGCATGCTCTTCTTTGCTCCTCGAATAAATCAGGATATCATCGATGAACACAATTACTGATTTATCTAACATCGGCCGACACACTCGGTTCATCAAATCCATAAAAGCAGCCGGTGCATTAGTCAACCCAAAAGACATGACGAGAAACTCGTAGTGACTGTAGCGCGTCCGAAAAGCTGTTTTAGGAATGTCCTGCTCCTTTACCTTCAATTGATGGTAGCCAGATCGAAGATCTATTCTCGAGAACCAACTGGCACCCTGGAGCTGGTCGAACAAGTCATCGATTCTCGGTAACGGATACCGATTCTTTATTGTCAACTTGTTCAATTCACGGTAGTCGATACACATTCTCATGCTACTGTCCTTCTTTTTCACGAATAAGACCGGAGCACCCCAAGGAGAGATACTCGGTCTAATGAAGCCCTTATCAAGCAACTCTTGCAGTTGCTCCATCAACTCCTTCATTTCCGTCGGAGCCAATCGATACGGTGCTTTAGCAACAGGTTGGGCATCGGGTATCAATTCGATCTGGAATTCGATTTCGCGGTCAGGTGGCAATCCCGATAAGTCTTCCGGGAATACATCTGGAAACTCACACACAACCGGAACATCGGATAGTTGTGGTGTTGGCGTTTCCCATCCTTTACGTAACATAAGTAGGCGCTGCACCCACGCCTCATACACTTGCCTGCCACCGCCATCGAAATCACCTTCGGAATCATCGTTACCCGATCACCGTATATCGTTACCAGACTTCCGTCAGATGTCGTCAGCCTGATCATCTTCTTTCGACATACGATATTCGCTTCGTAGGTTGCCAACCAATCCATTCCTAACACCACATCAAATCCACCTAGGGGTATCACATGTAATCTAGCAGCAAACCTATGGCCTTCTAACTCTGTGGCACAGTCCTCTATCACATCCGTAACTCTAGTAGACTTACCAATAGCAGTTTCTACATCAAAGGGCTCATCAATGCATTTACTACTAGCAGGCAACTTAACACAGAAGGTAGCAGAAATGAAACTCTTACTAGCACCAGAATCAAATAACACAGAAGCAAGAGTTTGATTTACTAGAAACGTACCTGACACAACATCGGGGTCCGTCCTAGCCTCCTCCCTGGTCATGGTGAAAGCTCTGGCACTTGTCTTCTACCCTTCAGTCCCGGCCGTCTTCTTTGCCCCGGAACTCTCCACCCTCAGCTTTCTGCAGTCTTTGCTCATATGGCCCGCCTCACCGCAGGTAAAACACCTCAGCTCCTTACAATCCTTCAAGACGTGGCCCGGCTTTCCGCATTTGTAACACACTTTGAGCCCCATTCTGCACTCACCCGTATGCTCCTTCCCGCACTTGCCACACCTTTTAGGCCCCGAGCTTGATGACCCCACCTTACGGTCATCCACTGTCATCCTTTTGTTGTTCGGGGTAAAGCCACCACGCCCGTACCGCTTCCCATTCCAGTTCCGGTCGCCCCCACCAGCCTTCTTCACCTCTGCATCCGCTACCTCCCTCTCATCATAGAGCCTCCCAGCCAAATCCACTGCCGACCTAAATGTGCTTGGTCGGGCAGCAATCAAATGCCTACGAATGTCGGCTGGCAGCCCCTGAATGTACCGGTTAATCTTGCGAGATACCGGTGTCACCTGATCCGGCACCAGCCTCGCCATCTCATTGAATTTAGTAGTGTACTGCTGGTGGGTCATGGTTCCCGCCTCGAGTTGCAGGAACTCCCTCTCAATCTTATCAAGTTCCCTGTGAGGACAGAATTCCTCAATTACCAGCTTCTTCAACTCGGACCACTTCATCTTCCCGATGGCCCTGCTGCCCTCAGCTTGGACGATATTCCCACCAACATAGTGCTGAGTTAGTAAAGGAGTGGGTGGAAAACTTCACCTTCTGATCTTCCCGGCACTCACTGATCTCGAGTACCGCTTCCATCTCCCTTACCCACCGATGTGCGGCAGCAGCGTTGCCATTTCCATCGAAAGTCGGGGGCCTGCACCTCTGGAATGCCCCGTAATTGCATCCCTTGGTCGTCACCCCTACCACATCATCTTCCTCTTCATCAGACACTACAATCTCAGGATCCGGTCGGTCCTCTTCTCCCTTGCTTTCCTTTCCAGTCGACCCTCTCCTGTCCTCCTTCTCCTTCCTCTCCTCGTTCCTTATAGCTCTAATAACGTCGGTCACTACAGATGGCATAACTGCCTGTAGGACCTGGTGTACCTCGTCAGCAATCGCCTCCCTAGCTGAGGCATTCAGACTAGCATTCTCAGTTTCTTCATTCCGGTCAGGAACCTCGGGGTTCACAGGAGTCGTCTTAGGAGCTTTAGCACTGCTCCTAGTCGTACGCGGATGACCTCTACCTCTAGCAGCCTTAGAAGGTTTCTTCCCAGCCATTTTCCTATGCGCTATAAGATTCAAACACTAAAACAGTCATTCAAGGAACAGCTCAGTTTATGTCAAGTATAGTAAGTCTCTAATTACAGTGGCCAGTTGTGATTAGCCACTTACTTTACTCTTCACACCCCAAGCACTTCCTATCCTGACTACATCAGCATCTAAATCTACTAAGAACACATAAATCACATAGCACACGCACATAACACTAATTAACTTTTAAGAAAAGCAATACCTGATGGCACATGGCTACTCGGGCTGACATCCCTCTTTCCGTCCCATTCTCAGTTTAAGTTAAGGTTTATTTTTGAAAATTTACCCGTTTCACTTAAACTTTGGCTCTGATACCAACTTGTAAGGCCCCTTCCCGGGCACCTCACAGTTGGTCATTCACAGCATAAACATTCATATATTATAAATTAAAGCAGCGGAATTAATTTTAACAAAAACCCATTCATACATTTTAAACACTGTTGCTAAGCAATACATTCTAGTTCATAAGTCACAAAATAATTAGTTGCATGAATTACAAAACAACAGTTTCATCAAAACTTAAATGGGTGTCAGTCTTGCCCCCCAAGTAGCCATCCCCGTGTGCCACCCTCATCAACCTGTTACCTGCCAACTGGAAAATACATAAAAGTCAGCGTTGCTGAGTGAGTTCTAGTTTTGTATTTAAAATACTTTACTTCTCATTCCAAAACGTTCGTTATGCATATGTGATCACACATCGTTCGCACACGTAGGTAATTTCATTATTATCTTCATCATTCGTTCTTTAACTTTCATTCGTCAAGCATGCAAATCTCTAAGGGTCACATCTCTTCTCTGCCCTCATGGTTCCAACCCATGAGCCGACAAAGCACATCGTATCCGTCTGGTGCCCCTATGGCTCTCAGTCCATAGACCGACACCTGGTGCCCCTATGGCTCTCAGTCCATAGACCGACACCTGGTTGCCCCTATGGCTCTCTGTCCATAGACCGACAACCTCGTTGCCCCTATGGCTCTCTGTCCATAGACCGACAACGTCTCATCCGGGTCACGTTAACCCCGGGAGTGATCGTCACCACTCCTGCTGTAACAACTATCCCGTGACAGGTCACAAAGACACTGCCCCGTTGTTCTTAAGGCAACTATGGCTCACTGTCCATAATCTACCATAAGGCTCGTAATAGGCCTAGTTACTAGAACCAAGCACCATTTCCAAGACTTCTTAACCGTCAATTCCATCTCGTGCCCCTTAGACCATGCAAGACTTTCGTTCATTCATTTACGTTCCTCTTCTCTTTATCATTAATCTTTCACTTTATTAATGATAATACTTCTTCGTAAGGTTCTAAACATTCTTCATCATGTCATTCCATACATAACAATATTTAAATAATAATATTGTTAACAATAATAAAATACTGATAATAGTATCAGTAATAATAAGGGTTAATCATTTATCATCATTACATGCATAAAACATCATTATTAATTAACCCTAGTCATTAATCATGCGAAAAGCTACTGCACAAACTCCAAGAAAATTCTGTTAAAAATTCTAAGTGTTTGGGCGTATAAGCCCTGTTCAGTCGTATGAGCCCTGCTCAGTCGTATGAGCCCTGCTCAGTCGTATGAGCCATGCTCAGTCGTTTCATTCCCCAGACTTAGGAAATTTCTACTGGTCATACGACCACAGTTCAGTCGTATAACCCCACACTTAGAAAATTTCTAATGGTCATACGACCACTGTTCAGTCATATAACCCACACTTAGAATATTTCTAATGGTCATACGACCACTGTTCAGTCATATAACCCCACACTTAGAATATTTCTAATGGTCATACGACCACTATTCAGTCATATAACCCCACACTTAGAATATTTCTAATGGTCATACGACCACTATTCAGTCGTATAACCCCACACTTAAAAAATTTCTAATGGTCATACGACCACTATTCAGTCGTATAACCCCACAGAACGTTTCTAATGGTCATACGACCACTATTTGGTCTTATTAGTCGTATTAGCAGCCTATTCATGTGTCTATGTCGTATTCCAGTCCCCAAACAGCATAATACCTATTTCTAAGCATGTACATACGGATTCAGGCGTAACTTAACACAAACATAGACATACGTTCACCCTAAAACATACTCTATAATTATACCCAGGTACATAACATACGGGTTTCATACACAAATCCATAAAAACATACATACATGCATTTTCCAGCCCCAAATCATTTTAAAAACGAGTAAAAAGGGGGTCTAGAAACTCACCTGTGCTGTTTTAAACCTTCAAACTCTAAAACTTGAATTTCTCAGATGTTCTCAACACCTACAACCCGCTGAAACACATAACCCGAACATGCAATAACACCTATGAGCATACAAACGAGGCTAGATCAACCAAAAATGACTTAAAACACTTAATCTTACCTCAAACTCGAATTCTTCTTCTTTCTCTCTCTAAAGCTCGTAGTCTCTGTTGTTTCTCTCATTAAAATCCGACCAAGAAAGGGTGTGCAGAGGGTTATGGGCGACCATATCGCCTTTTACACAACTTTTAAGATTTTTATCATATTTAACACTTTTGGTCCCTCAACCTTGGGGTTTGTCTTTCTTTTTCCTCCTTTTTCTTTCTCTTTATTTCTTTTATTTCTTTTTGATAAGAATTACGGGTGTTACAATATAGCTAGGACAAAATACAAGGATAAAGGGAGAGAAATTGATTTAAGAATTTTAAGTGCTCCAAACTTGGAATCCAAATCATCCTAATACGATCGGGTCTCCTTTCAGGTTCAGAAATCATGCTTTGACTTGATAGGTCGAATCACCATCATTGGTTCACCCTTCAAGTTACTTCATGCTTCTCGTTACTTGATTACAGCCATGGTAAGTTGAAGATCAAGAACTGGGATTAGTCATCAAGGTATGGAATTCATGCTTATCCTAACAAGAAAATAATCGAAGGTTGACATTTGTCACCAAAATACGGGTTTCAATCCTATTTTTGTGAGACCATGTCATTTGTAAATTCCAATAAGAATAATTGAAGTCAATCCTTAAGATAGGGAAGTCACCCTAATCCAGAGGATGAAATTTCACCAAACAAACAAATGGGAAACCATTTATCGAAATAGAGATTCACCAAAGTAAGGGAATCTCTCCTGCTTTGATGAGATAGAATCATTTAGGAGATACGAGTGTTCTTAGTCATAGATTAACTTGCAAACTCTTGCATTTCCCACGGTGCAAGCAGTGTGAAGTTTGACTTAACGATGAAGGGAAATTAATATCAATTAGGAATTCGGAAAATTTCAAGTTACATCAGTGTAACAAAGGAAAGATCATGCCAACAAGCTTAAGATCAAAGTTTGAGATAGCAGAATTTGTTAGGATGGTGTTCAAATCTTGAATAATTTAAATCAGGAAGACGAAATCAAGTACAAGAATGATTCGACATTACAATGAGATGTGAACATTCGATTCACAATCGAAGGGAATACATGGACTTCTCAAGATATGAGGTCAGCCATAACCTTATTGAAGACATGCGTACTTATAAGTGGTAACTAGGTTATAATTAGTTTATTCGATTATTGAGGTGAGTGACCACTTATAATATAAAATATTCAATTAACAAAGTATCCCGAGATGTAGGAATTCCACCTACAGCATTGCATGTTCTAAATTATAGGACACGTTCTTAAGAGGATTTGAGAACCGTAAGTAACGGTTTAAAGTTTTGAAGACCACTGGGTGTTTAGGAAAGTGTTCTCGATACTTTCGAACCACTATAGTAATCCGGTAGCTCCTTTGGTTCCACTGAGCTTAGTGGGGTTACAAGAACTGAAATGCTTGTAGGTACAAGCACGTGGAGGGTTAGGACAAATAGAGATTTGAGCAGGGTTCGCACCTTGATTCAGATGAGTTAGGAGGGTTGGTACGACCGCAGCAACCTCACGTGCTACAATAGAAGTAATCTTACGGCCAGAGTTTCCAGATCGGGATCGTTTTTGACAGGTAGACATTTTGAAATATCATTAAGATATTTTATGAGAATTAGGCAATATGAGCTATACAACATGAAAACGACAATCGGGAATTTGGCATAATAATAATGAGATGTTCCGTGTGTAATCGTGTGATTCGTAAATCAAAGCGAGTACGTTAACTAACCAAAGTTTTAAGTCACCCACATCTTTGTTGAAGTCATGCGTTCCGATAAGCAGATACTCATCCCACTCTTCCAACCTTGCATGTATTGGGTGGTGAGGCACAGACTTTGTCGAGATTTTGAAAACCACGAATAACGATTCAAAGCTCGTTTTGAAAATTATTCGATTTAGACACACAATGCCTTGACTTTGATTTAAGATTTGTGGGTGCTTTGATAGGAATCAAAGTATAAAAAGAATCACATATGGTTCCACTCATCAAGTTTCAATAATCCATGCTTCGGTCCATCAAGATCATTATGTAGCCTAATTTAAGCACATTCTTAGTATACCGATGATGTTTATATATAGGGTTCCCCGCAGTGTTCCCACCACATCCACGATATACTTTGAATAATACTTAAACTAGTTACATAACATCTTAATTTTCCTTAGCATCATTCCAAAGAATAACGTAATATAAGTTTGATGTGAGCTACCGCAACTTATGTATAGGCGGTTTTACCAGTATATAAAATGGCTACAGACAAACCTATACATCGGTTCCACACGAGAATTGATGACCGTAGAGAAAACATTTCCAAAGTGTAAATAGATTAATGTGACGTAGCAAGATCCACAAGCGTATACGTATAGTTTACAACCAAACCAATCCATGCCTCAGTCAATCGAGATCATCACGTAGCCCAGTTTAAACACATTCTTGGTATACCAAGGATGCTTATATATAGGGTTCCCCGCAGCGTTCCCACCACATCCGTGGCATACCTAGAACGATGCCTAAACCAGTTACATGACATCCGTTTATCCTTAGCATAATCTTAAAGAATAACGTATTGTATGTGTAGAGAGTATCATTACTCCTCTACATTTATGTATTCCACTTTCATTCTAAGCATTATTCAGTAGTTACTGAAACGTTAAGTGGAGAAATGTCTCATAAGGTCAATATTATGATTGGAAATACTATGAAGGCTCTAAGTAGGACAGGACTTGAGTAAATGTTGATAATGTTTGATTGCCTTCAACAAGGACTTATAATGTTTGATTGCCTTCAACAAGGACTTACTAGAATTATGACCCTAGCATCCTATGGTATAGAATAGAAACATGTGATACTCATGATCGTTACCTCATGGTAAGATTAACCAGACTTCTCATGCATGGTTCATTGCAATTACGTGTGCACCCGTAATGGTAATTTACCTTGCATGATCACCCTTAGCTTCACTTACCCCAAGCTAACATCATAGTATTATTTAGATTCATCAAGCACAAATAATGTATTGTCCTTATGTCCATGAGCCAGTATTCCAATAATAGCATGTAATAGCAATAAGAACATAAGCACATTATATTTAATGATAACTGCATATTCGTCACATTTTCAGAATTTCAATCATAACCATGATAGGGTCGGATTCACTATCAGAGATCGACGCTACGCGTGATCACCGAAGTTCCCTAATAATATGATGTTGTACGTATACAAGCGTAAAGTTCTAGTATCAAAGTGCTGAAGAAGTTGTCTTCAGTTGTTGTGATGGTTTTTCTTTTTCAGTAGTTTGTACAACAGCTGAAAAGTTTGTTCTTCAGTTGTTATAGCTCAGTGGTTTGTATCCCATGGAGAAAGACTGAGAGTAATAATGTCTTCCTCGGGATGTTCAGATAACACGTGTATATGTATAAAATCAAGTATGTAGGAACATACTTGTATATTATTAGGTATATAGGAATATACCTGTACATTAAGTTCATAGACTTAATATACTTGACCCATTTGCCTTGTAGATTTGTGTATTGACCATAGTTTATCACTCATCCCAGAAATCCCCAGGTAGCGTAACGGGTCTCGAAATGAGATTTATACGAATACGCTTGCCTTAGCCCGAAGGCCTTTTGCCAGGAAATCCAAAATACAGGTGTCTATGTGTCACACAAATCATGAAGATCATTTAGGTAAAATCAAATGCACACAGTCCCTAGCATGCATCCTATATGAAGGTTCTTAGGTTATAGTCTAGGTCGAATTCTCCACCTAAATCTCTATAACCAAGGCTCTGATACCAATCTATCACACCCTCGCTTAGAGCGGAAACACGAGGATGCGGCGGACGGGATCGTCATAACACTTGGTAAAAATACAGAGATATAATATATGCAAACTTCTCGTGTCATGACGTCCCCCGACACAATGGTGACTTGTGTCGTGGTTAGTCAGTTCCACGACTATCATAGTCTTATTGACTCTAAATCCAAATACACAATGTTTAAATATGGAAACAAATGACAAATATTACATATGCAAATCTATTGAAATCCTGAGGTCTCTGCTAAGGCATCTGCACTAGCTATCCTCTTTGATTATGTTCACCTGAAAAGATATGCTCAAAAATGTCAACACATAATGTTGGTGAGTTCCGCAGGTTTAAATTTAAAACACTTGATGCTGTATAGAATTTGATATGGAATCATACTGCAAGCGCAAACCACATAACATGTGTTTAAAGACAACCAAACCTAATGACGTTATGCATATAAATTTGACGGAATATATTCACCCATGGCCTGATTGCTGGCAGCTGTAGTCGGTAACTCACAAGTAAAACCGATCTGTCGAGGGTGGGGGTGTCAACCCAGTAGTACTACCAATACCTAACCGTTGGTTCCCAAACCCGGGAATTAATGGTTGTAAGAATCATAGAATAACACCATGTATGCATGCAAAACAGTATCACATTGATTCCAAGTATGAAAACAAAATATACGATGTACAGCATTGAAAACGGGTGAGCATACTTTTCCACCATTGATTGAAAACAGTAAAAACTTGTATAAACATAAAAAGGGGCCACGAAACTCACCTTGAATTGATGTAATGCACAAAGACTTCACAGAATAAACAATGCACGATCAAACACGATCAATACCTATTATTGATTATAACTAAGCCTTTAAAACATATTCAATGCGAATAGATATGTTTGATTGAATTCGAGTCGGTTCGGTTTGACGTCTACGATTAGTTATATATATTTGAGTTTGATTTTATACCCTACGATATTAGGATTTAAATTGAGTTGTGGGATCTTGGACAAATAATGAAATTATTTGTATATTTGATTTATTCGAAAGAAGTATATGTATGTATTCTTTGTATAATTCAATAATAATTTATTAATTAAACTATAAAAATATAACCTATAATTTAAATTCGTAAATAATTTGTGAAATTATATTATGTGTAATTTTCTATAATTTTTGTGATTATTTCGTAATTAAACGTGATTTAGAGTTCATTTTTATAAAAATTAATTATTTATATTATTTATAAATAATATTTTGTAAAGATTTTTAAGGTTTTTAAATTAAATAAATTTACAGAAAATAATTTCATTAGTTTTAAAATTAAAGGAAGTTTATAAGATTTATTTTATAATTTTTAGAAATTTTTGTATAATTTTTAGAAGCTCAAAAGGCTTTAAAAAAATAAATGCAGTGGCCCGGGGTCGAACCCGGGACCTCACTGTTAGAATGCACGCCCCGAACCAGTACACGAAAGGCCTTAGCCGCGTCTAAACCCGGCCCCAATTGTTTTTAAGTCAACTCTCCCAGTTTTCCCCCAATTCAATCAAAACCCTAAATCGAAATCAATCAAATTGAACCCCGAATTGATTCTGTTAATGACCAAATTCATAGGGCTTTTGTTCCCCATGATAAAACGAGTAGAATGATGTATTCAATTACCTGTTTTGTTTCGAAATGATGCTAAGAACAGTGAGGAACAAGCCACGGTATAGCTCGAGACTGAATGTTGATCAATCCTTGATAAAAATCAAATTAATCGTGCAGACTACTTCGAATGATACTTAGGATTGAAAGCCCTATGTTAATTGCAGTGTTTAGGGCTCGGAGGTTGAGGTTCGATTAGTTGCAGGTCGAGAATGAAGAAGATGATCGATTTCACTGTTTGTGCGTGTTTCAGGTGTGTGTTCTGGTCGTATTCGATTAGGAATTTATTTAGGAACGTTTATGTTGAATTAATTTAATTAAAGTGGTATTTTAGTGGATGATTTAGCCGTTTGATTTGGTCGGAAATAAAGTGGAAAATTTAGCCGTTGGTCTGACCGTGTATACGCGTGTTTGTGTTGGATTTCGTTCGATTGGGATCCAAGAAAGAATTCGGACCGATTGTGGGATTCGAAATCGGGTGATTTCGTTGTTTTAGCCGTCGCCGGAGTTTGGCCGGAATCTGGCCGGAATTCCGCCGGAAAAACGAAAGGGGCGGGGGTTGGGTTTGAAAATTTCAAAGTTACAGATTTGGTCCCTGCGGTTTCATTGTTATTATTTCATGTTATATAATTTCTTTTGAAGTTTCAGAATTGTTAAAATACCCCCCTGGACTTTATGTTTATTATTATTATTATTATTATTATTATTATTATTATTATTATTATTATTATTATTATTATTATTATTATTATTATAATTACTACTATTATTTTTTTTGGTAATTATTGAAATTAATAACGCATTAAAATTTAATTGTTTATAAAAAAATACCGGATGTTACAGCTCACAAGGTGTTACGATACTTTCATTTGACCCCCCGGCTACGACGTTTGTATTGTTCAAGGCACACGGCAAAGGATATGATATGGCACAGTACTGGAAGATCAGAAGAGGGTACGATGCGTCATCCTGTTGATGGATCTTCATGGAAAGAATTTGATAAGAAGTACTCTAACTTCGCGAAGGAACCTCGAAATGTTCGCCTAGGGCTTGCAGCTGACGGTTTTAATCCATTTGGTAACATGAGTTCGGCTCATAGCACGTGGCCGGTTGTACTCACAACATATAATTTGCCTCACACGATCTCAATCTTGTGAATGCGGAATGTAAACAAGATTGGAGTGAAAGAAGATTGAATTGATCACAAAATGATTCGTTGATTGAATAACACAACCTATGAAAGGTCTTGTGCGATTTCGCACAGTACAGATATGAAAAATGAACAAAAGCTATTTTACAAAATGAAAACTAAACTATTTATACTTAAACAGCAGTTCTCGCGCGACAAGCTTTTCGCGTGGATCAATCTGTCGCGCGGCTAAGGCTTTCGCGTGGAAGACTTCTTCGTGTGACAGCTTCTTATCGCGTGGAACTGGCTTTCGCATAGGCTGTTATCAGACTTCATCTTCGTTCTATTTTCAAATGTTTTGCCGAGCCTTGATTAGTCTTCTACAATCTCCCCCTAGGCTCGGTGAAACATAATCAATCAAAATCAACATTTGCCTTCTTGTACGAACCTGCATTTGCATACCATTTATTCCTAAGGATCCGGTCAATCATCCACACATACTGGCAAGATAGAAAATAAACGGACTCATCAGCTGAAATGGGACAGTGTAAAAGCTTGAGTAAGTCGTCTTTGTCAAGCTTCATCAAGTCTGCTGGATCAATGATTCGAAATGACCTGTCAGTACATCTGATCACAGCGTGACCGGAATCCTTCCACATCTCTAAGAGAGTAATTGCTTTAAAGTGTTGGGAGGAACTGGAGCATGCATTGGGACTTTCCTGATAAATTTAGGATGTTAATAGACTCGTATTTTCATTGGAGCTTTAGTCTTTTCATCTATTCTTGTTGAGTCATCAATCAACTTAGATTTAGCAGTTTTAAAGTCCTTGAAATTTGTACGCATCTCCCTTCATATCATAGATCTTATCAACTCAGCTTCACCATGATTACTTTCATTGAAAAACGGAGCTTTGCCCATAGAGTAAAGATCTGCAGCACGTAAAGTATGAAAATCTTGTGATCTCTTCAAATAATCTATTTCTCCATTCCTTCTTTTTATCACATATAATCGTTTCTCTCCATCATATCCCCAACTGATCACATGAGACATTTCACCATACTTCTGCTTAGGCTTAGAAATAAATAGAAAATGAGCTTCAGTAGGTGGTGGTGGTGCTTTGAACATTAATCCTCCTCTAGTGAATAATGCAATTTGACCAGTAGAATCTTTCTTGGTTGAACCAGTAGGAGTTGTACCACTCACAGTCTCAGTAGGGATTTCTCCTTCTTCAAGATTAATGTCTTTGAATAACTCTTGAAGGTTGTTCCCAAATATGTCAGTATATTCATTCTGTTCCTCCAAATCATCAAACATATCAAATTCTTCTTCGACAGCTCCTGATGAAGATTGTTGAAAAGAATACAATTCTTTTTCATACAAACTCTCAGTAGCAGGGTCAATAGGATCATATCCTTCCGGGTCACTAACACTTGGTCGATTGACATTATCAGTGTTAGTTTCACCAGTTAGACTCGAAGATAATCCAGTAGCATCACCTCCATCATCATCATTGCCTCCATCATCATTACCATCATCATTTCCACCATCATCTCCACCATCATCATCATCATTTTCATCATCATCATTTTCATCATCATCCTCATCATCATCATCCTTATTGTCATCTGAATCAGCATAATCAATCAACTCTTCATCCTCCTCTTCATGAACAATAGGCAAAGTAATCATATGCTCTGGCTCAACGAAAGCTATAGATGTGAAAGCTTCGGTGATAGGTACTTCAGATGAAATTGGAACATCCTCAGTAGTGCTAACACTTGGCTGTTCAGTAGAAGTTTGAGCTTCGTTGACCATTTCCTTCTCTGGAATATTTTCAGCAGGGGATGGGCTTGGAGAGCGTCTACTAGATTCACCAATCACAGTAGTAGACCTTACGACTGGTGGTTGATGAAAATAAGTCTGTGATATAAATTCTCTAAGCTCATTAAGTTGTCTCTCCAACCCTGAAGTATAATCAAACATGCTCTTCATCTGTTGTTCAAGAGAAACTATCCTTGTATCTTTAATGGCTGAATCCAGATGAATCATGTTAATCAGATTTGACTTTTCTTCATTTTCCTTTTTCAGTTCAGCAATCATCTTTACATTTTCAAAACTTTCTTTCTCCAAGTTCTTTACCCTTTCTTCTAATGTGATAAAACGAGGAGTGCTTGTTGATTCATCTCTTCCTTGAAAATCTGGAGGTGTACTCAAGAATGTATCAACATCAAACTCTAAATTTTCTTGTCGTGGAGGTGTAGAAAAACCAGAGCCAGAAACAGGAACAGTTTCTGTCTTGGTAACAGTGGTAGTAGTATCAACATGTGTTTTTTCCTCAGTGATCACATTTTCTGGTGATCTCTGAATATCAGAAGAGGTAGTCTGTTCAGCCTCTGTAATAATCACTTGAGTTCGTGGACGTTTTGGAATAACACTTCTCCCTCTTCTTCTTGCAGGGAAGTCTTTTCTTTTTGCCATTCGTTTGCGTCTAAAAGAAGTACTTGGGGATTCCACAAGAATGTAATCAGTGTCTCTCTCATCAGTACTTTTCCTGGTAGAAGTTGGTGTAGAGGGAGTCTGATCTGTTTGGATCGCATATGGAACATTCCCTATCTGATCACTTGGGGTTTCAGAACTGGAAGCTGACTGAACAATACCTTCCCTTCTTTCTTCATTGGATGGTTCATCCCCAAACATTCTCTCAATCTCCTGATCTATATCATCTCTAGCACCAGAAGTAGAAGCACCAGTCTGTGCCTCATCAATGGGTACATCTCCTCCCAAATCTCCAACACTGTCATCAACTTCTGAAAATCTACCAATCTTGGCAAAACTTTCACTAGAGCATTTGTTGCCTCTGGCTCCAGTTAGATGTGTGAAAATCTCCTTCTTTATAGTCTGTACAACATACTTAGGAGATCTCTGAGTAGCAAGCTCAGGATAAGCATCATTTATTACCAGCTGGATAAATCTTGGGTACATGATGAACTTTCTTCCAGGATTGGCTGTGGCGTTCTTTACCATCTCCTGGAAGATAACTCCAGATATACTAAAAGGTAGATCATCAACCAAAGAAACCAATAAGGAGCCAAAACTGCACTCAAGCTATCCATCCCAGCTTTGAGGTTGCTCAGACAATGAATCACCACATGAAATAGGTATTTCCAGTAAGGTGGTAACCATTTCTTCTCTAGACTTGGATATCTGTACTCGTATCCCATACGAACCAGACAATCAATCACAGTATCATCATCAAGTCTAGTTGGTGCACCCTCTTGATCATCAAACAAAAGAAATCGGTTCAGTATGGACTGAGAGACTGTCACTCGTTTGTCCTTGACAGTAGCAGTAATAATTTGGTTTCCTGCTTGGTCCTTTTCCAGAGCAGCAGTGCTCCAGAATGAATCCATAAGCTCAGAATAAATGGCAGGATCAGCAGATATGGCATACACAATACGGGAATTCTTTAGTCCTTCAATCATAGATGAAAACAGTTCCTTCCCTTCTGAAACATCATCTAAATAAGCAACACAATTATGATTTTTATTAAAAATCATTAGTGCCATCTGCATTGTCAAACAAACTCAAGATTAGAACACTTTGAATATAACCTAATTTGGCATACAAATTTGAACACTTAGAACATTTTAATTTCCGAGTTTTTACACTTAGAAATTTTATTACTTTGAAATAATTCAACATTTTAAAAACTTAGTCACATGAGAATGCATATAATACACTTAAAGTTTAGCAGTAAAAGTTTATTGTGTATAAGTCCATTTGAGAAACAACAACATCAACACTTAGAAAAATTTCAAAGATTTTCAGTCAAGCGAAAAGAACACTTCATGCGAAAACTTCTATTTATGCGAATACTATCATGCGACAAGTTTATTATGCAAAATCATGTTCATGCGACAATTCCTTTTGAGCTAAAATGAATTCCATGCGAAAGACCTTGCAAAACCTGGTTTCATGCGAAAAACTGTATTTCACGCGAAATCAAGGCTCAAGCGAGTACCAGGGTCACGCGAAAACCCTATTTCGTGTCTGTTCAAGTTCTGTGCGATTCGCACAACTCCGACTTTCAAATTAACAGTCCAAAACAAGTTTTTAATTCATGAAAACCGGTCCATCACTATCGCCTAACTTTATTATGTCGATTTCATCATTCAATTTCATCTTTTAAGTCCATTTATTAAGATTTTATTTCAAAGATGTTAAGTTCCTTTTACACTTAATCGCTATAGTAACCAAAACAGACATATTATACCTTTATATCCCACTATGTATGTAATGAAAACGAAATGAAAATCAGAATAGTCAAGTAAGAAGGAAATGATCTCAAACTTCGATTTTCAGAGGATGAGCGACAAAAGTTTTCGGATGCAAAGCGAAAAAGTTTTTCGGATGGGGTTTGTGCGAGAAGTGGTTTCGTCTTGGTCACTGTGAAATTTATATCCCAGACAAATCACGCGAAAAGTCATTTCGCGAGACATCCTTTTTCGCGTGACTTCTTCTATTCGCGCGAGATGCAATGTTTTTCAAAAATGTTTAACTTACAAAATTTTTCTTATATTTCAACACTTTCAAACCTTTTATTCTGAATAAATATGTCAACATAAAGTTTTATTTACCAAGTGATCAATTAATTTAATGAATCTTCAATTTTCAAAATTTTATCTTTGTTATTTATTTGTCTTAAAAATAATACAACACAAAAGTAAATTGAAACACACTTACACACAAAATAACAAAATAATGAAAACAATTAAAGAATCAAGATCGGATTTGTTTGTTTTGTAAGAATTTTCATAATGAGATCATATAGTTCGTTATCAAGTTAAGACTCTGTCCGGCTTTATTTAAAATAACTGGTTAAGTTGATTATCAATATCTTTTGTCCCTTTAAACTTATACTTCAGGTTTTACTCAGAAACATAATGAGTGATATATATCATGTTTTGTGTTGATTTAATATAAGTCAGTGGATCCCAAAATCCGAACTTCTGTAAAGTCGACCCGATCATGATATTTCACTCATGATCTGGCCTGGTCGACCCAATCATGATATTGAAGGATGGGACCTTATCCTTCAAGACACTGTCGAGATTTCAAGTCACCCCAATTTGACTTAAACCATGCATTGTTGATCAGTGATACCATTTATTGTATTCCTAAATATAACTATTTGAGCATAACTAGCCTGAGAAATATTTCTTAACCCGGAATATTAACAAGTTTAAGGACTTACTGACAGCCATCCGACATACGTCTGCCCTCTCAAGATGTTTAGGACTTACACGCCATCCGGACTTACATGCCCCATCTTTCGATTTTGCCTTCCATGGTCAGAAAATATTCTCAAAATTGAAAATATATACCATATAGTATGTATGTCTTTTAGACATATCTTTTGATTTGTTGTGCTTCTTGGCATCTTATATCCTATATGGCCTTTTTGGCATCTTTTTGCTCAATTATTTTCTTTTTGTGTTTTTCTCTTTTTGTCCCTTTTTGTATTTTTATCTTTTATATATATATATATAGTTATGATAATCACTGAATCAATCACATACAGGCTTGAGTATGACAAGATTATATCTCTCAGTCTGTGTTAGAACATTTTTGGCACAGAATCCTGATATGTTCCCCACTAAATCATATCTCTTTAATCCAAATGTAATCACTCAATTATGATCTTTTCATTTCTGAAAGCAAAGCCTATCGACACATCAAACATAATCCAAGTGTATTTGTATTTAAGCTTTTGAAAGTACATAGACTCTTTTAGAACTTTGTAATATCATTTCTCATTTAAGTATGAAAATTTCTTCTATCTCACTTCGTTTGAATTGTTGCACTTGATAATACGCGAAGACGGGTGCGCGAGTTGAATGAATCAACCGATAGAACAAGACATTAAGCACAATATCATCGTAATTCAAATGTATATATCACGTGTTGAATGATTACAATGAAATCGATATAATATCAATCTCACCCTAAGGTGGAAAATCACAAACTTAAGATCTGCTCAACTTGAGCGAAAAACAAAAATGTACATTGAGCTCTCGGTTGTAATAAATGGCACACACACCGATTACTGTGCACACATGCACATATTTATACTAAGAATGGCTTTGTCGCATGCTGCCAAATAAAGTACTTTCGCATCGCATGCTTCAATTTATTCCAAGATGCATATGTGGATTCCACTTCCATGCATTGTCGCATGCATTGTTGTGTACATTTCACATGGCAAGTTGCATGCATTAAGTTTTCGCATGCTAACTGATTTTCGCATGCATGCAATTAGTATACTTTTCGCATGCATGCATGCAACTTCTATTGCGCGACTTTGTTGCTTAGCTTGCATATTTTCGTGCGAAATGATGTCACGAGACCTGTAACGATATTGTAATCCATATGTTTTGTCCCTTACAATCTCCCCCTTGGATTATGATATCGTTTTGTCACTTGAGCATTTACACAAACACTTGGTGTGCGGTCTACAACTTCAATCTTCAACAAAACCTTTTCAACTTAAGGTTCTCGCAGACGCGGATATCGATTTGGACGCAACTTGTAATCTTCAAATCTTCATAAAATCATCCAACTCGATTTGAATTCTTGTGTGTTCTCGGTTTCGGATTGAACCTTGATGAAACCGGATAGATTTTCAACTAGTTTAACGTCCTCGAACGGAAGATCGTGGAATAATGATCCGTTGTATCAAGAGCAACACCTTGCTCTGATACCAAATGTAAAGTCCTTAAGAGCGATCGATCTCACTTCGTTTGAATTGTTGCACTTGATAATACGCGAAGACGGGTGCGCGAGTTGAATGAATCAACCGAGAAAACAAGACATTAAGCATAATATCATCGTAATTCAAATGTATATATCACGTGTTGAATGATTACAATGAAAATCAATATAATATCGATCTCACCCTAAGGTGGAAAATCACAAACTTGTGATCTGCTCAACTTGAGCGAAAAACAAAAATGTACATTGAGCTCTTGGTTGTAATAAATGGCACACACACCGATTACTGTGCACACATGCACATATTTATACTAAGAATGGCTTTGTCGCATGCTGCCAAATAAAGTACTTTCGCATTGCATGCCAAATTGCATGCTTCAATTTATTCCAAGATGCACATGTGGATTCCACTTCCATGCATTGTCGCATGCATTGTTGTGTACATTTCGCATGGCAAGTCGCATGCATTAAGTTTTCGCATGCTAACTGATTTTCGCACGCATGCAATTAGTATACTTTTCGCATGCATGCATGCAACTTCTATTGCGCGACTTTGTTGCTCAGCTTGCATATTTTCGTGCGAAATGATGTCACGAGACCTGTAACGATATTGTAATCCATATGTTTTGTCCCTTACAATCTCCCCATTGGATTATGATATCGTTTTGTCACTTGAGCATTTACACAAACACTTGGTGTGCGGTCTACAACTTCAATCTTCAACAAAACCTTTTCAACTTAAGGTTCTCGCAGACGCGGATATCGAATTGGACGCAACTTGTAATCTTCAAATCTTCATAAAATCATCCAACTCGATTTGAATTCTTGTGTGTTCTCGGTTTCAGATTGAACCTTGATGAAACCGGATAGACTGTCAACTAGTTTAACTTCCTCGAACGGAAGATCGCGGAATAATGATCCGTTGTATCAAGAGCAACACCTTGCTCTGATACCAAATGTAAAGTCCTTAAGAGCGATCGATCTCACTTCGTTTGAATTGTTGCACTTGATAATATGCGAAGACGGGTGCGCGAGTTGAATGAATCAACCGATAGAACAAGACATTAAGCACAATATCATCGTAATTCAAATGTATATATCACGTGTTGAATGATTACAATGAAAATCGATATAATATCGATCTCACCCTAAGGTGGAAAATCACAAACTTGTGATCTGCTCAACTTGAGCGAAAAACAAAAATGTACATTGAGCTCTCGGTTGTAATAAATGGCACACACACCGATTACTGTGCACACATGCACATATTTATACTAAGAATGGCTTTGTCGCATGCTGCCAAATAAAGTACTTTCGCATTGCATGCCAAATTCCATGATTCAATTTATTCCAAGATGCACATGTGGATTCCACTTCCATGCATTGTCGCATGCATTGTTGTGTACATTTCGCATGGCAAGTCGCATGCATTAAGTTTTCGCATGCTAACTGATTTTCGCATGCATGCAATTAGTATACTTTTCGCATGCATGCATGCAACTTCTATTGCGCGACTTTGTTGCTCAGCTTGCATATTTTCGTGAGAAATGATGTCACGAGACCTGTAACGATATTGTAATCCATATGTTTTGTCCCTTACAATCTCCCCCTTGGATTATGATATCGTTTTGTCACTTTAGCATTTACACAAACACTTGGTGTGCGGTCTACAACTTCAATCTTCAACAAAACCTTTTCAACTTAAGGTTCTCGTAGACGCGGATATCGAATTGGACGCAACTTGTAATCTTCAAATCTTCATAAAATAATCCAACTCGATTTGAATTCTTGTGTGTTCTCGGTTTCGGATTGAACCTTGATGAAACCGGATAGACTTTCAACTAGTTTAACGTCCTCGAACGGAAGATCGCGGAATAATGATCCGTTGTATCAAGAGCAACACCTTGCTCTGATACCAAATGTAAAGTCCTTAAGAGCGATCGATCTCACTTCGTTTGAATTGTTGCACTTCATAATATGCGAAGACGGGTGTGCGAGTTGAATGAATCAACCGATAGAACAAGACATTAAGCACAATATCATCGTAATTCAAATGTATATATCACATGTTGAATGATTACAATGAAAATCGATATAATATCGATCTCACCCTAAGGTGGAAAATCACAAACTTGTGATCTGCTCAACTTGAGCGAAAAACAAAAATGTACATTGAGCTCTCGGTTGTAATAAATGGCACACACACCGATTACTATGCACACATGCACATATTTATACTAAGAATGGCTTTGTCACATGCTGCCAAATAAAGTATTTTCGCATTGCATGCCAAATTGCATGCTTCAATTTATTCCAAGATGCACATGTGGATTCCACTTCCATGCAATGTCGCATGCATTGTTGTGTACATTTCGCATGGCAAGTCGCATGCATTAAGTTTTCGCATGCTAACTGATTTTCGCATGCATGCAATTAGTATACTTTTCGCATGCATGCATGCAACTTCTATTGCGCGACTTTGTTGCTCAGCTTGCATATTTTCGTGCGAAATGATGTCACGAGACCTGTAACGATATTGTAATCCATATGTTTTGTCCCTTACAATTTGTTGAAGCCATATCGATCAAAAAGTCAAAAATCAGAATTTTCGTGCGAGAGAAATTTTGTGCGAAAACGGTTTTCGCGCAGCACAATTTTTCGCGCGAGAATTGAGTTTCGGGCGAAAATCCGATTTACTTTTCACGCGAAATCGCGTAAAAACTGAAATGTAGAAGACAAATCAAGGCTCGGCAAAACAAACTGCATGTGCGAAAGACTGAATCCACGCGAATTAAAGAAGTCACGCGAGAAGCAGATCCCACGCGAGTCGCAGACCATGCGAGACAAGCTTCCACGCGAGATGAAGACTCACGCGAAAGATTAAGCCGCGCGAAAGGCATCTCGCGCGAGAACCCGATGTTTAGTATAAATAGCTAGATTTCGTTTTGTAATTAAGCTTTTCATTCATTCATCTTCCTGTACTGTGCGAAAACTGCACAAGACCTGTAATAGGTTGTTTGTTCAATCTAAGAAGCATTTTATGTTCAATCCAATCTTCTTTTATATCCAATCACGTTTACATTCCGCATTCACGTGATTGAGATCGTGTGTTATTGTTTCTGGGAGAATATCAGAGGTTTTACAATTGGTATCAGAGCATTAGGCTCTTGAACCACGATTTGGAGAAGATTTGGATTGTTTTCTACTCGTTTTTGAAGAATTCTACATTGATCACGTTAGATTCTGATATGGCAATGTTATGCTGCTCGATTTTGGAGGTTTTGGACTGATTTGGACCAATTGAAACTGAATTAGTGAACTTTAAGTGAATTTTAATCAAAATTAAGCTTAAAATTGACCTAAATTCATTAAAATTGGATTAAAATGGGTTCAATCAGACATGTTCATTGATTTGGAGGTGGTTATCGCTTGAACGAACTGTTGGAGATTCGTTTCTGCACGAAATTGACTATTTTCGCGTGAAACTGAGAGTTTTCGCGTGCGAAAAACTGCTTTTTTGCTCAGACAGTTTTTTCACCTTTTTGTGCGATTTCGCGTGAAAAGGTATCTTGGAAAATCGCACGAACTTCTCTCTCGCGATAAAATTGTGGACGCGCAAAATCTATTTTCGCACGACATCTAGTTTCGCACGAAACCTATTTTTGCCTTTCTGATCACGATGGCTTCAACAACACCGAATTTGAAGCATCTTACTGCCTCACTTCATCTCGACACGGAAATTGGTACTGGTAACAAGCCACCGAGGCTTCTCTGTGAAGATGATTATTCTGACTGGGCTTTTTGATTTGAGAGATATGTTATTTACACGGAACCAAAGATGTGGAGATCTATCCAGTATGGTCCTTACATTCCGTTGTACAAAATGATAAAGGAGAAATGGTTCAGAAACCTGAACATTTGTGGGATGAAGACGACATCAAGAGATTGAAACTGGATGATAAAGCATATGCTGTAATCACAATGGCTCTTACTACTAAGATCTCACAAAAGTTTCAAGAGTTCAGAGGTGCTAAGGGTTATGGGATGCTTTGGAGTCTCAGATTATGGGCAACAAAGACATGAGAGAGAGTAAAAAGGATATGTTGAATCAAGAATTCAACATGTTCAATCATATTGTTGGTGAAGAGCTGGAAGTTCAGATGGCTAGGTTTGTTAGTCTGGTAACAAAAATGAAGAGTGCGGGTATTACTCTGGAACCCATAACTGTGAACAAGAAGTTGCTCAATTCACTTCCATACAGTTGGAATAACAACTGTACTTTGATAAAGAGAACCAAAGACTTGTATACTCTTCAGTTGACCGATCTCATTTCAACAATCAAGTCTTATGCTATGGACGATAAACAGCGTGCTGCTAATCATCTCAGTTCTCTGGGTGCTGAAGAAACTGCTCTCTATGCAAAGATGGCTAGTAATCCGAATTACTATGTCAGTTATACACAAATGTGTCAGCAACAACAATCTGGAAGTGCAGCATCTTCTTTTATTCAACCAGCAGTAAACCACCAAGTTCATGTTCCAGCTGCTCAACATTATTCCCCCATCATCCATCAACAAGTCTCTCAATCTCAAGATTCTCAGAGTGGTCAACATGCTTATGTTGCTACCACTAGTCCATCAAAGCAAACTGTTCAGATTGCTGAGGAGCATCTTGCTCTTTTCACCACATTCATGTCAAGTTATGAAGCTTTCATGGCCGGAAGACTTACTGCTCCAAATGTTCTGGTTGATGATCTTCAACAAGTTAATCCGGATGATGTTGAAGAGAATGACATCAAGTATCAGATGGCCATGGTAGTTTACAGGGCGAAGAATTTTGCTAGAAGAACTGGGAGGAAAATGTTTGGCGTTAACAATTCTAGCAAAATTGGTTTCGATAAATCTAACCTGTGGTGTTACAACTGTGACAAACCAGGTCATTTCGCCAGAGAATGTACTGAACCAAAAACTGGTCAAAATGAAGGCCCAAAGAAGATGGTGACTGTGGAGATAGAGCCGAAGAAAGACAAAGCAAGTACTTCTGGTGGTACTAAAGCATTAGTTTCTCAAACTAATGCTGAATATGATTGGTCTGATCAAATGGAGGCCCTTGATTTACATTTGTCTACTGCCTTTGTTGCAAAGATTGTTCCGGAACCAGAAGAGGAGGAAAATTTGTTTGCTGAATTCGTGTCTGATGATTTGTTGGAGGGTTTGTTTGCTACGTGGAAGAAGAGAAGGAGAAAGTTGAAATAGAGGATGAGAAAGTGGTAGAAGATAAGGAGATTGTTGTGAAGGAAGATCAGGTTGAAAAGGTTGCTGAAGAAGAAAGTATGATTGATGAGTACACTGTCGAGCTCCCAGTCAAAAGCCCATGCATTGATCCAAAGACTGTTGATAGTGCTCCAGTGGAAGAACCAGCTGTTGAAATGAAAGCATTCATGGTCAAGAAGGTAGAGAAAACAGAAGGGGAAACTTCAGAACCAAAGGTATATGATAGTCTATGTAAAAATACATGTGTTGAGAAAGTTCAAAGATACAGAGTTCATAATGAGAGCCTGATAATGGAAGTTGAAAAACTTCAGTATCAAGCTTGCAAACACAAGTCAAATGAAAGATTTTTAAAGAAAAACTTGAAGGTTTAAACAAAACAATATATAATTTGAAATTAAATCTTCATGATAAAGAATGTACTAATAATGACTTGACAAATAGAAACAATGAACTCGCTCTAGAAATTAATAGACTCAACAGTGAATTAGCCATGGTTAAATTGACTGTTGAAAATTTGAACTTTCATCAATAATGGTTGAAGGAATAATCAAGTCATAAATGACTCAGAAGATCAAAGGAGGAAAGTGTGGTGTTGGATTTTCTAACATTGCTCCTCCAATTAATCATGATTATTCATGTTTACCTTCATCTGATAACATTTGTGATT
Organism: Flaveria linearis; assembly: GCA_024085815.1. NCBI lineage: Eukaryota > Viridiplantae > Streptophyta > Magnoliopsida > Asterales > Asteraceae > Flaveria > Flaveria linearis. Next base: position 6,084,834 of record CM044017.1, on the reverse strand, counting down.
CTGATATGGTCTATGGAATTGGATTCTCTCCATCTCAAGACTTAAAACCTTCTGTCAAAATAAATTTATCTGTTGATCCTATCATAGTACCCAAACCTAAACAATCACCTGAAAATCTTTTTGCAGATAAAATGAAGGTGGATGGGTTGGTTGAAGATTGGGAAAGTGAGAGTGAGGAAGAGAATGAGAATGAATGTTTGAAAAATAAGAATGTAAAAGTTTCACAATCTGCTTGTAAACAAAACTTGTCAGGAAATGAAAAGAATGTTGTTTTGAATGAGATGAAATCAAATAGCAATTATAATTTGAATGCAAATCTAAGGGTAAATCAGAAAGAAAGAATTGAAAAGGATTTTAAAATAGATTTGTTTCAAAAGGGATAGTTGAAAATGAAGAACATATTTTTAAAGAAACGAATTCTCGATTCTTTAAAAATAAACTACATTATAATGCTAACCTTGTGAATCAAGATGTTTGTAGCCCAGATTTGCAAGTGAATGATTCTTCTGCATTCAATCTGAAAATTCAAAAGCCTGGTCCTTCTCCAGCACCAATCCGTATATCTAAGCCTGGTCCTCATCCAGCAAATTCAAAGTCTGGTCCTACTCCAGCAGAATCAAAGACTGTTCCTATTTCAACACCACCAATTCCAAAAGTCAAAACTGCCAAATCTACAATCCAAAGTGGTCATAATTCATCAATTTCCTCGAGTCTGCAAAAGATGAATTTGCAATTGTCAAACGAGACAAAGATTCGAGAGACTGTGGAGAAAGTTAAACCTAGTCAATCTGACTTTGGTTTTTATGACAATTTTCATAATTATCATCCACAGTTTGTTTTCCACACACAACAAAAAGATGCTTTCAGTGTGGAAACACAAATCATTTGGCAAATAACTGTCCTTTTCGACAAAAATCATTAAGCAAACAAAGATTTCATAATTCTATTTGTCATAATAGAAAACTATTTTTCACTCGTGGAAAATTTTCAAATAATATGAAATCAAAGGTTGTTAATGATTTCAATGTCAAACGGGATAATAAATTGACTAATGATGTAAAGGAAAATGTCAAGATTAAAAGCATAAATGAAAAGAATGATGTGCAAACAAAATATAATACTATCAAATCATTTTGTCTTACTGCAACACACAATGTGCTCAAGTCATGTATGACTTGGGTACCAAAATCTAAGTAATTTTGTTACGAATGCAGGGACAACCGCAAAAGACTACTGAAAGTCTATGGCATGTAGATAGCGGTTGTTCAAGACATATGACGGGTAACTTATCATTACTACAAGATGTGCAATCATACAACGGAGGGAGAGTGATATTTGCAGGAGATAGAGGAGGACGAATTACTAAACGTGGTACAGTTACAAACGGCATCCTAAGTTTTGAGAATGTTAATTTTGTTGAGGAATTAAAACATAACCTGCTAAGTGTGTCTCAAATCTGTGACAAACAATATTCTACACACTTTACTAACAAAGAATGCTTAATTTTAAAACCAGGTTTTGTTGTTCCTGATGAATGGATTTTGATGAGGACTCCGAGGACAATGATACATATCTTATTGATATGCATTGTTCTAATTCTTTGGTAACAGCTTCGTGCTTATTTTCCAAAGCCTCGGAAAATGATTCCATGTTATGGCATCGTCGATTAGGACATGTCAATCTTAAAAACATGAATAAACTTGTACGTGGAAATCATGTTATTGGTTTACCCGAAAAAGATTTTCAATTAAATGAACATTGTTTGTCATGTTCAAAGGGTAAACAACATAAACTTCCTCACAAACCAGTTGCACACAACTCAGTCGAATCAATCTTACAACTCTTACACATGGATCTTTTTGGTCCAGTAAGTGTTTTAAGTTTGGGTCGAAGATCTTACTGTCTGGTTGTTACTGATGACTTTTCTAGATTTACTTGGGTGTTTTTCTTAGCATCTAAGGATGAAACTCCACACCTTTTGATCAAGTTCATTACTTTGGTGGAGAATCAGACAGAGAAAAAGGTAAAATGCATCAGAAGTGACAATGGGACAGAGTTTTGCAATCAAACTATGAATGAGTTTTGTGAATCCAAGGGAATTGCCAGACAATTCAGTGCTGCTAGCACTCCACAACAGAATGGAGTTGCAGAAAGAAGAAATAGAACATTGATTGAAGCTGCTAGAACGATGATCTCTGCTGCCAAATTACCTTTGTTCTTTTGGGCTGAAGCAGTAAATACTGCATGTTATGTTCAAAATCGTGCTTTAATCAACAAAAGATTATATAAGACTCCATATGAAATATTCTATAAACACAAACCCAAAGTTAAATATTTTAAAACTTTTGGTTGTTGTTGCACTTTGTTGCATACAACTAAATCTAGTTCAAAATTTTCTGAAAAGGCGGATGAATGTTACTTTGTGGGATATGCTGCCAATAAAGTTGCATATCGTGTTTATAATAAAAGAACTAGACAAATAGTCGAGTCATATAACATTGATTGGCACGAGCTTAACATAACTGATGCAGGTTCAGCTCCTTCATGGGTTTATGATTATGAATCTTTGTTCATAAATTTTAAAATTTCTAAACCTTCATCTGCAGATTCTACTTCTCAAGCAACCTCCTTGGATAACAAAATCATTGAGGACCTTTCATCTTTGATATCTGATGATTCTGCTGTTGCTTCATCATCCAAAGATATTCCTACAGCTTCTGTACCTGTATCTGCATGTTCTGAGTCATTAGATGTTTCTTCAGAACAAATTCCTACTCAGGAGCTGGAAGAATCATTGAGTTCTCCATTATCTTCATCTTCTTCAGAAACTATACATACACCAATAGAAATCATTCAAGTTCCATTTGAAGAATCTCCAAATGTGTCTACTGCTTCTGAAACTCATGTTTCAGATGACACACTTGAAGAAACTATTGTGTATCAATCTCAACACTCTGAAGAAGCTCATGATAATATTGAACATATTACAAATTTGGAAGATGGAATGATTGCAGATGAGATTCCTTAATTGAGAATACATAAAACTCATCCAACTGAAGCAATCATTGGTCCGTTGTACGAAGGTGTAATTACCAGAAGTCAATCAGGGGCAATGAACACATGTCTATATGCTTGCTTTCTATCACAAATAGTGCCCAAGAATGTGGAAATGGCACTCAAAGAAAATAGCTGGATAGAAGCAATGCAAGATGAGTTGATGCAATTCAAGAAACTCAATGTTTGGCATCTTGTTGAACTTCCAAAGGATAAGCTTCCAATTGGGACAAAGTGGATTTTTAGAAACAAGACGGATGAAAAAGGTGTTATAGTTCGGAATAAAGCACGTCTTGTTGTGCAGGGATTTTATCAAGTTGAAGGATTGGACTATGAAGAAGTGTATGCTCCAGTTGCAAGATTAGAAGCAATACGCATATTCTTAGCTTTGCTTCATACATGAACTTCAAGGTGTACCAGATGGATGTTAAAACTGCATTTTTATACGGAGAAATGAAGGAAGAAACCTATGTTTGTCAGCCTCCTGGATTTGAAGACCCAGATCATCCTGATTATGTATATAAGTTGGATAAGGCGCTATATGGTTTACATCAAGCACCTCGTGCTTGGTACGCAACTCTGACGGAACATTTGCTCGCAAATGTTATTCAAGAGGAGCAATTGATCAAACCTTATTCATACGAAAATCAGGCGATGATATCATTTTGGTTCAAATCTACGTCGATGATATCATTTTTGGCTCCACAAATGATAGTATGTGCACGGAGTTCGAAGAGGTGATGAAGAAGAAGTTTGAGATGAGTTCCCTTGGGGAAATTTCATTTTTCTTGGGTATTCAGGTTACTCAATCTGAGACGGGTATTCTCATTCATCAAGAAAAATATGTTCAAACTATTCTTGAGAAATACAAGTTTCAAGATTCCAAAGTAGCTCCAACTCCAATGGCTTCTCGTCCTACTCTTACTCCAGATCCATTAGGAGAATCAGTTGATCAACATCTTTACAGATCAATGATTGGTTCCCTCATGTATCTAACTGTAAGCAGGCCGGATGTCATGTTCCCTGTTTGTCAGTGTGCCCGCTATCAAAGTGATCCAAAGGAATCACACATGAAAGCTGTCAAGCGGATTTTCAAGTATCTCAAGGGTCAACCTAAACTTGGTCTTTGGTATCCTTGAAATTCCGATTTCAATTTATTTGCTTATACTGACAGTGATTATGGTGGTTGTAACTTAGACAGGAAATCGACCACAGGAGGATGTCAATTCTTGGGTAACCGACTCATTTCTTGGCAGTGTAAGAAGCAGAACACTGTCTCCACATCCACTGCCGAAGCTGAATATGTGGCTGCTTCGAGCTGTTGTTCCCAGCTTGTCTGGATTCAGCAACAACTTCTCGATTATGGTCTCAACATTTATGACACGCCAATTTGGTGTGATAACACGGCAGTTCTAAACATCGTGAAAAATCCCATTCAACACTCAAAAACTAAACACATTGACATCCGCATCCATTTTATCCGCGACTGTTTTGATCGTAAACTTATTCATCTAAAACAAGTGCCGTCAACTGAAAATATAGCTGATTTATTTACCAAGGCGTTTGATCATTCTCGATTTGATTTCCTTGTGCAATCATTGGGAATGATTAACTTTGGATAAATTGGTTTAATAAATCTTCACAAAAGGATTTTTCATTTTTAATAAGAATAAAATTGCAATTGTTTCTTTTTCTTAAAAGAACAATCACAATTTTAGGGGGAGAAAATTAGAAAACAAGTTCTGAAAAATATTTTTGGTCTTAGGGGGAGTTAAAATCAAAGGATTGCCAAAATCAAAAGAAGAAATTTTCATGCTTAAATGAGAAATGATATTACAAAGTTCAAAACGAGTATAAGTACTTTCAAAGGCATAAATACGAATACACTTGGATTATGTTTGATATGTCGATAGGCTTTGCTTTCAGAAATGAAAAGATCATAATTGAGTGATTACACTTGAATTAAAGAAATATGAATTAGTGGGGAACATATCAGGATTCTGTGCCAAAAATGTTCTAACACAGACTGAGAGATATAATCTTGTCATACTCAAGCCTGTATATGATTGATTCAGTGATTATCATAACTATATATATATACATAAAAGATCAAAATACAAAAAGAAACAAAAAAGAAAAACATAAAAGAAAATAATTGAGCAAAAAGATGCCAAAAGGAAAAGGCCATATAGGATATAAGATGCCAAAAGGCACAACAAATCAAAAGATATGTATAAAAAGACATACATACTATATGGTATATATTTTCCATTTTGAGAATAGTTTTTAACTTTGGAAGGCAAAATCAAAAGATGGGGCATGTAAGTCCGGATGGCTTGTAAGTCCTAAACATCTTGAGAGGGCAGACGTAAGTCCGGATGGCTGTCAGTAAGTCCTTAAACTTGTTAATATTCCGGGTTAAGAAATATTTCTCAGGCTAGTTATGCTCAAATAGTTATATTTAAGAAAACAACAAATGGTATCACTGATCATCAATGCATGGTTTAAGTCAAATTGGGGTGACTTGAAAATCTTGATAGTGTCTTGAAGGATAATAATTACTTTACAGAAGTTCTGATTGTGGGATCCACTGACTTATATTAAATCAAAGCAAAACATGATATATATCACTCATTATGTTTCTGAGTAAAACATGAAGTATAAGTTTAAAGCGGACAACAGATATTGACAATCAACTTAACCAGTTATTTTAAATAAAGCCGGACAGAGTCTTAACTTGACAAAAGAACTATATGATCTCATTATGAAAATTCTTACAAAAACATGCAAATCCAATCTTGATTTCTTTATTGTTTTCATTATTTTGTTATTTTGTATGTTAGTGTTTGTTTTTATTTCACTTTTATAGTGTTTTATTTTTAGGACAAATAAATAACAAGAAAATTTTTGAAAATTGAAGATTCAATAAATTAATTGGTCACTTGGTACATAACATTTTATGTTGACATAATTCATTGAAAATAAAAGATTGAAAGTTGTGTAAAAATAAAAGGGATTTGAAAAGTTGAAAAATTTGAAAACTTTGAAGTCATGCGACAAAGGGAAGTCACGTGACAAAGGGAAGTCACGCGACAAAGGGAAGTCACGCGAAAGAGGTTATTTCGCGAAAGGAGTTTTCGCGTGACTTGTCAGGGATATAAAGTTCACAGTGTTCAAGACGAAATTACTTTTCGCCCAAATTCACACCCGAAAACCTTTTTCGCACATCATTCGAATTCCCTTTTCGCATACACCAAAAACCGTCATCATCTCACTCTTGTTGTGATTGTGTTCCATATTTTGTTAGCATTACTCTCATATTGTGATTTAAAGGTATAACACGTTTGATCTGGTTACCGTAGATATGAAATGATAAGGGGAACTTAACATCTTTGACTTAAAATCTCAATAAAATGACTTAAATGATGAAATCGATTAATGAAATCAACATAATAGTCCTAGGCGACAGCAATGAACTGCTTTTCATGGATTAAAATCGATGTTGAAAGGTTAATTTGAAAATCTCTGGTGTGTGAATCGTGTAGAAATGAACAGACGTGTCGCGTGAAACTTATTCGCGCGTGAGTCTTGGTTTCGCGTGACTTACACATGTTGCTTGAACTCAGTTTTCGCAAAGTGATTTCGCGTGAACATTATTTTCGCACGAAACAGTGTTGTCGCATGAATAGCATTTGTCGCACAAACTGAGTTCTCGCATTGACAGTTTTGTCGCGTTAACAGTGTTGTCGCATTAACACTTTTTGCTCATCGTTAATTTTCGCAAGTGTTGATTTTTCGCATAACAGAAAGTTGTAAAAGTTTCTAAGTGTTGAAGCATTTGTGTCTCAAATGTACTTGTACACAATAACTTTTGTTGATAAACCTTAAGTGTAATAAACTTTGAGATGATTAATTGTTTACAAGTGATGAAATTTTCTAAGTGTAAATTTTTGTTCTAAGTGTTACAACTCTTTTGGCATAAATAAGTTATATTCTAAGTGTTCTAATCCTGTTCTTTGTGACAATGCAGATGGCACAAATGGTGTTTAATAAAAAGACCAAGCTGGTAAATATGTGCTGATCCCGCAATATATTCTGAGCTTATTGATTCTTTCTGGAGCACTACTGCTCTGGAAAAAGACCAAGCTGGTAATCAGGTTATCACTGCCACAGTCAAGGAGAAAAGAGTAACTGTATCACAGGCTATTCTAAACAGAGTGTTACTGTTTGATGATCAAGATAATGCTCCAACTAGACTTGAGGATGATGTTGTGATAGATTGTTTGACTCGTATGGGATACGAGTATAGATACCCAAGTCTGGAAAAGAAGTGGTTACCACCATACTGGAAATACTTATTTCACGTGGTAATACACTGTCTAAGTAATCAGAAGGCTGGGATGGACAGTCTTAGTGCTGTGTTTGGATCCTTATTGGTTTCTCTGGTGGATGATATTCCATTCAGTATCTCTGGCATTATATTTCAAGAGATGGTGAAAAACGCTACGGCCAATCTAGGGAGAAAGTTTATCATGTATCCCAGATTCATTCAGCTGGTTATCAACGATGCATTTCCTGAGCTTGCCACTCAGAGATCTCCAAAATATGTTGTACAGACGATTAAGAAGGAGATTTTTACACACCTTACTGGAGCCAGAGGAAACAAATGCTCTGGTGAAAGTTTTGCGAAGATCGGAAAATTCTCTGAGATTAAAGAAAATGTTGATGAGATTGGTGAAGGTGCTCATACTGATGAGGCACAAACTGGTGCTTCTACTTCTACTGCTAGAGATAATTTGGATGAAGAGATTGAGAAGTTGTTTAAAGATGAGCCTGTGCATGAAGGAGGAATGGAAGAAGTTGTTCACTCTGCTTCCAGTTCTGAGACTGCTAGTGATCAAATAGGGAATGTTCCCTATGTGATCCAAACTGATCCAACCCCTTCTACTCCAACATCTTCTCGACCAAATGAGGAAGACAGGGATACTGATTATGTCCCTGAAGAGTCGCCAAGTACCTCCTCATGAAGAAAACGTATGGTAAGAAGGAGAGATTATCCAATTAGAAAGAGAGGTCGTGGTATTATACCCAGAAGACCAAGAACACATGTGGTTGTCACCGAGACAGAGCAAGATCAAGCAGCCAATGTGACTTCTTCTGCTCCTGAAACAGAAACAGTTCCTGTTTCTGGATCAGCTAATATTTCTGGCTCAGGTTTTTCTACACCACCTCATCAAGAAAATTTAGAGTTTGATGTCGATACACTCTTGAATACTCCTCCTGAGTTTCAGAGGAGAGAAGAATCATCAAGCACTCCTGGTTCTATCACATTAGAAGAAAGAATAAAGAACCTGGAGAAAGAAAACTTTGAGAATATGAAGTTGATTGCTGAATTAAAGAAAGGCAATGATGAAAAGACAAATCTGATCAACATGATTCATCTCGACTCAGCTATCAAAGACACAAGATTGGCCTCTCTTGAACAACAAATGAAGAGATGTTTGACTATACTTCTGGGTTGGAGAGACAACTGAACGAGCTGAGAGAATTCATTTCACAGACTTATTTTCATCAGCCACCAATCATAAGGTCTACAACAGTAATTGGTGAATCGAGTAGACGCTCTCCAAGCCCACCTCCTACTGAGACTGTTCCTGAGAAGGAAACGGTCAACGAAGCTCAAGCATCTATTGTACAGCCAAGTGTTAGCACTACTGAAGATGTTCCTATTTCATCTGAAGTACCAATCACCGAAGCTTACACATCTACAGCTTTCGTTGAGCCGGAACACATGGTTTCTATGCCTATTGTTCATGAAAGGGAGGATGAAAAGTTAGTTGATTATGCTGATTCTGATGATAATGAGGATGATGATGATGAGGATGACGATGAAAATGATGATGACGATGGTGGAAATGATGGTGATGATGATGATGGTGGAGATGATGGAGGTAATGATGGTAATAATGATGATGGAGGTGATAATAATGGAGGTGATGCTTCAGGTTCTTCTTCGAGTCCAACTGGAGATACTAACACTGATAATGTCGATCGACCAAGTGTTAGTGATCCAGAAGGATATGATCCACTGGACCCTGCCACGGAAAGTGTGTATGAAAAGGAACTGTATTCTTTCAACAAACTTCATCTGGAGCTGTTGAAGAAGAACTTGATATGTTTGATGATCTGGAAGAGCAGACTGAATATACAGACATTTTTGGAAACAACCTTCAAGAGCTATTCAAAGACATCAATCTTGAAGAAGGAGAAATCCCCAATGAAACTGTGAGTGGTGAAACTCCTACTGATTCTACAAAGACAGATACTACTGGTCAGATTGCCCTATACACTAGAGGAGGTTTACAGTTCAAAGCACCACCACCACCTACTGAAGCTCATTTTCTGTTTATATCAAAGCCAAAACAAAAGTATGGTGAAATGTCTCATGTTATTAGCTGGGGTTATGATAGCGAGAAAAGGATGTATGTCATAAAGAGAAGGAATGGAGAGATTGATTATCTAAAGAGCACTCAAGACTTCCATACTCTACGTGCTGCTGATTTATACTCCATGGGCAAAGCTCCATTCTTCAATGAGAGTAATTACAGTGAAGCTGAACTCATGAGATCCATGATAAGAAGGGAGATGCGCACAAATTTCAAAGACTTTAAGACTGCAAAATCAAAGTTGATTGATGACTCAACAAGAATTGATGAAAATACTAAAGCTCCTATGAAGATACGAGTCTATCAACATCCCAAATTTATCAGAAAAGTCCCTGTGCATGCTCCAGTTCCTTCCAACACTTTGAAGCAACTTATATCTTGGAGATGTGAAAAGGATTCCGGTCACGCTGTGATCAGATGTATAGACAGGTCTTATCGAATCATTGATCCAGCAGACTTGATGAAGTTTGGCAAAGACGACTTACTCAAGCTGTTACACTGCCCTATTTCAGCTGATGAGTCTGTTTATTTTCTATCTTGCCAGTACGTATGGATGATTGACCGGATCCTGAGAAACAAATGGTATGCCTATGCTGGTTCTTACAAGAAGGCGAATGTTGACTTTGATTGATTATGTTTCACCGAGCCTAGGGGGAGATTGTAGAAGACAAATCAAGGCTCTGCAAAACAAACTGCATATGCGAAAGACTGAATCCACGCGAATTAAAGAAGTCACGCGAGAAGCAGATCCCACGCGAGTCGCAGACCATGCGAGACAAGCTTCCACGCGAGATGAAGACTCACGCGAAAGATTAAGCCGCGCGAAAGGCATCTCGCGCGAGAACCCGATGTTTAGTATAAATAGCTAGATTTCGTTTTGTAATTAAGCTTTTCATTCATTCATCTTCCTGTACTGTACGAAAACTGCACAAGACCTGTAATAGGTTGTTTGTTCAATCTAAGAAGCATTTTATGTTCAATCCAATCTTCTTTTATATCCAATCACGTTTACATTCCGCATTCATGTGATTGAGATCGTGTGTTATTGTTTCTGGGAGAATATCAGAGGTTTTACATGAAATAACCGTTTTGTGCGAAATCTGATACTTTCGCACGCGAAAACTCCCAGTTCAAGAGAAAATCTTCCAATTTCGTGCAGAAACAATCTCCAACAGTTTGTTCAAGCAAGAATCACCTCCAAATCACTGAATATGTCTGATTATGCTCATTTTAATCTAATTTTAATGAATTTAGTTCAATTTTAAGCTTAATTATGATTAAAATTCAAGTAAGTCCAAATCAGTCCAAATTCTCAAAATTCGAGCAGCATAATATCACCATATCTGAATCTAAAGTAATCAATGATGAATATCTTCAAAATTGAGTAGAAAACAATCCAAATCTTCTCCAAATCATGGTTCTAGAGTCTAATGCTCTGATACCAATTGTAAAACCTTGAAATCTCCCAGAAAAACAATAAACACACAATCTCAATCTTGTGAATGCGAATGTAAACAAGATTGGAGTGAAAGAAGATTGAATTGATCACAAAATGATTCGTTGATTGAATAACACAACCTATGAAAGGTCTTGTGCGATTTCGCACAATACAGATATGAAAATGAACAAAAGCTATTTTACAAAACGAAAACTAAACTATTTATACTTAAACAGCAGTTCTCGCGCGACAAGCTTTTCGCGTGGATCAATCTGTCGCGCGGCTAAGGCTTTCGCGTGGAAGACTTCTTCGTGTGACAACTTCTTATCGCGTGGAACTGGCTTTCGCATAGGCTGTTATCAGATTTCATCTTCGTTCATTTTCAAATGTTTTGCCAAGCCTTGATTAGTCTTCAACATTGGTGGATGAGCTTAACGAATTATGGCATACAGGCATACGTACTAAAGACGCGGCAACAAACACAATCTTCACAATGAAGGCGGTGTTGTTATGGACTATAAATGACTTTCCAGCCCGTAGTAGTCTATCAGGTTGGAGCGGACAGGGATACAAAGCATGCCCGACTTGCAACGAAGACACTCCTTCAACACGAGTAACAAATAAAGTTGTATATGTTGGTCATCGTCGGTTCTTAGATGCTAACCATCCATGCAGAACAAATTTGGAATTTAATGGGCAACCTGATACAAGAGCACCTCCTAAACAATTTAGTGATGCTGATATACAGGCTCAACTCGATCGTTTACTCCCTCGTCTACCGGCAAGCATCCTAGTTTTGGAGGTGTTATGAGCAAGTTGTTGTGTAACAAGTACCTAGACGGAATTCTAAAACGTTATCTTTTGTAACTAAGAAATTATGTTCATGTATGGTAATTTGTGTTTAGAGTTAGTAAATATACGGAAAATATGCAGATTGCCAGGTATAAATTTGTACTGGAAACATGGGAAAACCGAAAAATACAACACGAAGCTGTAATAAGTGGACAGGGGTATTAGGGGCGACACATATAGGTATTAGGGGCGACACATTCTTCGTCAGGCCTGCACCCATTAGGGGCGACCCATTAGCGGCGACATAAGAGAATTAGCGGCGACTTTATTAGTGGCGACCCATTAGTGGCGAATTTTGGAGCATTAGCGACGTTTTATTAGCGGCGACCTATTAGCGGCGACAGGTCGCCGCTAAAGGTAATAGCGGCGACAGGTCGCCGCTAAAGGTAATAGCGGCGACATAAGGGTTTTAGTGGCGACTTTTGTCGCCCCTAAAGACCCGTTTCCACTACAAGAAAAATGACTTTTAGCAACAAAATTCTATAGCAAGGACATAATATCCTTACTATAGCACACTAAAAGACAAAAAAGTAGAGCCAGTTGATTTTCTAGTTTGACCAGACCTTTAGCAAGGACAATGTTCTCGCAGTACAGTTTTCAGGTTTTTTTTGTTTTTTTAATTAATTTTATTGACTGTGAAAATATATAAAAGGGCGGGACTTTTTTGACTAGATCTATAGCAAGAACAATGTCCACGCTATAGATAAATATGTATTTTTTTAATTTTCAATTCCCACCAAACTTAAAAAATATCGCGTAAATACGTATTTTCGATCCCCTCCAAAACTAAAAAAATCTCGGGTCACATATTATGAGGACATTGTCCTCACTAAAAGTATTTTGAATTTTAATTTTGTTTTTAAATCGAAATACAAAATATTGTATTTAAATATATTTTCAGTTTTCGTAAATGAAAGAAAAATCCGCTCAGATTTGCAATAGTGTATGTGTGAATGTATATATATGTGTGTGTATGTATGTATGTTGTGTCTTTTGTATGTATATATGCATGACACGTATTTATTACATGTATGTGTGTATGGTGTATGTATATATCGTGTATGTATGTATAATATGTATGACATGTTTGTATTTAATTATCACATATACAATGTACAATGTATTTATGCATATATACATACATAAGGCATGTATGATATACAATGTACAATGTATGTATTTATGTATGGATATACTGTGTGTGTATGTATGACATGTTGCATATACGTATCATATGTATAATGTACAATGTATGTATGTAATACCTGTATATATGCTCTGTAAGTATGACATGTATGTATGTACGTATCACGTGTATAATATACAATGTATGTATGTATGTATTATATATGTGTGTGTGTGTGTGTGTGTATGTATGTATGTATGTATGTATGTATGTATGTATGTATGTATGTATGTATGTATGTATGTATGTATGTATGTATGTATGTATGTATCTATGTATGTATGTATGTATGTATGTATGTATGTATGTATGTATGTATGTATGTATGTATGTATGTAGTGTCTTTTGGTATGTATATATGCATGACACGTATTTATTACATGTATTTGTGTGGTGTATGTATATATCGTGTTTGTATGTATAATATGTATGACATGTTTGTATTTACTTATCACATATATAATGTACAATGTATCTGTGTATGTACATACGTGTATGTATGCATGCCATGTATGCATATACGTGTCACATGTATCTATGTATGGATATATTGTGTATGTATGTATGGCATGTATGATGTACAATGTATGTATCTATGTATTGATATACTGTGTATGTATGGCATGTATGATGACAATGTATGTATCTATGTATGGATATACTATGTATGTATGTATGACATGTATGCATATACGTATCACATGTATAATGTACTATGTATGTATGTATTACTTGTATATATGCACCGTATGTATGACATGTATGTATGTATGTACGTAGCACATGTATCTATGTATGGATATACTGTGTATGCATGTAAAATATGTATGGCGTGTATGATGTACAATGTATGTATCTATGTATGGATATATTATGTATGTATGTATGACATGTATGCATATACGTATCACATGTATAATGTACAATGTATGTATGTATTACTTGTATATATGCACTGTATGTATGACATGTGTGTATGTATGTACGTATCATATGTATCTATGTATGGATATACTGTGTATGTATATATAATATGTATGGCACTGCATGTATGACATGTATGTATGTATATACGTATCACTTGTATATATTTAATGTAATAACAACTTTTAAATTATCACTAAAACACAAATGTGCATATTAACATCTAAACTTATTGTTAAAAGAGCAATTATTTCACTTTTTAAAACTTTTTTTATATATATGAAACTTATTGTTAAAAGAGCAATTATTTCACTAAAATACCCTTCTTCTAATAACCTAAAATAAAACCCTAACCCTTCAATTTTTCCCTCCCATCAGCCATCCTCATCGCCTCTCCAGTCTCCACACTGCTCGCTGCCTCGCTGCTTCACCCTTCAATTTCTGTTGCCGCCTCCGCTGTCCGGCTGCCCCTTCCGGCCTCCCTGCGGGCTGCGACCTGCTGGCTGCCTGGCTGCTTCTGCTAATTGCGGCTCGAAGTGCAACCCCCAATCCCTGCTGCTTCTGCTCGCCTGCTGCTTCTGCTTCTGCTCGCCTGCTGCTTCTGCTTCTGCTCGCCTGCTGCTCGCCTGCTTGAACTTGAAGTGCGAACCCCAATCGGCTTATCGGCCCCTGTTGCGACCTGCTTGAAGTGCAACCCCCAATCCCTCATCCACCAATCATCATTGTCCATTAATTCTTCAAAAGGTTAGTTTCTTAAAGTTCAAATTCTTTAAGTTTATTTTGCTTAATTGTTTGTTGTTACTTGTTAGACATAAGTTATATGTTACTTGTTAGACATAACTTAGTAATTTAGGTTTATCACAATTTGTTGTTACTTGTTAGACATAACTTAGTAATTTAGGTTTATCATAATTTGGGTATGATATTAGTAATTCATTCAACTTATGTATTCAAATTAAGCTACCATTGAAGCAGTGATTTGGTCCATTGAGGTTCTAGGATCTTCATTATAATAATGTTAGAGTATGTTTGTTTTTGGCGTTATGATTTGTAGAAGATGAATCTCACTGCGATTAGTAGATGAATGTCACTTTAGTATCTTCAGCGAATTCGTACTTCAGTCTTATGTTTAGTTAGATTACATACATGCTAGGTTTAGGTTTGAACAAACATATGGTGAATTATTCATGACAGTTTGAAACTTAGGCACTAATTTCCTACTATTATAAGCTCAAAGTTAGATGGTAAATTGTATCTCATTATAATAAAAGCTTTAACGTCATTCTAAATTACAAGGTCTCACTGTAATTAAAGCTTTAATCTTTTTCCTGTAGTATTAGTTAGTAGCTTGTTCATAATGAATAGAGGTAAGTATAAAATGTAAGTTTCATATGATTTATTTGGATATTATATTTTTGTTAACATTTTGTATGTAATTTAATTACATTCCGAACCAAACCGACCCGACCCGACCCGACCCGACCCGAGCCGAAAAATTTTATATTATCTTGTTACAAAACGAGTCACCGAAAAATAGTGACCCCACTAGGAAAAATTCCTGGTTCCGCCACTGATTAGGTTTGTGTTAGTTTTGATACCATTTTGTGATTAAGATACACATTTGATATGGAATGTATAGTTTGCAAATAGACTTCATCTTGTGATTTGAATATGTATATAAATTAAGGTTTAATTTAAGGTTTATGAAAAAAAGTATTTGCTATTATAAATTAACGGTTTTGATTGCTAATTTTGATAATTCATTGTTGTCAACACAGTTATGACTATAGATAAGAGTTGGGTTTTGAAACAAAAAAATTCTGTTGAATTTTGGAATGGTCTCCAAGCATTTCTTGTGAGGTGTAAGGACCACTTGAACTCTGAAGGTAAATGTCGTTGCCCGTGTAATAACTGTAATAATGTCGAATGGGGTACGATCGAAGAACTTGAACGTCATATACACTCAAAGGGTTTTTTTCAAGGTTACAAGGTATGGATTCATCATGGTGAACGATATGTACAAGCGCGAGCAACAGTACAACACATACCTCAAACGACATGTCAGATGCGTGATGCCCTCAACGATGTTATTCAGGAGAATACTAGCACTCAACACCACTCTGATAACGAAGAGAATAGTAATGAGCCAACAGAGGGTTCGAGTTCTAAAAATGATGATCTTGATGAGTTATTTAACCTTGCTGACACCCCGCTATACCCTGGTTGTGACTGGATGTCTTCGTTAGACTTTTTGGCCAAGATTTCACATATGAAAGCCATGAATCATTGGACTGATAATGCATTTGACCAACTTCTAGGACTTCTTAGATTTGCATTTCCAAAAGACAACACACTACCTAAGTCACATTATGAAGCTAAAAAATTAATGAAAAAAGTTGGGTTAGGATACAAGTCGATCCATGCTTGTAAGAATGACTGTTGTCTGTTTTGGAAGGAAAACAAAAAAAGGAAAGATGTCCAGCTTGCAACGAGAGTAGATGGAAAGATAATGAGACCAATGGGAAAAAAGTTGCTAACAAGGTGTTACGTTACTTTCCTTTGACTCCCAGATTAAAGCGTAGGTACAGTTGCAAAGACACTGCAAAGTATATGACTTGGCATGCTAACGGAAGGTGTACGGAGGATGGTAAGATGCGTCACCCAGTCGATGGTAAATCATGGAAAGATTTTGATGAACGGTATAAGGGTTTCACAAGAGAAACTTGAAACGTCAGATTAGGGTTGTCTGCCGATGGTTTCATTCCATTTGCCAACACGAGTATCCCTTACAGCATGTGGCCAGTCATATTGACAACATACAACACACCCCCGTGGTTGTGTATGAAAGAGACTTCGTTAATGTTGACATTGTTAATCCCTGGGCCCAAATCACCTGGGAAGGACATTGATGTTTATTTCAGACCGTTGGTCGAGGAATTGAAAAGTTTATGGTCAGAAGGAGTCTACACAAAAGACGCAGCTACAGACCATGTCTTCAAAATGCAAGCTATGCTTTTATGGACCATCAGTGATTTTCCTACTCGCAGTTATTTGTCTGGTTGGAGCGGTCAAGGCTATTTAGCATGCCCTACATGTAATGCTGACATTCCATCGACTCGTGTGATAGGAAAACTGCTTATGTTGGTCACAGAAGGTTCTTACCATCAAACCATAAATGGAGGTCAAGGCTATTTAGCATGCCCTACACAGAAGGTCAAGGCTATTTAGCATTCCCTACATGAACCATGTGAGTTGAATTGGAGTAAACGATCTATTTTCTTTGAGCTCGAGTATTGGTCTTCTATTCAACTGAAACATAACTTGGATGTCATGCATATTGAGAAAAATGCATGTGAGAGTTTGTTGGGGACCTTGTTAATGAATGACAAATCCAAAGACACAATCAATGCAAGAAGAGACTTAGAAGCATTGAATATTCGACGAGACTTGTGGCTCACTGAAAAAGGAGGCGGTAAGCTTTTAAAGCCTCAACCTAAATTCTCTTTCACACCTGAAAACAGAAATCTTTTTTGTAAATTCATTAAGGGAGTTAAACTACCTGATGGCTTTGGATCTAGCTTCAAGAAAAAAGTTACCAATAATGACAGCAACATAACGGGTTTGAAGTCTTATGACCATCATATAATGATGCAATGGTTGATGCCTCTTGGAGTTCGAGGGTTCTTGGACCCATCTATTTCAACACCAATAATCGAGCTTTCTGCATTCTTTAAGCAACTTTGCACTCGAAGCCTGATGAAGCAGGACATGCTTGATGCTAAAGACAAGTTGATTATGATTTTATGTAACTTTGAGCAAATATATCCTCCAGCATTTTTGACATAATGATTCATTTGGTTTTGCATCTACCCGAGGAGGCTATTCAAGGTGGTCCTGATTTCATGAGGTGGATGTATCCATTTGAAAGATTCATGAAGAAGCTAAAAAATTATGTCAGAAACAAGGCTAGGCCCGAAGGTTCTATAGCGGAGGGTTATGTTGCTGAAGAAGCGCTAACTTTCTGTTCAATATATCTTCGGGATGTATCGACCAAATTCAATTGCCTGGATAGAAATGAGGACGCTCCAGCTCTAACACGTGAGTTGCATGTTTTCCAATCAGTGTGTACGCCAATTAGCAAGAGTACAACGAAAGATTTGAATCCCGTACTTTGCACGAAAGTTGAATGGTTTGTACTTAATAACAGCCCTGAGGTGGCCGAACACATCAGGTAAGTGCTCTTATTTCAAACCATCTTTTCATAAGCTATCTTTTCGACGATTCCAATAATATCATTAACATTTACAGTGAGTTCACTATTACCATGCCCGGGAAAGATGCAGAACCTACATTTCCTGACTGGTTTAAGAAGAAGGTAAACTCGTTGTGGGTATATTTCTCAACTTATTTGAAAACACTTACAACAGAAATGATTTACAACTTTTTAATTCTTCTCTTTTCATATATAGATCAATAAGATAAAAGTAGCTGCTAGAGAATCACATTTTAGCCCCGAGTTACATTCTTTGGCAAATGGACCAATTTTTGCAAACACTTACACTGCTTGCATAGTTAATGGTGTGAGGTTTGTGGTTCACAGTCGTGATACAAAGCATACAACTCAGAACAGTGGTATTTCAACGCTCGGGCTTGAAGGGGAGACTTTTTATGGCGTGTTGGAAGAGATTTTGGAGCTAACTTGTGACACCTCGCAATATCAAGCAAAGAACATCGTGGATTACTGTCACGTTAGTGTGACAGTTCAGATGATACAGATGGATTTAATGAACAAAGTCTTAGAAACATTCAAGATATTCCCAAATCAGAAAGGAAACATAAGATTCTTCTTGCTGAAGATCATGTGGTGAATGTGATGGTATGTAGCATCTGTCACTAATAGACTGTCAACCAACATCAAGCTCGTGAACTCATCATGTGTATTGACTAGCCTCACGTAGGTTTATAATCTATGTATCGTGTTAATCGAATTATCTTCATGTACATGTTCTATGTGTGTTAATTATCCTTATGTAGTTATTGTTTTTATGTATACATGGCCTGTTAGTGAATCTCTCGTATACTCGTTTAACAAAAATGATAATAATAATAATAATCATAATAATAATAGTGATAATAATAATAATAATAATAACAATGATAATAATAATAATAATGATGATAATAATAATAATAATAATAATAATAACAACAAAGAATAAATAATAAGTGCAGGGGGTATTTGTAATTTTAAAACTTCAAAAGAAAGTTATAACATGAAATAATAAAAATGAAACCGCAGGGACTAAAAGTGTAAATTTTCAAACCCAAACCCCCGCCCCTCTTTTTTCCGGCGCCGGCTCCGGCCGAAGTCCGGTGACATTCCGGCGACCACCAAAACCGCGTAAAATCTCGAATTTAATAGCCCAATTTAACCCGAATCACTTCGTGGATAAGAATCGAACTCAAGCACACCCAAAACACGTTCTAACGGTCGATTAAACGGCTAGGAACTTTCCACTTTATTCCCGACCAAACTCAACGGCTAAATCACCCACTAAACGCCACTTTAATCAAATTGATTCAACATGAACGTTCCTATACACATTTCCAAAAGAATACAACCTGAAATCACACCAGAAACACACACAACACTGAAACCGATCATCATCATCGTCGAACCTGCAACTTTACCCAACACCAATTCTAAACCACATTCAGTCCAAATTGATAAAGGGCTTTCGTTTATCATCAACCCAAGAAACTTTCTATGCAATTAATTCGAGTTTCATCAGTGTTTAATTCCTTTTCGATTTCAAGATAACCGCGGCTTGTTCTTGACTGTTCTTATCATCAAATCGACACAATACAGGTAATTAAATGTATGATTTTACTCGTTTGATCATGGAGAACTAAAGCCCCATGAATTTGATCATCAATAATATTGAATTTGAGTTCAATTGGGGGAAATCAGATTAGGGTTCATATGGATTTGGGGGTAATCGGCTAGGTTGAGTTAAAAACAAATAAAACGGGGTTCTGTTGCAGCCTTGTGCCTTGGTTCACTGGTTGGTGTGTGGGATTCTGGGCAAGAGGTTCCGGGTTCGAACCCGAGCCTCTGCCATTATTTTTAAAACAACTTTTTAACTCTCCAAAAATTCTACAAAAATTCTTAAAATTTATAACATAAATTTTACAAACTCCCTTTATTTTAAATCTTACAAAAATCAATTTCTGTAAATTTATTTTGTTTAAAAACCTTAAAAATATTTATAAAATATTATTTATAAATACTATAAATAACCAATTTTTATAAAAATAACCTCTAAATCGTGTATAATTATGAAATAACCCCGAAAATTATAGAAATAATTTCATGAATTATTTACAAACATATCTACAAATTATAAATATACTTTAAATTAATTAAACCTAGTATGTAAATCATTAAGTATTGAATAAACTTAAATTCATAAATCAAAATCGTGAACGTCAAGCCAAACCAACTTGAATCCGACTAAATATATCTATTAGCATCGAATATGTTTTGAAGGCTTAGTTATAATCAATAATAGGTGTTGATCGTGTTTGATCGTGCATTGCTTGATTCTGTGAAGTCTTTGTGCATTACAACAATTCAAGGTGAGTTTCGTGGCCCTTTTTATGTTTATACAAGTTTTTACTGTTTTTAATCAATGGGGGAAAAGTATGCTCACCCGTTTTCAATGTTGTACACTGTATAATCTGTTTTCATACTTGGAATCAATGTGATACTGTTTTGCATGCATACATGGTGTTATTTTTGGGAACACTCATACAACAATTAATTCCGGGTTAGGAACCAACGGATAGGTATTGGTAGTACTACTGGGTTGACACCCCCACCCTTTGACGATTGGTTAACTTGCGAGTTACCAACACAGCTGCCAGCAATCCGGCCAAGGGTGAATATATCCGTCAAATTTATATGCATAACGTCATTAGGGTTTGGTTGTCTTAAACACATGTTATGTGGTTTGTGCTTGCAGTATGATTCCATATCAAATTTTATACAGCATCAATTACATGTTTTCAATTTAAACCTGCGGAACTCACCAACATTATGTGTTGACATTTTTGAGCATATCTTTTCAGGTGAACATAATCAAAGAGGATAGCTAGTGCTGATGCCTTAGCAGAGACCCTCAGGATTTCATTAGTTTTGCATTTGTAATGTATATCATTTGTATTTATTTATGAACTATGTGTATTTTGGATTTAGAATCAATAAGACTATGATAGTCGTGGAACTGACTAACCACGACACAAGTCACCATTGTGTCGGGGGACGTCATGACACGAGAAGTTTGCATGTATTATATCTCTGTATCTATACCAAGTGTTATGACGATCCCGTCCGTCGCATCCTCGTGTTTCCGCTCTAAGCGAGGGTGTGACAGATTGGTATCAGAGCCTTGGTTATAGAGATTTAGGTGGAGAATTCGACCTAGACTATAACCTAAGAACCTTCATATAGAATGCATGCTAGGGATTGTGTGCATTTGATTTTACCTAAATGTCTTTCATGATTTGTGTGACACATAGACACTTGTATTCTGGATTTCCTGGCAAAAGGCCTTCGGGCTAAGGCAAGCGTATTCGTATAATCTCATGTGAGACCCATTACGCTACCTGGGGATTTCTGGGATGAGTGATAAACTATGGTCAATACACAAAATTACAAGGCAAATGGGTCAAGTATATTAAGTCTATAAACTTGATATACAGGTATATTCCTATATACCTAATAATATACAAGTATGTTCCTACATACTTGATTTTATATATATACACGTGTTATCCGAACATCCCAAAGGAAGACATTATTACTCTTAGACTATCTTCTTGGGATACCTTTATGCTAGAACTTTACGCTTGTATGCGCACAACATCATAGTAATAGGGAACTTCGGTGATCACACGTAGTGTTGATCTCGGATATTGAATCCGACCCTATCATAGTTATGAGTGAAATTCCGAAAGTATGACAGATATGCGGTTATCATTAGACATAATGTGCTTATATGCTTAATTGCAATTACATGCTATTATTGGAATACTGGCTCATGGACAGGAGGACATCATATTATTTGTGCTTGTTGAATCTAAATAATACTATGATGTTAACTTGGGGTAAGTGAAGCTAAGGGTGATCATGCAAGGTAGATTACCATTACGGGTGCACACGTAATTGTAATTCGCCATGCATGAAAAGTCTGGCTAATCTTACCACGAGGTAACGATCATGAGTATCACACGTATCTATTCTATACCCTAGGGTGCTAGGGTCATAATTCTAGTAAGTCCTTGTTGAAGACAATCAAACATTATAAGTCCTTGTTAAAGGCAATCAAACATTATTAACATTTACTCAAGTCCTGTCCTACTTAGAGCCTTCATGGTATTTCCAATCACGATATTGATCTTATGAAACATTTATTCTTGAGTAGGTGCTAAGGAAAATTAAGATGTTATGTGACTAGTTTAAGTATTAATCAAGGTATATCACGGATGTAGTGGGAACGCTGCAGGAAACCCTATATATAAGCATCACCGGTATACTGAGAATGTGCTTAACCTGGGCTACATAATGATCTTAATGGACCGAAGCATAGGTTATTATGAATTAATGCATGAAATCATACGGTGACTAAAATTTCCATCTTTCTGTAGTTAGAAGATGGCACCTAAAAGAGTCACACGCAAAACCAACCCAGAAGCTGAAGCCCCACAAAACAGGAGAATGGGTAGACCCTCAAGAGCTGGTGGTGCTCCAGCCGACAATAATCAGGAAACTGGCAATCCTGATATAGCTGCCATGATTGCTCAGCAGCTAGCTGCATTGGTACCAACCATCGTAACCCAAGTAAGCGACGCCCTGCTGAACCATCCTCTCCACGAGGATCACAACACCAATGGTCAACATGACCAAGGTGTGGTGGGTGATACTGGCAATGGCAGAACAAATGGGAATGAAACTGGCGACAACCAAACCAAACGGGGATGCACATATAAAGAATTTATGGCTTGCAAACCCCACGAATTCGATGGGAAAGGTGGGGCGATAGCCCTGACTAGATGGCTTGAGAAAATGGAGGATGTGATCGACATCAATGAATGCCTCGACAGCCAGCGGATCAAGTATGTTACGTGCTGACTGCAGGGCAGAGCACTAACCTGGTGGAACACCCAGGTTCAAGCTAGGGGAAGGGAATCTGCGATACAAATGACCTGGGATGAATTCAAAGCCTTGATTACCGAGGAATACTGCCCCCTCAACGAGATGCAGAAGCTTGAACATGAGTTCTGGAATCATGCTATGGTGGGGGCAGGGCATGCAGCTTATACTGACCGATTCCACGAGTTGGCTAGACTAGTTCCACACCTAGTCACTCCGGAATCCAAGAGGATAGAAAGATACATTTGGGGACTCGCGCCTCAAATCTGGGTGATGTTAACTGCAGCTGCTCCTCCTATAATCCAGAACGCTATTCTGAAAGCGGGCGCTCTCACTGACGAGATGATAAGAACAGGAGTACTGGGTAAAGGAGCGGAGAAAAGGAAAGAGACTGGGGAAACAAGTCGGTCTGGTACTGGAAAGTTTGATAAGAGGGCCAAAACGACCAGAAACTTTGTGGCTGTGACTCAAGGGACGAAGGATTACACAGGACCGCACCCCAAGTGCAACAAGTGTAATTGGCACCACTCCCCAGCAAGGCCGTGTCGGGAATGCACGAAATGTAGGCGCTTGGGTCATTGGGCGAAAGATTGTAGAATTGCGCCAAACCTGGTCACGCCCATCAATGCGGTTAACCCCGCCGGGAACGCCAGGGCATGCTATGAATGCGGAGGTCTTGATCACTTCCGAAACAAGTGTCTCCGACTGAACAGAGCATCCGGTCAACAAGGCAATAACCAGCAGCAACTGCTGGCTATAGCTGGTAATCCAGCCCAGGGAAATCAAGGAAATGCTGCAAGAGGACGTGCCTTCGTCATTGGAGCTAGTGATGCCCGTCAAGATCCCAATGTCGTCACGGGTACGTATCTTCTCAACGACCACTTCGCATCTATATTGTTTGATACGGGAGCAGATAATAGCTTCATATCTTCTGATTTTTCACACATGCTTGGATTGAAACCGAGTAGGCTAGAAACTAGCTTTTCAGTAGAAATGGCCAACGGTAGATTTGTACAAGCAGATGAGATCATTAGACAGTGCTCCATAATATTAGAAGACCATGCCTTTGACATAGATTTAATACATTTCGAGTTAGGGAGCTTCGACGTAATTGTGGGAATGGATTGGTTGGCGAAGCACGGAGCAGAGATCGTTTGTCGGGAGAAGGTAGTACGAATCCCCATGCCTAATGGGAGGTACTCAATATTCAAGGAGAGCGACCAGGAAGATCTCTGAAGCTTATTTCCTGCATGAAGACGCGACGATGTCTACGGAAGCAGTGCTACGCACTCCTGGCTCATGTTGTAGAGAAGAAGAAAGAAGGCATCAAGTTGGCAGATATTCCTGTTGTGCGAGATTATCCGGAAGTATTTCCTGATGATTTGTCAGGATTACCTCCTCTACGACAGGTAGAATTTCGTGTCGAGTTGGTTCCTGGAGCTACGCCGGTAGCAAAAGCACCATATCGATTAGCACCCTCCGAAATGCAGGAACTCTCCAACCAACAACAAGAACTATTGGAGAAGGGATTCATTCGGCCGAGTCATTCACCATGGGGAGCACCGGTTCTATTTTTCAAGAAGAAAGATGGGTCATTTCGTATGTGTATCGATTATCGCGAGTTGAACAAGATGACTGTGAAAAATCGATACCCTCTGCCCAGAATTGATGATTTGTTTGATCAACTACAAGGAGCTTCGTATTTCTCCAAGATTGATCTTCGTTCTGGATATCATCAACTGAGGGTTTTTGAGGATGACATACCGAAAAAAGCATTCAGGACTCGTTACGGGCACTATGAGTTCTTAGTCATGCCGTTTGGGCTGATTAATGCACCAGCTGTGTTCATGGATTTAATGAATCGAGTGTGCAAACCATATTTAGATAAGTTTGTAATCGTGTTCATAGACGATATACTTATCTATTCTCGTTCGAAAGAAGACCACGAGAAACACCTTCGAGCAATTTTGGAACTGTTGCGGGAAGAGAAGCTTTTCGCCAAATTCTCGAAGTGTGAATTCTGGCTTCAAGAAGTAAAGTTTTTGGGCCATGTGGTTAACAAGGATGGAATCCATGTAGACCCCAGCAAGATTGAAGCAGTGAAGAAATGGGATACACCCCAAACCCCCTCAGAAATCCGACAATTCTTAGGATTGGCTGGATATTATCGACGGTTTATTGTGAACTTTTCAAAAATCGCACAACCGTTGACCATGCTAACTTAGAAAGATAAGAAGTTTGATTGGGGACATGCACAAGAACAAGCTTTTCAAAACATTAAAGGAAAAGCTGTGTAATGCTCCAATACTGTCCCTTCCGGATGGAAATGACGACTTTGTGGTGTACTGCAATGCTTCACATCAAGGATTGGGATGTGTGTTGATTCAGAGAGATAAGGTGATTGCATACGCTTCACGACAACTAAAAGTGCATGAGAGGAACTACACAACTCATGATTTGGAGTTGGGCGCTGTAGTTTTTGCACTTAAGATATGGAGGCACTATCTGTATGGAACCAAATGCATCATCTATACCGATCATAAGAGCCTTCAACACATCCTAAATCAGAAAGAGCTCAACATGCGACAACGGCGATGGGTAGAATTACTTAGTGACTATGATTGCGAAATCCGGTATCACCCGGGGAAAGCAAATGTGGTGGCTGATGCCCTCAGTCGTAAAGAACGCGTAAAACCATTACGTGTTCGAGCCTTGGGATTGACTATTCAAACGAACTTGAAAGCTCAAATCCAAAATGCACAAACTGAGGCTCTAAAAGAAGAAAACCTTACGGGAGAAGAAATTCCGAGGGTTAGATAAACAGATAAATCGCAAGGATGACGGCGTACATTACTTCATTGATCGCATATGGGTCCCCAAATGGGGAGATGTACGTACATTAGTCTTGGATGAAGCACACAAGACTCGATATTCTATTCATCCCGGTGCAGACAAGATGTACCATGATCTGAAGGATCTGTACTGGTGGCCGGGTACGAAGAAAGACATTGCTCTATATGTAAGCAACTGCTTGACGTGTTCCAAGGTTAAAGCCGAACACCAAAAACCATCGGGATTACTGCAACAACCCAAAATTCCCGAATGGAAATGGGAGAACATCACAATGGATTTTATCACCAAACTCCCGAGAACGCCAAGCGGGCACGACTCGATATGGGTCATAGTAGATCGGCTAACAAAATCTGCACATTTCTTGCCTATCCGAGAAGACTATAAAATGGATAAGTTGGCAAGATTGTACATCAAAGAGGTTGTGACACGGCATGGAGTGCCGGTGTCAATCATATCCGACCGAGACAGTCGATTCACTTCACGCTTTTGGCAGACATTGCAGAAAGCGATGGGCACCCGACTGGATATGAGTACAGCCTATCACCCCCAGACTGACGGCCAAAGTGAACGCACAATACAAACACTTAAGGACATGCTACGTGCATGTGTCATTGATTTTGGTGGTAGTTGGGATACTCATCTACCGTTGATAGAGTTTTCCTACAATAACAGCTACCATACTAGTATTGGGTGTGCACCATTCGAAGCGCTGTATGGCCGAAAATGTAGATCACCTGTATGTTGGGCCGAGATTGGCGAGAGTCAGCTAACAGGTCCTGAAATCATACAAGAAACAACCGATAAGATTTTCCTAATCAAAGATAGACTTAAGGCTGCTCGAGATCGCCAAAAGAGCGATGCCGACAACCGTTGGAAGCCGTTAGAATTTAATGTTGGTGATCGAGTGTTACTTAAGGTCTCTCCTTGGAAAGGATCGTTCGGTTTGGAAAGAAGGGGAAATTAGCCCCGAGATACATTGGACCATTCGAAATAATAGAAAGAATAGGCCCGGTGGCATACCGGTTAAGGTTGCCACAAGAGCTTGGCAGTGTGCATGCTACTTTCCATGTATCGAATCTCAAGAAGTGCTTAGCTGACGAATCACTTCACGTGCCAATTGAAGACATCAAGATTGATCAAAGCCTCCATTTCGTGGAGGAACCTATTGAGGTCATGGACCGAAAGGTCAAGAAGCTGAGACGCAGTAAGATACCTATTGTTCATGTAAGATGGAATTCCAAACGAGGTCCAGAGTTTACATGGGAACGAGAGGATCAGATGAAACTCAAATATCCTCATCTGTTCGAGGGCGACACTCTTGGACCTAGCACCAGTTGAATTTCGGGACGAAATTCCCTCAACTGGGGGATACTGTGACACCTCGCAATATCAAGCAAAGAACATCGTGGATTACTGTCACGTTAGTGTGACAGTTCAGATGATACAGATGGATTTAATGAACAAAGTCTTAGAAACATTCAAGATATTCCCAAATCAGAAAGGAAACCTAAGATTCTTCTTGCTGAAGATCATGTGATGAATGTGATGGTATGTAGCATCTGTCACTAATAGACTGTCAACCAACATCAAGCTCGTGAACTCATCGTGTGTATTGACTAGCCTCACGTAGGTTCATAATCTATGTATCGTGTTAATCGAATTATCTTCATGTACATGTTCTATGTGTGTTAATTATCCTTATGTAGTTATTGTTTTTATGTATACATGGCGTGTTAGTGAATCTCTCGTATACTCGTTTATAACAAAAATGATAATAATAATAATAATCATAATAATAATAGTGATAATAATAATAATAATAATAACAATGATAATAACAATAATAATAATAATAATAATAATAATAATAATAATAATAATAATAATAACTACAACAACAAAGAATAAATAAATAAGTGCAGGGGGTATTGTAATTTTTAAAACTTCAAAAGAAAGTTATAACATGAAATAATAAAAATGAAACCGCAGGGACTAAAAGTGTAAATTTTCAAACCCAAACCCCCGCCCCTCTTTTTTCCGGCGCCGGCTCCGGCCGAAGTCCGGCGACATTCCGGCGACCACCAAAACCGCGTAAAATCTCGATTTTAATAGCCCAATTTAACCCGAATCACTTCGTGGATAAGAATCGAACTCAAGCACACCCAAAACACGTTCTAACGGTCGATTAAACGGCTAGAAACTTTCCACTTTATTCCCAACCAAACTCAACGGCTAAATCACCCACTAAACGCCACTTTAATCAAATTGATTCAACATGAACGTTCCTATACACATTTCCAAAAGAATACAACCTGAAATCACACCAGAAACACACACAAACACTAAAACCGATCATCATCATCGTCGAACCTGCAACTTTACCCAACACCAATTCTAAACCACATTCAGTCCAAATTGGTAAAGGGCTTTCGTTTATCATCAACCCAAGAAACTTTCTGTGCAATTAATTCGAGTTTCATCAGTGTTTAATTCCTTTCGATTTCAAGATAACCGCGGCTTGTTCTTGACTGTTCGTATCATCAAATCGACACAATACAGGTAATTAAATGTATGATTTTACTCGTTTGATCATGGAGAACTAAAGCCCCATGAATTTGATCATCAATAATATCGAATTTGAGTTCAATTTGGGGGAAATCAGATTAGGGTTCATATGGATTTGGGGGTAATCGGCTAGGTTGAGTTAAAAACAAATAAAACGGGGTTCTGTTGCGGCCTTGTGCCTTGGTTCACTGGTTGGTGTGTGGGATTCTGGGCAAGAGGTTCCGAGTTCGAACCCGAGCCTCTGCCATTATTTTTAAAACACCTTTTTAACTCTCCAAAAATTCTACAAAAATTCTTAAAATTTATAACATAAATTTTACAAACTCCCTTTATTTTAAATCTTGCAAAAATCAATTCTGTAAATTTATTTTGTTTAAAAACCTTAAAAATATTTATAAAATATTATTTATAAATACTATAAATAACCAATTTTTATAAAAATAACCTCTAAATCGTGTATAATTATGATTCCATATCAAATTTTATGTGGTTTGGTTGTCTTAAACACATGTTATGTGGTTTGTGCTTGCAGTATGATTCCATATCAAATTTTATACAGCATCAATTACATGTTTTCAATTTAAACCTGCGGAACTCACCAACATTATGTGTTGACATTTTTGAGCATATCTTTTCAGGTTAACATAATCAAAGAGGATAGCTAGTGCTGATGCTTTAGCAGAGACCCTAAGGATTTCATTAGTTTTGCATTTGTAATGTATATCATTTGTATTTATTTATGAACTATGTGTATTTTGGATTTAGAATCAATAAGACTATGATAGTCGTGGAACTGACTAACCACGACACAAGTCACCATTGTGTCGGGGGACGTCATGACACGAGAAGTTTGCATGTATTATATCTCTGTATCTATACCAAGTGTTATGACGATCCCGTCCGTCGCATCCTCGTGTTTCCGCTCTAAGCGAGGGTGTGACATAACTTATATGCGTGATTACAAGGTTGTGTTGTTTCGATGTAAATGGTTCAAAACCGATAAGCAACATTATGTTACTAAAAATAACATAACTAGCATTTCTATTCAGCATGAGTGGTTTAAAGGAGACCAGTACATTCTTGCTACACAAGCAAACCAAGTATTTTATCTTCAAGACCCATCTAAAAGACAAGATTATTGGAAAGTCGTCCAAGAGGTTAATCATCGTAAGATTTGGGACAGAGATATTATGGTAGAAGTTACTGAAGATGTCATCCATGATGACAATTCGAGTACACTTGCATTGTCTGCCAACTTGGAGGATTTGACTTACACTAGTTTAAGTATGGTCATGTCACCGAAGTTGAAGAGATTCCTATTCCTGCCCGTCATGATGATGCTGAGTTTATTGATGATGATGACAACGATGATCCTGATAGTGATACATCCGATAACGAACTCGATAACGACAACGTAGCACGCAGTTATTCTAGTGATGAATCCGATTGAATTGCAATCGTAATTTGTAATAAGACCTTTAATTGAAATCAATATATGTATTGACTTTTGTTATGCTTTTATATTGTTAATATGTTTATTGGGTTGTATTTCTATTGATCTAAAAAAACTAGTTCGTATTGTTGTATTTGGATTTTCAGATGGCTGACGTGGATGTTAGGGGACACGATGGTGATGGTCATGGTGATCCTTCACCGGGAGGATGGAACCCCGCTTCAGGCTGTGCGACGATTGGTAAGATGTTTACTTGATTTGCATTTATTTTTGCAAGGTATTGTTTACTTGTATTTTTTTATTTGTTCACTTGAATTTGTAGGGTCATCTAATGGGAAAAGAATGGTTGTAAGCCATTCCCTATTGTCTTTGACTTTGAGGACCAGCAAACTATGAGACCGGTGGGGGATAACTCAAGTGACTTCGTAAATCTCCTCGGGGTTACTATAAGGACTACAGTCCCACTGAACTATAAATCTTGAAAAGATGACCCCGATGAGGCGATGACTGCCATATGGCCCCAATTGGAGGTTAAGATTGTTTAATATATTCAAACTTTAAATAACATACTATGTTGCTAATTATATATATATTTTTATAAATTACAGACTTATTTTAATCTGGCACCTTATCTTGATCATCCGGGCTACAAAATCCCATTTGAGGCTGGTATCATGAAGCTTTGCGCCGAACTCTATTCTGGTGCAAAACACAGGTTCAAGTTAAATAATTTCACCAAACTTGGGGGGTTGGAAAATAGAGAGGTCATCCGCCAAAAGGTTCCCGAGGGCGTGACGCCTGAGATGTGGAATGAGATGGTCAATTCCTTCTGCAGCGAAGACAATGTTTGCCGCTCGGCGGTGAACAAAAGTAATAGATCCCGTCACCGCTACCAAAGTTACCACGGGACCAAGTCTATTGTATCGATCAGACATGATCGTGTAAGTCACTTTTAAAGCAAATATATATATATATATATATATAATATAAAATTGTAATGTAAGTTTGGTAGTATGTAGTATAGGTTTTGTGCATTTTTTGTTTAATGTTATTAACTATACGTATTCACTTTATTTCATGTGTTACGTACATCGTCAGATTGATGGAAAATATCCGAGTCTAATCGAGAATTTCAAGGAGAGGTGCTCTAAAAATGGGAAAATCCCATTACCACAACTTGCTCAACAACAATATGTAAGTAATCAGTTAGTTATTTGGCTATTTTTAGTTTTAGGTACTTCCTTTGGTTAATTTGCATAAATGATTAGATTTATATAACATTGATTATTTATTATTTTGTAACTATACAGGATGAAATGAATGACCTACTGAGCCGACAAGAAGGTGCAGCTAACCCGTTGACAGAGAAGCAGATCATGGATCAGGTATTGGGTACACGTCATGGGTTTAACAGGGGTTGTGGACATGTTGTACCCGGTTTGGCCCGATACACTTCATCATCTTCTAGTCCAGGACCATCTACCCCACCACCACCTGTCTACACCCAAGAACAAGTCAATGAAAAGCTGGCATCATCAAAGAAAAAATATACGCGCCTTGCTACTAAATTGGAAAATGTTGTAAAAGGTTTGGCAGAACACAATATTGTGATTAAATTTGACTCTGATTGCGAGAACGACAACTCTGACTAGGTTATCCTAATGTTTCTTATGAACTTAGATCTTGGTATTAAATTATGTAACCGAATTTATCATTTGAACTTAGATCTTAATATTAGATTATGTAACCGATTATGGTATGATGATATTTTGGTTGTATGATTGATTATATCATTGGTGTTTGATGGAAATCTGAAAAACTGAACAGGCATTGACCCAGAAAAATTCTGGGCGGGAAGCTGCATTTACAGCAAAAATGGCAGTGAAATTCCCAGTCATTCAGCAAGGACAAAGTCCTCTCTAAAGTCTTTAGCAATGACATAATAAAATACTACAAAAAGTCCTCTCTAAAATACAGCAAGGACAAAAGTCCTTGCTGTAGGGTATTTAATAAATACACGTATAATGTATAAATATATTAACAAATACGTTTATAATACATTTATACATGTATAATGTATAAATATATATGTTTATATGTATTTTTATAATTATTTAAAGTAAATTTTATAGTGAGGACAAAGTCCTTGCTGTAGGGTATTTAATTACTTTTTCAAAAATCAGAGATGTCCTCGCTGTATTCGTTGACTATCCTCGCTGTAGACCTGTAGCCACGGGGCTTTGGCGAGGAGATTCCAGCGAGGACATGTTCTCGCTATACATCTTCAGTGAGGACATTCTAACATTTAGCGAGGACTTGTGTCCTTGCTGAATGTCATATTTCTTGTAGTGAATTCCTTGTAGTGTTCCTTGTAGTGTTAGTTGTTACTTTTTCAAAGTTTTCTTAACTGAATTAATTATGTAGTTTAGTAATTACTATTTACCGACTTTTTTACTATTTTAATCAAGGTCGCTTAATTTTTAAGAATTTTAATATTTATAGAAGTTTTATAAGATTGGAACCTTATTTGGAACTTGAGTGTTTATCCTCTCTAAAAAATGATTAATATCAGATCATATATCTTAAATAGTTCACGTTCATTGGTTGTTTTTTCTTTCTGTTTAATAAAGTCCTTTTATATATTCATGATTTACTAAGCCTATCATTTGAGTGAAATATATTGTATTTTTTACATAAGTAAACTTAAACGTTTTTGCATCATTGCTTGCAAGCAATTACAATTTACAAGTGTGAAATTTTAGTATATTTATATGCTTTTAAATTTGAAATAATTTAATATATAACGATACAAATATATATATATATATATATATATATATATATATATATATATATATATTGTTATGATGCTAGAAAGATAATGGAAAATGATATTTAATGTAGCGTGATATTATCCACGGGAGGCCTCTAAGACAACATTTAAAGCATGTAACTAGTTAGATCTAATGTGGTTAATTATTATTCTCTAATAAACTAAACCTTTAGAAATGACTAATAACTTTAGGGTTTACGCACCCATCTTGTGATCGACTGTCGCCTACCTCGGTATGACTGTCTCTTGACCACCACAAGCTAATATATTCAAAATAGATCAAAGAAATCTACTAGACACACAATAACACACAAACATTGACACTCCTAAAATATGGTCTGAGAGTGGTGAGGTTAAGCTTGATCTATATACTATAAGACAAAAAAACCGCTCTTAGTGAAACGTAGGCTAAAAGAATGTGTGTGATGACTTAAAATAAAAAAAACAGTTGTGATGTTGCGTACATAGATATGAATTACTATATCGCTTAATGATGCGACATGCTGTTATATTAATAACCTAAGCAATCGTTTAATATTTGTTCACTCATTTAGTAATTCTTGTAACATGAAATCATATTAATTGTTCCACATATGCTGCCCAACTTAGGCTAACTCTAGACTTTTTTGAAAACTTTGGTTACTACTTAACTTAGTATTTTAAGTTTTTCCAAAACTATGAAAACAATAGATATCGTGTTTCTTAACATATTTATAAATTTAACATTGATAACAAATTTTCAATAACTATTGTATATATAACTTTTTCCGATGGACTTATACACACTCTATCATTTCATAAATCTACATCACAACTAATTTTATTAATTTGTTACAATAGAAGAACATGTTATTAGAACGAACTTAACCCTCTCCCAAAAAAAGCATCACACCCACTCTCTATTCTATGAGCTAACTATTAAAATAAATTACATATTATAATGAAAACATTTGAAATTATCTATTCTCATTTGTTATATAAAACAGGCTTATGAAATTTATGGCTCAGGCGTGTTATTTACTTAGGGCGCAACATCACTTGGGAGAAATAAATTACACCCACTCTCTATTCTGTGACACGCCAACCACCGTCACCACCGGGCCCCTGCGGTCGAGGGTCGCGAGGTCACCGTCGACCACTTCCGCCAACACCTACAGCCATGACCATCACGAACCACCACCTCCAAAACCGACCTGCAACTGTTACTCCCGCCTTCGATTCATGCCATTTTGATGTGTTGGAGCGAAATCATCACCTCCATCGAACTCAGGGTGTCGAGGGGACTCGAAGGAGGCGTGTCACACGCTGGCCCTCGCCGGCGGCCGGAGATCGGAGGTCGACCGATAGAGGAGGGGGGGAGGCTGCGAACGCCTCTCTTTCTCTCTGCCCTAATTTTCTTTCAACCCTAAAATGATAGAACATTTGCTTATATAGTGGGTTTAAATGATAGGTTCGTTAACAGTTCGGTTCGAGCACGTTTGATCAAGTTTTTCACGTATCGCTTAAAAATTTCGCTACCCGTTCGGTGGATTGCGGTGGTGGTTCGGTGGATTGCGGTGGTGGTTCGGTGGATTGCAGTGGTGGTGGTGTGAATCGATTTGGTCAGACGCATACCGAATCAAACAACCAAGTTTCAGTCAGACGCATACCCAGTCAAAACTTCTAACTGGGTCAGCTTCTGACTCAGTCAGATCTTACCCAGTCAGTTTTATCAAACAGCCCCAAAGAGTGGTTCACTACTCAATTTCCGGAATTCAGTCTTGTCCCTGTCAAAGGGGGAAGTAATGATACGAATGCTAGTATACAAGAAGGACCAAAGGAGCTATTGGTATATTCTAGGAGGACTAAGAATGAAAAGAAACCTTGTGGCTGAGAGTTTGTTACAATTGCTAAGTATTATATATAGTAGAATAAAGAATGTCAGAGGAGGAGAGAGAATAGTTAGAAAGAGAGGCTCATGCATTTTGCATTGAGAGAGAGCTGTGCTCTGGTTATCTTTTTGTAATTGCTTGCTCTACAATTTAGTAATATTACATTTGACCTACCTTTTCTTCATTCTTACATCATCAAGTTCTTCTTCCATTCTACCCTGAATTCCCTATCCCATCATTTTCGTTGCTGCCCATTCTTTTCTTTTCTTATTTTTATTTCTTGCCAATAGTTAGGGAAGCATATAACAAAATTCACCTACTTAACTGAATTAACCTAATTATTCTAACCGAACAATTAACTAATGGAGTAATGGTTCAGTTAAGCCATGTCCGATTAATCAAAAAATGTTCGATTTTGGTTTTGGTGTGGCATAAATGAATATATAATAACCAAATCAACTACATGGTTTACTTGCTTGTCCATTTGTATCTGAGTTGTTAACATGGTCAATCTTGTTATTGTTATGTACTCCTAAAATTTATTGTGGATGATATATGAATATCAAACCAAATCAATGTCATGTTTGTACATCCTAATGGGTTAGTGAAAGATATGAGTAATAATTTTGATCATGCCCTTGGGTGAGGAAATGTGAAAATATAAAGCTCAAACACATATTGTTGGAATAATAAAAAGAAATGAAGTTCTGATACGTTTTGTCAACTCTAAGTATAGTTCAATGCACTAATGAGAATTCTAATGATATACATTTGGGCCATAAAGAAATCGCACGAGAAACAAATAGAGGTTGCGGAAATGCGAATGCTAAGGTGGACGTGTGGCCATACAAGACTGGATCGGATAAGAAACGAAGTGTTTCGACAGAAGTTAGAAGTGGCTTCTATTGCAGATAAAATACGAGAGGGAAGATTAAGATGGTATGGACATGTCAAGAGGAGACCAATGGCAGCACCGGTCAGTGCAGTGGAGAACATCATCATAGAGGGTAGGAAGAGTAGAGGACGACCTAGGTTGACTTGGGAAGAGAGAACTAGGCGAGATATGGAACACTTGCACCTCTCTGAGCACATGATCGAGGACAGGAGTGAGTGGAGACGTAGAATTAAAATTAAGGACTTTTAGTGTTTTCTGTAGCTAGGAAAGGACCTTGTTTACTTGTTATGGGGCCTGATGTGTATGTAGTACGCTTGGAACTTTCAGGGGAAACTTGCTGCTTTCCTGATGCATGCTTGTTCATTTTTATACTTCCATTTGGTGATATTTTAATGTTTGTTGTATGAGGTGTGCTGTACCATATACCATATATCATATATCGTACGTTTGAATATATGTTGATTCGCTAGCGTTATAGCTTTGTAGCGAGCCAGGGGTCTCCTTGGAAGCGGTCTCTCTACCTATCCGGATAGAGGAAAGACTTGCCACCACCTACCCCTCCCAGACCCTGCTCCTGAGTGGGATATACTGGGTTTGTTTGTTTGTTTGTTTGAAGTATACTTGGAGTGCTGTGTTTGCTTTTTGTAGGTTTGTTCTTTAATAACATATCCTGTCGTTCATAAAATCTATATGTGGTCAAGAAAAAAAAAGAACAGTAATTTAAAAATAATAACATTAACAAAAAGTTACCTGTTTAAATTCACACAAGTGGAAACAAAAATAAATTAATAAATAAAAGAATAAAAAAATAAATGACAAAAGAATACTTGTAGTAAAACTTTGTTATTTTCAAGAAATTGATAGCTAGTTTATATTTCTAGTAGTTTTTAGATTTTTTTTGGTTTCTAGTAATTTTAATAATTAGTTGTTAGAATAAAAAGTTGATGTATGATTTCTTTCTATTTTATATTTAGAAAAAGCCCTTCACATGTGCGTGTGAATACATGCTATAAATTCCTTCACAAATACATATTTTAAAAGATCAAGTAGCAACAATACAAAATTTATGCCATAAAATGGATATTAATTAATTACTACAGCTTATTAGTTATTATCGATTGATAACCCAACGTAACATGTTTAAAATACTTTCTATATGACTCGTAGAAATGAAGTTATACGGTAAATAGTTTGTAACTGAATAGTTAAGTGGAATAGTTACTTAATTAGGGTTTGATAGATCGACTTCCAAGCATTGTCTTTTTCATTAGGTATGCAAAAGTAATTAGGTTCAAGTCAATTGGTAGGTACCTAGAGATAATTCTAAGGCAAAAACTGAATTGTGACGTTGTTCTTTATTTAGAAAAAGAAAGGTAACATAATAACAATTAAATAAGTGTGTAGCGATTAATTAAGCAAATGAAAAAACTTAACTAAGACGAAATTCTTCATTTAGAAATAATGAAAATTTGAAAATAAAAGAAATTCTAGATGGTTTCACCAACTTATAAACATGTGCACAATTCTAAAACTATGTTTAGGGTTTAAGGTAATGGTTCAAACCGTTTAAAAACACACATAATTATACACAAAATAAGTGTACAATAAGATTGCGCATATCACAGTGTACTAGGTAAAAAAAGAAGTTCAGTCTAGCATCACGCATGTCATTTTTCTATGTTTAGGGTTAACTGTATTAAAGTAACATACAACTAGACATTAAGGGTTGTTTGTTTTCTGTGAAACTCTCTTCCTGACTTCCTTTGTTTGCACCCATGCAGATCACGTGCAGACGTTGAAGTCTGTAGAGTGTTTGTTTTTCTGATGACTTTTCATTAAAGAATGCCTACGCGAGATCTGCATGGTGCAGACTTAGCATAACCACTTCTAAAGTATTCTAAAGTCTGCATAATATTAAACACCATCACCCACTACCACCCATGTCCACCACCACCGTCAACCACCACCACCGTCCACCTCCACCTCCACCACCACCCCGTCCACCTCCACCTCCACCACCGTCCGCCACCACCACTGTCTGCCACCACCACCGTCCGCCTCCACCACTGTCTGCCACCACCATCGTCTGCCTCCGCCACCGTCCGCCACCACCATCGTTGTAACATCTCGTATTTTTGCTAAATACAAGTTAACCTCGTTAAATTATTGTAAAGACCTTTTATGCCATTTGTGGAACTTTGAGAGCTTGTTATGCTTGTTTGGTTTAAAAGTTAAATAAGAATAATGTAATTAAATAATAATAATAATAATATTAATAATAATAATTAATAATAATGATAATAATACAATTAACAGTGGTAATAATAATAATAATACTAATAATAATAATGAAAGCGATAATTTATAAAAACTATTTAAACCAAAGAATGTGTAAAACTTAAAGTAATTAAGTTCAGGGACAGTTATGTAATTTTTAAAACTTGAATAAAAGGTTGCTAGCTTAAAATAACAAAAAGGAATACATTAGGGACCTAAACTATAAAATCTCAAAACATAACCCCATCTTTCCCCCCTCATCGGCCCGTAACTCCGGCCGGAATCCGGCGGGCGCCGGCGAGGCCAAATTTCTCGAATCCAACACAGATTCCGACCCAAATCGATGCCATTCACTTCGGGAAACCGTTTCAAACATTTAGTGGTGAATTAATTCGACTTTACAAGCAATTAAGTGTACAATTGAATTCGAAACCGAAGCCGCTAAACCTCCAAGCCGTTCGGACATTAAATCACAATAATAACCGAATTAACTTAGCATACACAATCATCTATCTATCTATAATCATTTACCCGTCTCAAATTTCACACAAATCACACTTAATCATCACCAACGAGCCCCTCTCTTCGCGACCTGCAACCTTGGAGAAATCAACCTTCTGAGCCCTATTATTCCAAATTGATTGTGGGGAAATCATCATTTA
This sequence comes from Flaveria linearis, assembly GCA_024085815.1. Taxonomy (NCBI): domain Eukaryota; kingdom Viridiplantae; phylum Streptophyta; class Magnoliopsida; order Asterales; family Asteraceae; genus Flaveria; species Flaveria linearis. Next base: position 6,046,311 of record CM044017.1, on the reverse strand, counting down.
CATTCGAAGAAGCTTCCCACGAAGTTAATTTGATCATAGTCTTCATTTGATTAACCAGTGAACACCACGTTGGTCGCGGCTATGCTTCGAACTCGTATACACAAAATCAAACGATTTCAGGTAATTGTACTGGGGCTATCACTCGATTTTACATGAGAATCGAAAGCCCTATGGTTACAATCGTTAACAACATCAAATCGAGGGTCAATTTGATCCAAAGGGAATTACGGTTCTTATGCGATTTGGGGTTTTGTTTGTTGTATGTTTTAAAGATTTAAAACCAAGTTGAACCAAGGCCACGACCCTGGTTGACTGGTTAGTCACATGCTGCATAATCTTGAGGTCCCGGGTTCGAACCCGGGCACCTTCAAGCATTTTTTAAAGCCTTTTAGCCTTTAAAAATATATAAAAAAATTAAAATTATGAAAATAAGTTTTATAAACTTTCCTTATTTTAAAAGTTACATAATTATTTTCTGTAAATTTATTTATTTAAAATACCCTAATAATTTTTATAAAATATTTTAGCAAATGTCATACTTATATAATTTTTTATAAAAATACTTAAATAATAGTTTAAATTGTTAAATTATTAGTAGACACCATATTCTCTTTAATTATGGATTAATCATGAATAATTGTAGAAATTATATATATATAACTCATAAATTCACAAATATCATTTTGAGTTATTTATTATAAAATGTACTTTGAATAATAGTTTAGATTAATATATTACTATTTTTCAAATACGTTATCATTAATAAATTATTATTGGTCAGTACGTTATTTTAATCATCGTTAAATCATGTCTATTTCAAAAGATTATAAAACTTTATTTACATTTTATATTTAAATTTTATCAACTATTATACCAAATTTATCTTCTATATTAAAACATTGAAATGGTATAATTCTTTTCATTGAATCAAGATATAAATGATTTTATAAATTTAATTACTTGACAAAACCCCACAATTCTATTAAAACCCTAGTTTTCGTTAGAACGTTAATCTTATTATTAACCCTAATCTTGTAATATATGCGTTTAGGTGCCTTGTAGAGATTACGTTGGAATATCATTTAATTCTTATTATCATCTGTAGAAGACTGTATAAGGCTCGGTAAAACAACAAACACTGAATAAAGATGGTGCTGATCAAGATATGTCACACGAAATGAAGATGTCAAGCGATAATGGAAGTCACGCGAGAAGGAAAAGTCGCGCGAAAGGAATAACCGCGCGAAAAGCTTACTCACGCGAGAACTCTTGTTTTTAGTATAAATATGTATTTTTCGCTTTTGTAGAAAAGCTTGAACAGTTCTGATAGTGCTAATTTGCTTGTAATCATTCTGTGCAATTTGCATAAGATTATAATCACTCGATTATCAATTGAAATCACTTTTAAACTATTGTTTCTCTTCTTCCAATCTTAATTACATTCCGCATTCTTGAGATTGAGATCTTGGTTGTTGTTCTTGGAAATTTACTGAGTTTTACAATTCGTATCAAAGCATTTGGCTCTAGAACCAAGATTAGAAGCTGTTTTTGATTGATTTGATACATTCTTCATCTTGTTTATTCATTCAGTTACTTAAGAATTAAATATGGAGTGGTTGTGCTGCTGAAAATTTGAGGAAATTGATTATTTGGATTGAATTACTAGAATTTGATTGAGTTTTAATCAAATTTGGACTTAAAATTGAAAGTAACCTGATTAATTTGAATTAAAATGAATCAAATTGGAACTAATCAGTGAATTTGAGGTGAAAAGTTGGTAAAATTCGCAAATTAGAAAACTGATTGTGTTAAAACATTATGGACTTTTCGCGTGCGAAAACTGTTTTTTTCGCAAAGGCAGTTATTCTGTTTTTCACGCGATTTCGCTTGGTGGACAAGTTGGAATCTCGCATGAATTGTATTCTTGCGCGAAAGAGGTTCTTGCACGAACGGGGTTCTTGCACGAATTGGGTTGTTGCACGATTTGATTTTTCGCACGAAAGTTTGATCTTTGATTCACTACAACAACATGTATTCATCAACTCCTAATTTCAAGCATCTTACTGCATCTCTTCATTTAGACACTGAAATCGGCACTGGGAATAAGCCACCTAGACTTCTCAGTGAAGATGATTATGCTGATTGGGCGTATAGGTTCGAAAATCATGTTATCTATACTGAACCTAAGATGTGGAGGTCAATCAAGTATGGTCCTTATATCTCATTGTACAAGAATAATAAAGGGGAGATGGTTAAGAAACCTGAACACTTGTGGGATGAGGACGATATGAAGAGATTTGAGCTAGATGACAAGGCATATGCAGCTATCACTATGGCCTTAACCACTGAAATCTCTCATAAGTTTAAGGAATTCAGAGGAGCGAAGGTGTTATGGAATGCTTTGGAAACTCAGATCATGGGTAACAAAGACATGAGGGAAAGCAAGAAAGATATGCTGAATCAAGAGTTTAACATGTTTAATAATGTTGTGGGTGAGGTGTTAGATGTTCAGATAGCCAGGTTTGTGAATGTGACAACCCAAATTTTTTTTTCTTTTCGGTTAATACTATCGCGAATTAATCCATTTTATTATTTAGTAAGATTAATAATAATAATAATAATAATAATAATAATAATAATAATAATAATAATGATGATGATGATAATAATAAAGTCTAGGGGCTAATTTTGACCATTTTAAAACTTATTTTAGAAGTTCTAGCATAAAATGATAACATCTTAAACCACAGGGACCATTTCTGTAATTTCCGAAACCCAACCCCCCATCCCCCGCTTTTCCGGTCGCCGGCCGGCGATGCTCCGGCGCGGCTCCGGCGACTCCCGAAACCACCTAAAATGCAAATTTTAAAACTCCAAAAGCACACCACTACGATCGTGAATGAATTTCCAACAATAATACAACCTTTAATTAGGTAAAGCATCCGGATTTTTGTGGTAATGGACCACTAAACGATTCCACTATCACACACCTAATCGAACCCACTCAAATCGAATATGATAATCAAATTAATCCAGTATAAATAACCATGTATTTGTTCTTAATCAAACACAACTCACAATTCCTACTGAAACAAACAAAAACACTCCGTTCGATCACTGCCATTGCCGCGACCTGCAACTCTACCAAAATCCATACTCCGAGCAATAATTACTGAAATTAACATAGGGCTTTCAACCATTACAATCATTCAAAGCTATCTGGAAGGTTAATTTGATTTTCATCAGTATTTGATTCACATTCGAATTCAAGTTGAACCGCGACCTGTTCTTGACTGTTTATATCATCAAATCGATTCAAATCAGGTAAATAAATTACATCTATATGTTCGGTTTATCATGGGGATTAAAAGCCCTAACCTTAATCTGGTTATTAACATCGAATTGATCTTCAATTGAATCGGTTTCGAACTAGGGTTCCTCGAAATTGGGGGAAACTGGAAAACATAATATAAAAGAAATTGGAATGGGATTTTATTGCTGATAAGGTCCTTGGTTCACTGGTTCGGTGTGTGTGTATGCAGGGAGAGGACCCGGGTTCGACCCCGGGCAACCTCTTTTTATTTGTTTTATTTTTTAAGCTTTTTAAAATACTTCAAAAATATGGAAAAATTCCTAAAAATTATAAAAATAAATTTTATAAGTTTCCCTTATTTTAAATCTTACAAAACAGTTTCCTGTAAATTTATTTTATTTAAAAACTATAAAATTTTATAAAATATTATTTAAAAGTATTAAAAATACTTATTTTTGTAAAATAAATTCTAAATCGTGTATAACTATGCAATAATCATAAAAATCATAGAAATTATACATAAATTATTTATAAATATTATAAATAGTTATTTCTATAAAATAAACATTATATTTAAATATAGATTAATATATTTTATAAATTCACAAATTATTTACAAATGAAATTGTGGGTTATTTCTTGTAAAATATATTAATACCATATTATTAATCAAAATACTATAAATGTTATTATCCTTATTTGTAAATATTCTTGGATAATTATAAATTATATAATTAAACCATATCATTTTTATATTTAATTCTAAAAATATTTAAATACATATATGAAACCCTTTTAGTGAAATCAAAATGTAAATAATTATTTGGTAAAACTTACTGCTTATTGATAATTATTTATTAATACAAATCTATAAAAATATTGTAACATATATACATCTAATTGTGTATGTGCCACGTGTTAAATCAAATCGACCCAAACCTTACCAAATATATTCGTATTATATTAAAGACTCCATTACAAGCAATAATAGGTATTGAACGTGTTTGATCGTGCATTGCCCAATTCTTTGAAGTTCTTGTTCATATACATTACATCAATCCAAGGTGAGTTTACAGCCCCACTTTTACTTTATACTATTTTTGGGGGAGAGAAACATGTTGTTTTCATAAACGTTACATTACATTGGATTGTTGTGATACTGCTTATACATGATACTATGTTCGTATACTTTGCCCTTCGGTCCGTTACTACGCAAGTAGAAACGTGGAAACAATTTCATTTTCATTGATCAGTATTATTGTAATATCACCTGTTTACTAGTGTGATACCACTTAAGTCCTCACTCTCGAACCGTTAATGTATGTAGTATAGCGAGGCAATTCTGAGTAGATCTACTGGGTTTGACAAACCCCATCCGGGCTAGTCACGCTAGCACAACGTTCGTCAAACGGGTGTTTAATTGACCTAAGTTCTGTTGCTGTGACCTGGTATTCACAGCCGAGGCGTTCAGTTTCGATTGTCAGCTTCGGTTTTGAACTTTATACACTGAGTAACTGGTTTAGTAGACTAGCTACCTACTGATATTACTTTGTTTACTGTATCGGTTTACCTTATGTTCTGTTTAACAAAATCTGTGAACTCACCAACCTTGTGTTGACACTTTAGCATGTTTCTTTCAGGTTCACAAGACGCGCATGATTAGGAGCATTCACTCATGCATTTATTATCTCACGTGGCTTATTTAATATTTTTCAGTAACTTTCATTTATTCGGTTTGCGCGTGTTGCGCCATTTAAACAATTAAGATTTACTATGCTTCCGCAACTTCTGTTATGTTTACTTTAAAAACTTGGTCTTTGGTAATATTAAACTTCAAAAATGAATTATGTTTTACAATTAACGTGTCGTTTGGTGTAACTAGTGGCTGAGATCCTGGAAGTCACACGCCTAACGGTAATACCCCGTTTGTGGAAATTTGAGGGTGTGACAGATTGGTATCAGAGCCATTGGTTATAGCGAACTAAATTGACATTGCATCTCATTTGCATTGCATTTAGACTATAGCCGTTGCCTTAGTTACACGCATATAGACACGTTTAGTTTTGTTAGATTTTGTTTGCATGCCTTACTAGTTTTTACCTGCTCAAGAACTGTTTGCTTTGGCGTCTTCCTGTAAGTTTTCATCTACGGGGAGGGTGACTCCGAGTTGCTGTGAGTCACGGGAAGGGTTACTTACGAGGTTTCCCAAACTTTTGATTACCTGAAAACTTTTGCTTTAACATATCCCTGTGAGCATATGACTACCGGGATGGTGGCTCCAAGTTGCTGTGAGTCACGGGAGAATTTGTGTGCATTTGACATCGCCTAAATGTTCTTCGTGATTTGTGTGACACATAGACACCTGTATTCTGGATTTCCTGGCAAAAGGCCCTCGGGCTAAGGCAAGCATATCGCATATATCTCATTGCGAGACCTTGTATGCTTACCTGGGGATTTCTGGGATGAGTGATAAACTATGGTCAATACACAGGTCTCTAAGGCAAATGGGTCAAATTACCTTGGCGTGTCAATGATTCCCAAAACTTTACTGATCCTTTCGTATACTTTGATTAATCAACCCCGATATAATACATACATACTTGGTACTTCTATCATTGATGACCACTGTACTTGACAAGATATGTTATCCTGATAGGAGGAACCGGGGTGATCATGCAAAGCAAATTACCATTACGGGTGCACACGTAACTGTAATTTGTCGTGCATGCTAAGTCCGGTGAATTTGGTCGGGTGGTAACGTTGTAGTCAGTATAAGTCATCGTATCTACACCGTGAGCAAGAAATTCTCGATATTCATAGAACATAAATACTAATGTGAAAACTATCCTTCAATTCTACTTGTACGAATGCTCACTCTTACCTCGAATTCGGATGAAATTCAAACCGTGACGTGTGTCTTAATCCCGCATATTCGAACTGATCCTCTAGTTATCCGTTACTTTAAATTCCTGGACTTCTTTTCCTTCTCATCCCAAAACAAGGGGTTAATTACAGGCGACTGATGTCACACCCCCGCTTATAGCGGAAACACGAGGATGCGACGGACGGGATCGTCATAACACTTGGTATAAATACAGAGATATAATACATGCAAACTTCTCGTGTCATGACGTCCCCCGACACAATGGTGACTTGTGTCGTGGTTAGTCAGTTCCACGACTATCATAGTCTTATTGATCCAATACAAATCACACAATGTTCAAATATGAAAACAAATGACAAATATTACATATGCAATACTATTGAAATCCTGAGGTCTCTGCTAAGGCATCTTCACTAGCTACCCTCTTTGATTATGTTCACCTGAAAAGATATGCTCAAAAATGTCAACACATAATGTTGGTGAGTTCCGCAGGTTTAAATTTAAAACATTTGATGCTGTGTAGAGTTTGATATGGAATCATACTGTAAGCAAAAACCACATAACATGTGTTTAAGACAACCAAACCTAATGACAGTTATGCATATAAATTCGTCGGAATATATTCACCCTTGGCCTGATTGCTGGCAGCTGTGTTGGTAACTCACAAGTTAACCAATCGTCGAAGGGTGGGGGTGTCAACCCAGTAGTACTACCAATACCTGTCCGTTGGTTCCCAAACCCGGGAATTAATGGTTGTAAGAATCATAGAATAACACCATGTATGTATTAGAATATAAGAATAGTATCACATTGATTCCAAGTATGAAAATTGTATGTAAGATTTTACAGCATCGAAAACGGGTGAGCATACTTTTCCCCCAAGTTTGAAAAACATTGAAACAATTATAAAAGCATAAAAAGGGGCCACGGAAACTCACCTTGGATTGATGTAATGTATATGAATAAGAACTTCAAAGAATTAAGCAAGCACGATCAAACACGTTCAACACCTATTATTGATTTGTAATTTAGTCTTTAATACGAATGAATATATTTGGTAAGGTTCGGGTTGATTTGATTTAACACGTGTCACACACGCATTATATATATGTTACAATCTTTTTATATATTCGTATATGTTTTAATAAGTATTTATCAATAAATATTAAGTTTTACAAAATAATTATTTATATTTTGATTTCATTAAAAAGATTTCATAGGTGTATTTATATATTTTTAGGATTAAATATAAAAATAATGTGGTCTAATTATATAATTTATACTTATCCAATAATATTTATAAATAAGAATATTCACACTTACAGTATTTTTTGATTAATAAATAGGTATTAATTTATACCTTTGGTTCAAATATATATTTTATAAGAAATAACCCACAATTTCATAAATAATTTATGGATTTATAAAATATATTAATTTGTATTTAAAGATAATAAAGTGTCCATTTTATAAAATTATTTATAATATTTATAAATAATATTTATATGATTTTTGTGATTATTCATAATTAATCTTGATTTAGAATTTATTTTATAAAAGTAATATTTTTAATATTTTTAAATAATATTTATAAAAATTTATTATAGTTTTTAAATAAAATAAATTTACAAAAAAAATTATTTGGTATTATATAAAATAAGGAGAATATTAGAATTTATTTTTATAATTTTTAAAAATTTTTGTATATTTAAAAAGTGGTTAAAAGTCTTTAAAAAAAATAATTGAGGTCCCCGGGGTCGAACCCGGGACCTTACCCTTACACACCCATGAACCGAACCAGTGAGCCAAAGCTCTAATCCGCGATAAAACCCGGCCCCAATTGCTTTTAAACATAGTTTCAGAACCTCCCCCAAACCGAAGAACCCTAATTCGATTTCGTTTCAATTGAGCATGAATTTGATGTTAATAGTAAAATTAAACTTAGGGCTTTTATTCCCCACTTAAAAATCGAGCATAAGGATGTGTTTAATTACCAGAATCGAGTTCGAATTGATGATGAATACTACGAAGAACAGGTCGCGGTTATCTTGAAATCGAATGATGATTAATCTTTGATGAAATTCCAATTGCTTGTACATACAGCTTCGAAAGATGCTATGGATCAATAGCCCTAAGGTAATTGCAGTGTATATAGGCCGGAGTGTGGTGGTTCGATTAGTTGCAGGTTGCGAAAGGGATGAAGATCGAACTCTACAATCGCGTGCGTTTTATACTAATTCGAACTTAGTGGAAGATTGGAAACGACAAGATGATCAAGAACATGCGTTTTCTTTTGTTATTTTAGTGTTTAGTGCTCGTTTTAATGCCGCACTTCGACCGAAAGTTAAAGTGGTCGATTATTGATTCTAGAAGCTGAAATTTGAACGATTAAGTGCGTGTGTTAGGTTCGATTTTTGTCCACGAGCGATTTGGTATAATTTTTGGTGTTTAAAACCGAGTATTTCGCGAGTTTTGGCTTCGCCGGAAGTCCGCCGGAGTTGGCCGGACCGGTGGCCGGAAAATCGAGGGTGGGGAGGGGCCGGTTATGTAAATTTATAATTTATATAATTGGTCCCTGTGGTTTAGTTTTTATTATTTTAGTTTTAAAACTTCTTTTGAAGTTTCAAAATTTGCAACTTACCCCCCCTCAACTTTTAATATTATTATTATTATTATTATTATTATTAGTATCATTATTATTATTATTAGTATCATTATTATTATTATTATAATTATTATTACTATCATTATAATTATTAACTTAAAATTAATTTTTAAATAAATAAATAAAGAAATAAAGAAATAAAGAAATAAGTGAATAAATAGATAAATAAATAAATAAAATTTTTTTTTTACTAGATGTTACAACTGATAGCTTTGAATTTCTGATATCTGGTTGGATATTTATTTACTTACGTATAGGGTAATTTAAGAATGTCTGGACGTGGGCGTGGACGCGGTCGAGGTTCCATCAGTATGACTCCAGCGGAGTTGGCAGCCCTCATAAATCAGCGTGTGGCTGATGTGCTAGCAAACCAAAACCCCAACCCCCAGCCCGCTCCTATTGGTCAAGCAGTCTGTACTTTTAAGAATTTTATGGACTGCAAACCAATCCCTTCACAGGAATGGAAGGAGCCGTGGGACTCTTGCAGTGGTTTGAGAAGCTCAAATCCGCATTTGAATTGTGCAACTTCCCTGTGGCAAATCGGGTCAAGTACGCTACTGGCACCCTGGGTGGAGCTGCCCTATCTTGGTGGAATACTCAAGTACAAATGCTCGGTATAGAGACTGCCAATCAGACAACATGGGAAGATTTTAAAACCTTGATGAAAGAGGAATACTGTCCTCGCAATGAAGTGCAAAAATTGGAGATGGAATTCTGGAATCTTAAGATGACGGGTTCTGAGATCGAAACGTATACTACTCGTTCTCATGAGCTCGCCACACTATGCCCTAACATGGTCAACCCTCCTTCTCTAAGGATTGAAAGATATCTGCATGGGTTGTCTCCAGTAATTCAAGGAATGGTCACTGCTTCTCAACCAACTACTATACAGGAGGCGATTAGATTGGCTCATAGATTAACTGACCAGGCAGTAACACAAGGTAAACTACCTCCACGTGGTTTTACCTCTACCACTACTGACGGCCATAACAAAAGAAAGTGGGAGTCTGGCTCACATAACAAGCAGAACCCTTCCCACCAGCATCGGAAGTTCGACAACCAAATTTCTACATCTTCACAGCATGGTAGTGGCTACAATGGAACATTACCTAAGTGTGAAGAATGCAACTACCACCATATTGGGACGTGTAACAAGAACAACTGTGAGAGATGTGGCAAGTTTGGTCATTCTGCTAAGAATTGTCGTGTGAATTTATCAGACAAGCAGCCAGCTCAACGGGGGGAACAAAGAGGCTGCTATGAGTGTGGTCAGACTGGGCACATCAAAAGGTATTGCCCAAAACTAAAGAAGAACAATGGAAATGGAAACGGGAACGGAAATAGGAATGACAACGGTGGTGCTAAAGGCAGAGTTTTTATCATAGGCTCAGGTAAACCCTTAATGACCCTACTACAGTATCCGGTAGACTTCTTGTAGATAGTCACTATGTCTTCTTTTTTGATTTTGATGCCAATTAGAATTAGGTATCCAACAGGTTAGTAAGTTACTAGGAATAGTACCTGCTGACTTGAACCCCGAACATGCCATAGAAATAGCTCTCACGAAACCTTACGGTTTGTTCAGAAACTCCTGGAGACCCAATCTTGCCTATGTCCTAGATAACTAATCAGCTTACTCACTGACCAGCTTGCTTGCTAGTAGTTCGTTAACGCGTGTGATTCTAATTTTCGGGACGAAAATTTCTTCAACAAGGGGATAATGTGACAACCCGAATTTTTTTTTCTTTTCGGTTAATACTATCGCGAATTAATCCATTTTATTATTTAGTAAGATTAATAATAATAATAATAATAATAATAATAATAATAATAATAATAATAATAATAATAATAATAATAATAATAATAATGATGATGATGATAATAATAAAGTCTAGGGGCTAATTTTGACCATTTTAAAACTTATTTTAGAAGTTCTAGCATAAAATGATAACATCTTAAACCACAGGGACCATTTCTGTAATTTCCGAAACCCAACCCCCCATCCCCCGCTTTTCGGTCGCCGGCCGGCGATGCTCCGGCGCGGCTCCGGCGACTCCCGAAACCACCTAAAATGCAGATTTTAAAACTCCAAAAGCACACCACTACGATCGTGAATGAATTTCCAACAATAATACAACCTTTAATTAGGTAAAGCATCCGGATTTTATGGTAATGGACCACTAAACGATTCCACTATCACACACCTAATCGAACCCACTCAAATCGAATATGATAATCAAATTAATCCAGTATAAATAACCATGTATTTGTTCTTAATCAAACACAACTCACAATTCCTACTGAAACAAACAAAAACACTCCGTTCGATCACTGCCATTGCCGCGACCTGCAACTCTACCAAAATCCATACTCCGAGCAATAATTACTGAAATTAACATAGGGCTTTCAACCATTACAATCATTCGAAGCTATCTGGAAGGGTAATTTGATTTTCATCAGTATTTGATTCACATTCGAATTCAAGTTGAACCGCGACCTGTTCTTGACTGTTTATATCATCAAATCGATTCAAATCAGGTAAATAAATTACATCTATATGTTCGGTTATCATGGGGATTAAAAGCCCTAACCTTAATCTGGTTATTAACATCGAATTGATCTTCAATTGAATCGGTTTCGAACTAGGGTTCCTCGAAATTGGGGGAAACTGGAAAACATAATATAAAAGAAATTGGAATGGGATTTTATTGCTGATAAGGTCCTTGGTTCACTGGTTCGGTGTGTGTGTATGCAGGGAGAGGACCCGGGTTCGACCCCGGGCAACCTCTTTTTATTTGTTTTATTTTTTAAGCTTTTTAAAATACTTCAAAAATATGGAAAAATTCCTAAAAATTATAAAAATAAATTTTATAAGTTTCCCTTATTTTAAATCTTACAAAACAGTTTCCTGTAAATTTATTTTATTTAAAACTATAAAATTTTATAAAATATTATTTAAAAGTATTAAAAATACTTATTTTTGTAAAATAAATTCTAAATCGTGTATAACTATGCAATAATCATAAAAATCATAGAAATTATACATAAATTATTTATAAATATTATAAATAGTTATTTCTATAAAATAAACATTATATTTAAATATAGATTAATATATTTTATAAATTCACAAATTATTTACAAATGAAATTGTGGGTTATTTCTTGTAAAATATATTAATACCATATTATTAATCAAAATACTATAAATGTTATTATCCTTATTTGTAAATATTCTTGGATAATTATAAATTATATAATTAAACCATATCATTTTTATATTTAATTCTAAAAATATTTAAATACATATATGAAACCCTTTTAGTGAAATCAAAATGTAAATAATTATTTGGTAAAACTTACTGCTTATTGATAATTATTTATTAATACAAATCTATAAAAATATTGTAACATATATATACATCTAATTGTGTATGTGCCACGTGTTAAATCAAATCGACCCAAACCTTACCAAATATATTCGTATTATATTAAAGACTCCATTACAAGCAATAATAGGTATTGAACGTGTTTGATCGTGCATTGCCCAATTCTTTGAAGTTCTTGTTCATATACATTACGTCAATCCAAGGTGAGTTTACAGCCCCACTTTTACTTTATACTATTTTTGGGGGAGAGAAACATGTTGTTTTCATAAACGTTACATTACATTGGATTGTTGTGATACTGCTTATACATGATACTATGTTCGTATACTTTGCCCTTCGGTCCGTTACTACGCAAGTAGAAACGTGGAAACAATTTCATTTTCATTGATCAGTATTATTGTAATATCACCTGTTTACTAGTGTGATACCACTTAAGTCCTCACTCTCGAACCGTTAATGTATGTAGTATAGCGAGGCAATTCTGAGTAGATCTACTGGGTTTGACAAACCCCATCCGGGCTAGTCGCGCTAGCACAACGTTCGTCAAACGGGTGTTTAATTGACCTAAGTTCTGTTGCTGTGACCTGGTATTCACAGCCGAGGCGTTCAGTTTCGATTGTCAGCTTCGGTTTTGAACTTTATACACTGAGTAACTGGTTTAGTAGACTAGCTACCTACTGATATTACTTTGTTTACTGTATCGGTTTACCTTATGTTCTGTTTAACAAAATCTGTGAACTCACCAACCTTGTGTTGACACTTTAGCATGTTTCTTTCAGGTTCACAAGACGCGCATGATTAGGAGCATTCACTCATGCATTTATTATCTCACGTGGCTTATTTAATATTTTTCAGTAACTTTCATTTATTCGGTTTGCGCGTGTTGCGCCATTTAAACAATTAAGATTTACTATGCTTCCGCAACTTCTGTTATGTTTACTTTAAAAACTTGGTCTTTGGTAATATTAAACTTCAAAAATGAATTATGTTTTACAATTAACGTGTCGTTTGGTGTAACTAGTGGCTGAGATCCTGGAAGTCACACGCCTAACGGTAATACCCCGTTTGTGGAAATTTGAGGGTGTGACAGATTGGTATCAGAGCCATTGGTTATAGCGAACTAAATTGACATTGCATCTCATTTGCATTGCATTTAGACTATAGCCGTTGCCTTAGTTACACGCATATAGACATGTTTAGTTTTGTTAGATTTTGTTTGCATGCCTTACTAGTTTTTACCTGCTCAAGAACTGTTTGCTTTGGCGTCTTCCTGTAAGTTTTCATCTACGGGGAGGGTGACTCCGAGTTGCTGTGAGTCACGGGAAGGGTTACTTACGAGGTTTCCCAAACTTTGATTACCTGAAAACTTTTGCTTTAACATATCCCTGTGAGCATATGACTACCGGATGGTGGCTCCAAGTTGCTGTGAGTCACGGGAGAATTTGTGTGCATTTGACATCGCCTAAATGTTCTTCGTGATTTGTGTGACACATAGACACCTGTATTCTGGATTCCTGGCAAAAGGCCCTCGGGCTAAGGCAAGCATATCGCATATATCTCATTGCGAGACCTTGTATGCTTACCTGGGGATTTCTGGGATGAGTGATAAACTATGGTCAATACACAGGTCTCTAAGGCAAATGGGTCAAATTACCTTGGCGTGTCAATGATTCCCAAAACTTTACTGATCCTTTCGTATACTTTGATTAATCAACCCCGATATAATACATACATACTTGGTACTTCTATCATTGATGACCACTGTACTTGACAAGATATGTTATCCTGATAGGAGGAACCGGGGTGATCATGCAAAGCAAATTACCATTACGGGTGCACACGTAACTGTAATTTGTCGTGCATGCTAAGTCCGGTGAATTTGGTCGGGTGGTAACGTTGTAGTCAGTATAAGTCATCGTATCTACACCGTGAGCAAGAAATTCTCGATATTCATAGAACATAAATACTAATGTGAAAACTATCCTTCAATTCTACTTGTACGAATGCTCACTCTTACCTCGAATTCGGATGAAATTCAAACCGTGACGTGTGTCTTAATCCCGCATATTCGAACTGATCCTCTAGTTATCCGTTACTTTAAATTCCTGGACTTCTTTTCCTTCTCATCCCAAAACAAGGGGTTAATTACAGGCGACTGATAGCTTTGAATTTCTGATATCTGGTTGGATATTTATTTACTTACGTATAGGGTAATTTAAGAATGTCTGGACGTGGGCGTGGACGCGGTCGAGGTTCCATCAGTATGACTCCAGCGGAGTTGGCAGCCCTCATAAATCAGCGTGTGGCTGATGTGCTAGCAAACCAAAACCCCAACCCCCAGCCCGCTCCTATTGGTCAAGCAGTCTGTACTTTTAAGAATTTTATGGACTGCAAACCAAATCACTTCACAGGAATGGAAGGAGCCGTGGGACTCTTGCAGTGGTTTGAGAAGCTCGAATCCGCATTTGAATTGTGCAACTTCCCTGTGGCAAATCGGGTCAAGTACGCTACTGGCACCCTGGGTGGAGCTGCCCTATCTTGGTGGAATACTCAAGTACAAATGCTCGGTATAGAGACTGCCAATCAGACAACATGGGAAGATTTTAAAACCTTGATGAAAGAGGAATACTGTCCTCGCAATGAAGTGCAAAAATTGGAGATAGAATTCTGGAATCTTAAGATGACGGGTTCTGAGATCGAAACGTATACTACTCGTTCTCATGAGCTCGCCACACTATGCCCTAACATGGTCAACCCTCCTTCTCTAAGGATTGAAAGATATCTGCATGGGTTGTCTCCAGTAATTCAAGGAATGGTCACTGCTTCTCAACCAACTACTATACAGGAGGCGATTAGATTGGCTCATAGATTAACTGACCAGGCAGTAACACAAGGTAAACTACCTCCACGTGGTTTTACCTCTACCACTACTGACGGCCATAACAAAAGAAAGTGGGAGTCTGGCTCACATAACAAGCAGAACCCTTCCCACCAGCATCGGAAGTTCGACAACCAAATTTCTACATCTTCACAGCATGGTAGTGGCTACAATGGAACATTACCTAAGTGTGAAGAATGCAACTACCACCATATTGGGACGTGTAACAAGAACAACTGTGAGAGATGTGGCAAGTTTGGTCATTCTGCTAAGAATTGTCGTGTGAATTTATCAGACAAGCAGCCAGCTCAACGGGGGGAACAAAGAGGCTGCTATGAGTGTGGTCAGACTGGGCACATCAAAAGGTATTGCCCAAAACTAAAGAAGAACAATGGAAATGGAAACGGGAACGGAAATAGGAATGACAACGGTGGTGCTAAAGGCAGAGTGTTTATCATAGGCTCAGGTAAACCCTTAATGACCCTACTACAGTATCCGGTAGACTTCTTGTAGATAGTCACTATGTCTTATTTTTTGATTTTGATGCCAATTAGAATTAGGTATCCAACAGGTTAGTAAGTTACTAGGAATAGTACCTGCTGACTTGAACCCCGAACATGCCATAGAAATAGCTCTCACGAAACCTTACGGTTTGTTCAGAAACTCCCGGAGACCCAATCTTGCCTATGTCCTAGATAACTAATCAGCTTACTCACTGACCAGCTTGCTTGCTAGTAGTTCGTTAACGCGTGTGATTCTAATTTTCGGGACGAAAATTTCTTCAACAAGGGGATAATGTGACAACCCGAATTTTTTTTTCTTTTCGGTTAATACTATCGCGAATTAATCCATTTTATTATTTAGTAAGATTATAATAATAATATAATAATAATAATAATAATAATAATAATAATAATAATAATAATAATAATAATAATAATATAATGATAATAATGATAATAATAAAGTCCAGGGGCTAATTTTGACCATTTTAGAACTTATTTTAGAAGTTCTAGCATAAAATGATAACATCTTAAACCACAGGGCCCATTTCTGTAATTTCCGAAACCCAACCCCCATCCCCCGCTTTTCCGATCGCCGGCCGGCGATACTCCGGCGCGGCTCCGGCGACTCCCGAAACCACCTAAAATGCAGATTTTAAAACTCCAAAAGCACACCACTACGATTGTGAATGAATTTCCAACAATAATACAACCTTTAATTAGGTAAAGCATCCGGATTTTTGTGGTAATGGACCACTAAACGATTCCACTATCACACACCTAATCGAACCCACTCAAATCGAATATGATAATCAAATTAATCCAGTATAAATAACCATGTATCTGTTCTTAATCAAACACAACTCACAATTCCTACTGAAACAAACAAAAACACTCCGTTCGATAACTGCCATTGCCGTGACCTGCAACTCTACCAAAATCCATACTCCGAGCAATAATTACTGAAATTAACATAGGGCTTTCAACCATTACAATCATTCGAAGCTATCTGGAAGGTTAATTTGATTTTCATCAGTATTTGATTCACATTCGAATTCAAGTTGAACCTTGACCTGTTCTTGACTGTTTATATCATCAAATCGATTCAAATCAGGTAAATAAATTACATCTATATGTTCGGTTTATCATGGGGATTAAAAGCCCTAACCTTAATCTGGTTATTAACATCGAATTGATCTTCAATTGAATCGGTTCGAACTAGGGTTCTTCGAAATTGGGGGAAACTGGAAAACATAATATAAAAGAAATTGGAATGGGATTTTATTGCTGATAAGGTCCTTGGTTCACTGGTTCGGTGTGTGTGTATGCAGGGAGAGGACCCGGGTTCGACCCCGGGCAACCTCTTTTTATTTGTTTTATTTTTTAAGCTTTTTAAAATACTTCAAAATATGGAAAAATTCCTAAAAATTATAAAAATAATTTTATAAGTTTCCCTTATTTTAAATCTTACAAAACAGTTTCCTGTAAATTTATTTTATTTAAAAACTTTAAAATTTATAAAATATTATTTAAAAGTATTAAAAATACTTATTTTTGTAAAATAAATTCTAAATCGTGTATAACTATGCAATAATCATAAAAATCATAGAAATTATACATAAATTATTTATAAATATTATAAATAGTTATTTCTATAAAATAAACATTATATTTAAATATAGATTAATATATTTTATAAATTCACAAATTATTTACAAATGAAATTGTGGGTTATTTCTTGTAAAATATATTAATACCATATTATTAATCAAAATACTATAAATGTGATTATCCTTATTTGTAAATATTCTTGGATAATTATAAATTATATAATTAACCATATCATTTTTATATTTAATTCTAAAAATATTTAAATACATATATGAAACCCTTTTAGTGAAATCAAAATGTAAATAATTATTTGGTAAAACTTACTGCTTATTGATAATTATTTATTAATACAAATCTATAAAATATTGTAACATATATATACATCTAATTGTGTGTGTGCCACGTGTTAAATCAAATCGACCCAAACCTTACCAAATATATTCGTATTATATTAAAGACTCCATTACAAACAATAATAGGTATTGAACGTGTTTGATCGTGCATTGCCCAATTATTTGAAGTTCTTGTTCATATACATTACATCGATCCAAGGTGAGTTTACAGCCCCACTTTTACTTTATACTATTTTCGGGGGAGAGAAACATGTTGTTTTCATAAACGTTACATTACATTGGATTGTTGTGATACTGCTTATACATGATACTATGTTCGTATACTTTGCCCTTCGGTCCGTTACTACGCAAGTAGAAACGTGGAAACAATTTCATTTTCATTGATCAGTATTATTGTAATATCACTGTTTACTAGTGTGATACCACTTAAGTCCTCACTCTCGAACCGTTAATGTATGTAGTATAGTGAGGCAATTCTGAGTAGATCTACTGGGTTTGACAAACCCCACCCGGGCTAGTCGCGCTAGCACAACGTTCGTCAAACGGGTGTTTAATTGGCCTAAGTTCTGTTGCTGTGACCTGGTATTCACAGCCGAGGTGTTCAGTTTCAATTGTCAGCTTCGGTTTTGAACTTCATACACTGAGTAACTAGTTTAGTAGACTAGCTACCTACTGATATTACTTTGTTTACTGTATCGGTTTACCTTATGTTCTGTTTAACAAAATCTGTGAACTCACCAACCTTGTGTTGACACTTTAGCATGTTTCTTTCAGGTTCACAAGACGCGCACGATTAGGAGCATTCACTCATGCATTTATTATCTCACGTCGCTTATTTAATATTTTTCAGTAACTTTCATTTATTCGGTTTGCGCGTGTTGCGCCATTTAAACAATTAAGATTTACTATGCTTCCGCAACTTCTGTTATGTTTACTTTAAAAACTTGGTCTTTGGTAATATTAAACTTCAAAAATGAATTATGTTTTACAATTAACGTGTCGTTTGGTGTAACTAGCGGCTGAGATTCTGGAAGTCACACGCCTAACGGTAATACCCCGTTTGTGGAAATTTGAGGGTGTGACAGTGAAACTGGTTACGAAAATGAAAAGTGCTGGAATACAACTGGAGACAATCATGGTTAACAAGAAACTGCTGAATTCACTTCCTTACAGTTGGAATCACAACTGTACTCTGATCAAAAGAACAAAAGACTTGTATACTCTTCCTTTGACTGATTTAATATCCACCATCAAGTCTTATGAAATAGATGATAAGCAGAGAGATGCAAATCATTTAAGTTCTTTGGGTGCTGAAGCAACTGCTCTTTATGCTAAAATGGCTAGTAATCCTAATTACTATGTTAGTTTACTCAGATGTGTTAGCAGCAGCAAACAGGAAGTTCAGCATCTCCAGAAGTTCAGCATCTCCAGAAATTCAGCCAGTGATGAACCCACAAGTTCAAATTCTAGCTGTTCAACAGTATTCTCCTATCATCCATCAACAAATCCCTCAAACTCCAGCTCCACAAAACATTCAACAAGCTTATGTTGCTACCACTAATCCTTCAAAACAGACTGTTCAGATTGCTGAGGAACATCTTGCATTATTCACTACTTTCATGTCAAGCTATGAAGCTTTCATGGCCGGTAGACTCACTGCTCCAAATGTTTTGATTGATGATCTTCAACAAGTAAACCCTGATGATGTGGAAGAAAATGATATCAAGTATCAAATGGCAATGGTGGTTTACAGGGCCAAGAATTTTGCTAGAAGAAATAGATGAAAGATGTTTGGAGTAAACAACTCTAGCAAAATTGGTTTTGACAAGTCCAACCTGAGATGTTACAACTGTGATAAACCTGGTCATTTTGCTAGAGAATGTACTGAACCCAAGTCTGGTCAAGCTGAAGGGACCAAAAGGATGGTCACTGTGGAGGTTGAAACGAAGAAGGATAAAGCAAGTTCTTCTGGAGGTAACAAAGCATTGGTTTCCCAAACTAATACTGAGTATGATTGGTCAGACCAGATAGAAGCTCTTGATTTAAAGCTATCTGCAGCTTTGGTTGCTCAAATTGTTTCTGAACCAGAAGAGGATGAGAATTTGTTTGCTGAGTTTGTTTTTGATGATTTATTGGATGGTATGTTTGTTGAAAAGGAATCAGAGAAGGAAGAAGTTAAAGTTGATGAAAGTATTGTGAAGGAAGAGAAGGCAGAGAAGGTTGTTAAGCAGAAGAAAGAACTTCAAGAGTACACTGATGAGCCTCCAGTCAATTACAAGTGTGAAGATTCAAAGACTATTGATGTTGCTCCAGTGGAAGAACAAGTGATGCTATGATAGCATTCATGGTGAAGAAGGTTGAAGATTCTGAAGGAGGAAGATCAGAACCAAAGGTATATGATGATTTATGTACAAATTTATGTATTGAGAAAGTTCAAAGGTACAGAGTTCATAATGAGAACTTGATAATGGAAGTTAAAAAACTTCAATATCAAGCTCGAAAACACAAGTCAAATGAAAAGATTTTAAAGAAAACTTGAAGGTCTAAATAAAATGGAGTACAACTTACAACTAAATCTTCATGATAAAGAATATACAAATAATGATTTGACTAACAGAAATAATGAACTCTCCTTGGAAATTAATGATCGATGTCGTGTGGTCGGTCAAAAATATATTAAAGAGTACCTAATCACCCTTAATAGCAAAGGGTAAGCGGGTGTCGAATCCACAGGGAATCACAGGAAAGTGCTAGTAACGATTAAACTAGAAGAATTAAACATTGAAAAAGGAAATTGCTTGATTAATTGAATTGAGAAATAATTAACATAACGAAATAAAGTTTAAGTTTTTAACAATCTTGAAGAAAAGCAACCCACTTTAGGATCCAGGTTTGGCAAAGTCACAATTTTTCTTGAATGAAACCTAGTGAGAAGTCATTAATGGTGACTTACACATGATATGATTTAAGTGACAATTATGGATTAAAGTTTAAAGGACCTTATTCACACAATTACCAATTTGACTAATAAAACCCTAATTCTAATAATCAATCACGTAATGATCATAGACAACCAAAGTTAAAGAAGATCAAAATTAGGTTAAATCATAATCAAACTGTTTAAATAATCAAATCATAAATTAAATCCAACAAGAACTTAAAAGGTTCAAGATTTAATCTCAAATCTAGGTTACAAACTAAGAAAAATAAGAACTTGCACAAACCCTTCTCCCGAAGTGAATCACAATGGATTTAGCCTTGCATCATCATCAATTCTTCAACACGAGTGTATTTGATCATGTAATTCGGATGAAATTGATGTTCTTGATGTTGGAAGAGCTTGAGAATGATCCAAGATTGCCAATTTTCATCCAAGATTGCTGTATGTGAAGTGGTAATTCGTAATAGGGTTTTTTCCCTTTTAAATCCCTTCAAAATAGGCTCAATCTCAACAAAACCCGGACCCTGGCGTCGGTGGCGCCTATGGAGGCGTCGGTGGCGCCTATGGAGGCGTCAGTGGCGCCACCTTCCTGTGCAACCTTGATTTTCATGTGTAGTTTCTTGAGACCTTTCCGTTGATAGGTCATGGGCCCCGTAACTCCCTTCCTAGCTCAAGTTATGCCCGTTTTAAGATATCATTGCCGTACAACTTCGATTTATCATATATTGGCTTCTCGAGCTCCAATTGTCATCCCGTTTCTTCCCATTTCTCTGTATTCTTCACGTTTAACCTACAAACACCAAATACTCCCAAAGTAACTCTATTTCTCATACATTTATACATAAAACCCGGAAATAAAGTCGTTAAACGTTAAACTTTCACCACCCGATCACAATCCCCACACTTACCTTTTGCTTGTCCTCAAGGAAAGCTCAATTGTAATTTACAAAATCATCATTGATAATTTATCTCACTAGTCACCTATTAAAGATTAACTAAGGTCAAAGGTCATGCCCCGTTCATACACTTTACATCGTTTAGTAGATTTATGTTCTAACAAGTCAATCATAAGCAAAATAGGATGTCACCCAACTAATGTTATCATGATTTCGATCTTTAATCTCATGTACACACCCCTCATAATAATTCACTCCTCTCGGTTTATTTCTGAACTAGTAAAAGATGTACTAGTGTAATCGCTCACTATTCTAATATACCATGTTGTCCACATAAGCTTGTATAGCGATCACACCTCCACCATTTGCATAGATCTTGCACACGTCTAAAGGACTTATGGGTTTTGGGTTTAGGCACGGGTAAGAAGTTTTGGCTTTTAAAAGTGGCTAACACGCATCTAACTATAACCCAAATCATTAAACCATCCTTATCAACATGACTCAAAGAGCTAAATCACTTTAATCCTTTTTGGCCCAACAATCTTTTTTCTCATTTTTTTTTCTTTTCTTTATTGTTTTTTTTCTTTATTCTCCTTTTTTTTCATAATATAAGCTTGACTTTGGATGCTCTTTTATTTTGAATGGCTTAACGATTGATTATCAACTAACAACTTGGGCTTTATGTCTTGGGTTTATAAAAAAAAATGGCTTAAGGCTCAACATGGCTACTAAGGGAGATGATGGATGAAACTCACAAACGTTTAACAAGTCAATGGATTCCTAGATTGCCTTTTTCATTCATGTGCACACACCTCACTTATGGTATCGGTATGCATCAACAACACAAGTTCTGCAACAACATTAATATATGGCCTACCCTCAGCAAATGAATATATGTATGATGTGTATGAAGTCATAGGCTCAAATTCTCACCAAGTAGGAATTTAGGCTATCGATGTGCACATGAGTTTATTATATAAAGGACTTGTCAACATTAACTGGGTATCCATCATATTCCATAAATAACCTGCTAGAACACTTTTTTTGTTTTGAACTTAAGGAACATGGCCATGACCTAAGATCTATATCAATCTCTAATAAACAACAAGTGAAGGTTCTAGTCTTATAAACACACTAAGCTTTACTTGAAAGCTTTTACAAAGATTCACATTTGACAAAATGGTTAAATTTTTTTTTTCAAATTTTTTTTTAAATTTTTACCTTAATTCTGCAGAACTCCCCTCATCCCCACACTTAGAAGGTGCATTCTCCCCAATAAACCGTTCGGTCTGTTGGAGAAATTATGGATTTAAGGGGAGTTTTCACCATGACCATACTCTCCCAATCATCACAACAGGTTATCATTCGGGTTGTACCACAACACACGTACCACAACTTCACTCATTCCCAAATACATAGTTATTGTTTTACACCCCCAACCAAAATTAAACACACCAAAAGAGTGTTGACGAGAATAATAGCAAATAACATGTTTGAGCATAAAACAGATAGAGTGGAGAAACACATGGACCTGATCCAGTGATCAGAGAGTGTTCTGATCTCATCCAAACGGAGGTCTGGGCAGTGGCGGTCCAAAGAAGGATTCCATCAGACTTTGGTGCATGGCGTGCATGTCAAAGCTTCCGGCCTCCCTCGTCGCGTGTGAGCTTCCATCAGGGGTTGTCGCCGTTGGTACTCACTGTGACAGTTGAGCTTGTGGGTACCTCTCATATTGCTGCCCGGGCGTGTATTGTGGTAGAGCACTCCAATCCACGGGTTGTGGTCGAGATTGATATGGCAGTCCTGCATGGTAGTCATTATACTGGCGAACATGTTCCTGATACATAAATAATCGTTAATAGCTTGCTCGCGTGCATACGCGGAGTCACGCGCATACATCCTCATGTCATCACGTAGCTCTCTGTGACGCCGTTCTTGTGCTACCCATGCATCCCTCGATTGTTGCTCATACTCCTATGTCCTCCTATCATAGCTCTCTCTCCACCTTCTTTGTCGCTCCCTTTCGCGTGACTGTTCATCATACATGTGCCTCTGATCCAAGGTCCATCCTGAAAAACCAAAAGGTCTGACTCTGACAACTGCTTCATGGATTTCTTCTTCCTCGGTTGGCTCCCTTGTACCAGCATCCACATCCTCAATTGCTCTCACACCACCTTGACCCATAGCAACATCATCTGTATCTGCCTGTCGAGGACCATCATCTCATTGTACCATTAACACTCGACCACTATCCTTATCTCGTAGTATATAGTGAGTGGCCGTCTTCTTGTATTCCCATGATTGTCCTCCCAACCGATTAATTTTAAACTTTAAAACAGTGATTGGAATGGCCAAAGCCTCGTTGGACACAACCTTTTGCTTGCGCAACAACATGGTGATCAAGCGGCAGTGTGGAATCATCAATCACGCCCTGATTTCTCGGCTTTCCCAAATGTTCATCATTACTAATTGCCAGTAAGACAACATGTGTCTACCAGTGAGGAGGGCATGAAGCACTTTAAGCTCATAATGTCGCACTCTTCCTCTGTCAGAGATTCTAGGGATCACATTCTTGCTCAGGATCACTGTCAGTAGCTTTGGTAAGATCTTCATGTTATTTCTGTTTAGGTTGTCAGAAGTTAAGGCAGTGATAGGAACAGCAAAGATATCATTTAAGACCTCCCGCAGGTAATCCCCAGTTGGGATTTCCAGAATTGAGCTTTCTTGTAGATATTCATAGGGCCCGGGTGCAGTATCAAACTTTGCCACTTGAGAAATTGTCTGAAAAGACATAACCATTGTTTTCCTACTGACCTTGCCGGTTAGTGTAGTGGTGTGTTGTGGGTTTGATCCATCCTTTCTTACTAGCGTAGACATCCATTCCATGATTTGATTCACATACACATGTGGCTTATCCATCTTGAAAAATGTCAATACCTCTCTCCATCCCAACCTTTCACAACACTCAGTCACTTCAAACATTCGAAACTCCAGGAGTTCCATGGGTCTTTCATAAACCATGAGTATAGTGAGGTCATTCTTGCCCTTGAATTTGTCCATGTACAGTTGTGGTTGCATCTCTCGTGGGAACTTGCACAATGGCTTCTTGTACTCTGTCCAAATAGGATTCCCCTCCGAATCATAGTCAATGTAATCGCCACTAGAGTTGGTGCCCATTGATTCATCCCTTTCGCTTTCGGAACTTGTTTCAGTTATATTGCTTGTGCTTCGCCTCGTACGTTTTCCCAAAGGTTCAGAGGATGAGGCGGAAGCTTTGCCTTTTCCTCGGGAAGTTGATTCCTTGGTTCTTGGCATGATTCCTGCGATGAACAGATATCAATTTAGCTCCATCATGAGGAAATAAGCAATTATATGGATTATGAGTTCTATCACACCTAATTAATAAGGATTTTAAGTCTATATTGCCCATATAGCCCCCAAATCAATTCTATGCAATAACAGAAGTATCACTAACCCATAATCTCAAAATTAAGTAACATTCTCACGAGTGTCCCTCATATGGGTGTCCACCATGCAATTCACAAGTGCACTCATGAAATGCGTATGACATAAGTAAAGTTGTTGGGTTTCCACTAAATTCCATACAAATAACAAGGATCTTTAAGTTAATTGACATAAATAACACCAAATCACTCAGATGGAACATATTTAGTATCATCATTTTACCAACACTCACTTCTACCAACATCATATCTCAATTATCTCCCAAACTCATGTGTAATCAACATAGCACAATCAACACAACCTAATATTCTCATCATTTGTATACTACTTCCGTAAGCAATTGATATGAAATTTGAGATTTTATCTATGGAAGTAAACACACCATGGTCATTGACCGGCTTGTCGCGTGCACTAGTCAAAGATAGTATTTGTATAGTTCCTTAGTACCAAAACTATGTAGCAAATGGTAAGAAGGGTGTCGAATCACAAGGAGTATGTGGTTTGTGTTTAGACTTGAATTGGACTAACGAGTCAATTATGAAGCTTGCTATTTTGTTTATAAAAGCTTTGATATGTTTACTTGAAATGGTGTTGAGACTTTGTCCAACACAAAGGAATGAGCCAAACAAAAAGGTTGCTTAAAAATGATTAGTAACTTGGCAAACTTAGAACAATGGTTAACAAAACAAAGTTTAATAACAAGGTTCACCCCCGGTTGATATCATAAGGTTATGGTTCTGCCAATCCAACTAACTTGCATCAAAAGTATGATTTATGCTAACGAGTTCATCATTACAAGGTTTAGGTGTCAAGAATCGTCAACGTTAACACGGACAATAATACACTTCATTACACAAGAACATTCAAACTCTACATCTACATAGCACACATGACCAACTCCATTTCTAAAGACAAATTTCATACTCATTCATTCAATTTGGGAATTCAAGTTAAGCTCAAAGTACTAGCATAAATGTTTCAAGCAATCAAATACAAAACACAAGGATGCAATCTAGTTTTCAAATGTTAACAAACCATAGTCTTACAATACACGAACCGGGGGAAAACCCAAAGAAGCTTAGCCTCTCATGTTGATTGAAGCGTGGAATCCGGGTGATGATCTTGGTTGCAACTCCATGGCACTTGGATTTGGATTGACTTTGATGATGATGAAAATGAGTTAGGGAAGTAGAGAAGAGCTCCAAAATCGCCCAAATTCATCTCTTCCCGCGTCTGCTACTGATTAGGGTGTTTTGCCCTAATTCTCCTCTTTAAATGTGGTCAAAACCCGAAGGTTCTGGTCAACCCAGGATGACGACGTATGTTACGTCCATAAGGACGTAAGTTACGTCCTCTCTACTTGTGTACGTCCTGAGCTACTGTCTTACGTCCACAAATCATGCAAGAAAACTTAAGGACGTAAGCTACGTCCTATAGGACGTAAGTTACGTCCTCTCCATATTTTTGCCTTCGATCTTTCTTTTGTTGTCTTCCCGTGTCCCAGATCTCATCCGTCTTTCTCTAACGCTCAAATTCATTCCTTTTAGCTCCAAATACCTGCGTTTCATAAGCAGGACAAAGGGATTCCGTTCGATAATAATAATGTGATAATAATGCATAATTAGACCTTTAACCGCATATAAAGCATGAACGCATCACATCCCCACACTTATCATTTGCTTGCCCTCAAGCAAATCACTGACACAATTAGCTCCAAATGTATATTCATGATCGCATGTTATTTCTCTGTAATGTCCGTTAAGGTCCCTCGTCATGATCAACTCATAATTCCCTTAAACAACATTACTTTTCAGATCAAGATTCTTCTATCCAAGCCTAACGAGCTGCCCAATTTTCCTATGCATGTAATCACACCTCTCACAATTTTCACTCCTCTCGGTTTAATATTTAGTCTAGCAAAAGATGTGCTAGGATATCACTGTAATACTCTCAACCAAGAACAACTCATAATTACCATAAGCTTGCACAATGATCACAATTCCACCAATTAACACAAACTATGCACACATCAAAAGGTCTTTGAAGGGTTGTAATGTAAGGCTTAGGTTCTGGGTGAGGATAGAGAATTTAAAGTGGCTAAAGGTGGTGAAATCCAAATAAGAATGTTGAATCTTGCTAACCAATAAAGCAGCACTACACAATGGACTTGGGTAAGCTTGACCCATTTTTACAATATATTACCTCTGAATCATGACATTGATATTGTGGTCATTTTGACCCATTATTGACTCGTTTTTTTTTTTTTTTATGAGAATTATATCTAAACACTTCACTGCTTCTAACAATGCTATATCAAAATTTCAAGCAATACTTATCAGATTTCATCACACGGGTTTAAAAAGTAAAAACGTTTTAAAAGGCTAATGGGTTGATT
Source organism: Flaveria linearis (assembly GCA_024085815.1). Classification (NCBI taxonomy): domain Eukaryota; kingdom Viridiplantae; phylum Streptophyta; class Magnoliopsida; order Asterales; family Asteraceae; genus Flaveria; species Flaveria linearis. Next base: position 6,019,016 of record CM044017.1, on the reverse strand, counting down.
CGGGTTTAAACAATTAAAAAGATTAGGGGCTCAAACTGGCGACTATAGGATTATTGTAGGGTCGGGTAACACAATTGAAACAGGCTAATCAAACAACGGTTTATCCTAATGCCTTAATCACGTGTGTGCAACAGTTTGGTTCATGATCTCAAAACGTATCAATTGTGCAAGTTCTAGAATTAAGTAATTGTTTTGGTAAACACACATGAAAAGAAGGTGAGCAAATAACCTACTGTTGTTCTAAGCTCATGTATAGGCTCAACTCTCACAGAAAACAGTGGTTGACAGGCTAAGGATGTGCAAACATGCATAAAAGGTCTATTATCTAGCTCGTTACACTTAGTTAGCTATCACTTATCCGTTCTTAAAAATTTCCTTTGCCCTTAAGTTGAACATGAGTCTGTACCTCTATTTTACATTACACAACGCTGCTTTCATGTACCATTTTTTTACTTTCCCTCATCCCCACACTTAAGTCATACATTGTCCTCAATGTAGATTTTAGAGCTTGTATGTGGGAATTAAAACAACTTTCCCCTACTTAAGTGATAGATCATGCTTCTCAAAGATCACCCCCCAACAACACCAGTTTAACGCATTCCCATCACATAACACTTAATACACCACCAAACACACAACAGAAAATAATTGTCTTGACCACACCATGAAACACCTAGCCTAAAGCAACATAAAAGGAAAGAAAAGAAAACAACGGTCACACATAAATGTAAAGCATAGTTCAACATAGATAGGGTGGAGCACGTGGACCTGATCATAGGATCAGCGAGTGCATCAATAACCACCAGATGGTGGTCCTGGATATGGCTGCCCGAAGATACTCTCAAAGAAGCCCCTCCTCACATCTCCCATGTCGAAAACATCAGCTTGAGTTGCATGAGATCCACTTGGTTCGTCTGAGGGTGCGGTGGTAGTGGGGAGCCAAACAGATGGTGTAGATTGTGGGTAGTATAGGGCTTGTTACGTCTGACTGTAGGGAAGAAGATCGGGTGACTGCCAATCGGTGGAAGGTGGTGTGGGTGTATAAGGCAATCCTTGCATGTAATCCTCACGATGACGAATGTTCTCCCTATACATATAATCCTGGTTGCGATAAAATTCCTGAGAATACATCATATGTTGCATATACATCCTATTTCGCTCTATTTCCTCAGATTGTCGATCAAACATCCGTTGTTCTGGCTCTGACCAACGTGTAAATCCCACAGGATGAGCCTGAGCCACTGCAACCCTTATCATTCTATGATACGGATCATCATCATCTGCCACATCACCTCTCACTGGGCTATCGCGTCTTCTCCCTTCCTCCACAAAAGAATCCCCTTCTCGAATGCCAGAGATCCCGTCTTGCACTTCCAAATATCGACCACTCCTTCTATCTACTAGCTTGTGAACACCTGCAGACCTCTCATAAGACCACCCCGGAGGTAAGTTGCTAATTTTGAATAGCACATGGGTTACTTTCTTCTTCTGAGCCCTGCTTGGTAAAACATTTTGTTTCCTGAAAAATTTTGACAACAGTCGGCAATGTGGGACTGATTTCCTGTCTGATTTCTCCCGAGATTCCCAAATACTCCACAAGATAAGATGCCGAGCAGACAGAGCTGGTTTTCCTGTAACTAAAGCATGTAAGACCATCACCTCATATAACCTTACCTTCGCCTTGTCACCCATTCTGGGAAGCACATTCTGATTCAAGAAAATCAACAACAGTTTGGGCAATGGTTTCAGATTTGCACGATCAAGAGACCATCGTGCCACGTTAATTCCTTCAGGTACTTGAAACATCTCATATATCATACTTCGCCACGCATCTTCATTGGCGACTTTACATGCTAGCATTGCATCGGTAGGGTATGTATAGGGGGTCCCATCTGCTGTTCCTGAGTCAAAGTGAGCAATCCTATTTAAGTTAAAGAAGGATAGACTCATTGTCTTACCATTCACCTTTCCTGTGAGTTGTGTTGTGACGGGAGGATTATCTCCTGGTTCCTTCTTCAAAGTAGACATCCATTCCAAAATTGCATCCACATAAATATCCTCAACTCCATCATTGTTGAAACTCAAATGTTGTTCCCAACCCAATCTGGTGAAACATTCAACTACCCCAAACCTCTCAAAATCCAACCGGTGAATCTGTCTTTCGCAAATCATTAGTTTATCCGTAGATACTTGACTTGCCTTCATCTTCTTCAAGTACATCTCTGCTTGCACATCTGCACCCTTAAAAGATGATAGACGTCTACTTTTTCTCCAAATGGGAAGTCCATCATCCCCATAGTCCTCCTCTTCTGAGTTGACTGCTCGTGTAGACTCATTGTCGGATTCATTTTCGGATTCAACATCTTGCATTTGAACTTCCTCGTCCTCAGATTCTTCAGTATAGATCACTCGCCCCCTTTTTGCCCGGGAGGACGAAGCAACCTCCTTTCCTTTTGATGATCCTGCTGCAGTCTTAGTTCTCACCATTTACCTACATTTTCATGGCCAAAGTTAGTGGAACATCATCACATGATCAACATCTATTTCAACACATTGCAACAACATTCACTTATCAAACACTATTTCTATAGTCATGAACTAGTTAGAGGCAAACTAAATCCATTAACACCCAATATCCAAACCACTTTCAATTCATGGTACAATCTGCGTTTATATCTATTCCTCACAACTCTCTTCTTCTAAACTCTCTAATTTGACCATTTCCATCCATAATCACACATACAATGTCACCATCTACTAACATCACTTTCAAGATGTTCATATGCATGATCAACCTCATAACATCTAATGAAAGAAGGAAATACACGTACCTTGATGCTTGAAAGTGTATGAGATGAATGAAGATGCAAACTTGACTCTAAAACCCGAAAATCCCCACAATTTTTCGTAACCTTAACCCTTCAAATCACCCAAACGGCTGCGATTCACGCAAAATTACCACATGGGTTTTGTTCCTCTCGAAAAATCAAGCCAATTGCACATATAATATGCAAGATTTGGTTAAGAATTGAGAGAGTTGAGGTTGATGGAAGTTAGGGTTTATAGTGTTAGAGAAGAAGAATTGGAGAAGATGGAAGGGAATGAGTAGAAAAAACGAATGTGGTGAAAAGATTGTGGTTAAAAATGTTGGTTTTTAAGATATGGTTGAGATTTAACCAAAATATGTGATGAAAACCGGGGTTTCTGCACCCTGCGCGGACCCGACGTAAGTTACGTCCCTAGGGACGTAGCTTACGTCCTCTTCTAAACTAGGATTCCTCGGCCATAAGAACGTAAGACAGAAGGATAGCACGTAAGGGACCTTTGGGACGTAAGATTACGCCCAAAGGACGTAAGTTACGTCCATTTTGCCATTTTAATTTATAAATTTTATTTTATTTTATTTTATTTTTTTTTTTTTATAATTTCCACACTCATATATAGATAAATATCACACATAAGATATAAAAATTAACACACACACCATAAATAAAAATTGTAGATATATATACCTATATATATACCACCCCCCCGAACACACGTGTATTGTCCCGAATACACACCAGTCGCACGCGCAATGGGATTTTGTGACTCGGATTTTGCTTGGCAACACTAAATGAGGGCTGAAATGGTCTATACTAAACTAAGCAATGCAAAACAACAACTATTTACAAGTTACCTCTCGTGGGTTGCCTCCCACGCAGCGCTAAGTTTACCTGTCGTTAGCCGGACTTTGCGGTGCTGTGATCAAATCGGTACCTCATCAAGAGTGCTCAACAACAAGCACTCGGATTGTTTGTCCGCCCCATTTATGTCATTTGGGTCAAGATATGGTTTAAGGCGGTGCCCATTCACCGTTTGCCTTAAATGGTCATCAAAATCTTCAATCTCTACATCTCCAAAGTCGCCCACCCGAGTGATCAAATATGGACCCGCCATTTACTTTTTAGCTTTCCGGGAAATAGCTTTAGGCGTGAGTTGTACAACCATACCTTTTGTCCGGGATTGAACTCCTTCAAACGAAGCTTGGCATCATGAACCCGCTTCATCTTGTCCTTGTATGCGGATGCGGTTTCATAGGCTTCGTCCCTTATCTCTTCTAACTCATTCAGCGCCAATTGTCTTTGTTTACCTGCACACTCATAGTTCATATTAACAGTTTTAACCGCCCACAAGGCACGATGAGTTAACTCTACAGGTAAATGACAACCCTTTCCATAGACCAACCGGTAGGGAGTGGTTCCAATAGGTGTCTTGTAAGCGGTACGATACGCCCACAAGGCATCATCTAGTTTAGTTGACCAATCCTTGCGATCGGGTCGTACCGTTTTTTGCAAAATTTCTTTGATTTGCCTATTAGAAACCTCTACTTGTCCACTTGTTTGTGGATGGTATGGTGTTGCAATCCTATGGTCAACACCATAACGTTTTAGAAGTTTGCCGAAGTTGAAGTTTTTAAAATGTGATCCCCCATCACTTATTATCACGCGAGGGATACCAAATCTTGAAAAAATGTTGTTTTGAACAAACTTACATACTACCTTATGATCATTGGTCTTGGTGGCGATTGCTTCTATCCATTTAGAGACATAATCGACCGCCACCAAGATATAGAGGTTACCAAAAGAGTTTGGGAAAGGGCCCATGAAGTCAATGCCCCAAACATCAAAGATTTCCACCACCAAAATTGGTTGCATAGGCATTTCATCTCTTCTTGTCACACTCCCCATTTGTTGGCATCTTATGCAACTCTTGGCAAATTCATGGGAGTCTTTGAAGATGGTAGGCCAATAAAACCACAAGAAAGGACTTTGTGACCCGTCTTTTGTCCACTGAAATGTCCACCACATGCCGATTCGTGAAGCATGCTCAACACACATGGGATCTCCTCATCCGGTAGACATCTTCGGATGATTTGGTCGGCTCCAACTTTGAAAAGATCCGGTTCATCCCAAATGTAATGTTTTGCTTGAGCCTAATAGTGTTGTTTCTTTCTTCTACTCCATCCTTCCGGCAATGTACGTGTAGCCAAATAGTTTGCAAAATGGGCGTACCAGGGGTTATTGGTGGTGATAGACATGATGTATTCATCCGGGAATTGTTCATTTATCTCCGGCGTGGTATCTTCTTCCATCGGTTGAATTCTTGACAAATGATCCGCTACTACATTTTCACTCCCTTTCTTGTCTCGGATCTCAAGATTGAATTCCTGCAATAACAAAATCCAACGAATCAACCTTGGTTTCGCGTCCTTTTTCTCCATGAGGTACCTAACAGCAGAATGGTCAGAATAGACAATAACCTTGCTACCCCATATATAGGACCTAAATTTATCTAAAGCATATACCACCGCAAGTAATTCCTTCTCAGTTGTTGTATAATTCAATTGTGCATCTGAGAGGGTTTTACTTGCATAGTATATGGCAACGGGTTTCTTATCAACCCGTTGACCCAAGACAGCCCCAATAGCATAGTCACTCGCATCACACATTATTTCAAAAGGCAATTTCCAATTAGGTGATTGCAAGATTGGAGATTCAATTAGTTTTTGCTTCAAGATGTTAAAGGCTTTTACACATTCTTCATTAAACTCAAATGGGGCATCTTTTAACAATAGATTACACAATGGTTTGGTTATGACACTAAATCCCTTTATGAATCTTCTATAAAAACCGGCATGCCCCAAGAATGACCTAATGCCCTTAACATTAGTGGGGTGAGGTAAAGTGGAAATAACCTTCACTTTAGCATGGTCTACCTCTATCCCACGGCTAGACATAACATGACCCAATACTATCCCCTCTTGAACCATAAAATGGCTCTTTTCCCAACTAAGGACCAAATTGGTTTCAACACATCTTTTTAAAACTTTTTCTAATTGAAGCAAACATAACTCAAAAGATGTGCCAAAAATTGATAAATCATCCATGAAGATTTCTAATGACTCCCCCACCATATCTAAAAAGATACTCATCATACACCTTTGAAAGGTGGCGGGGGCATTACATAATCCAAAGGGCATTCGCCTAAATGCAAACGTGCCATAAGGGCAAGTAAATGTAGTCTTTTCCTGATCTTCAGGATGAATAGCTATTTGGTTATAACCTGAATAACCATCTAGAAAGTAATAAAATTTCTGACCTGATAGTTTCTCAACAATTTGATCAATGAATGGTAAGGGGAAATGATCTTTTGAGGTAGCAGCATTCAATTTCCTGTAATCAATACAAATTCTCCACCCGGTTACTGGCCGGGTAGCTACCTCATTACCTGAGTCATCTTTAACAATTTGGATGCCCGCCTTTTTTGGTACAGTTTGTGTAGGGCTCACCCAAGTACTGTCAGAGATTGCAAAGATGATACCTGCATCTAGCCATTTCAATACCTCCTTCTTGACTACCTCTCTCATGTTTGGGTTCAACCTTCGTTGGGCATCATGTGATGGTTTGACTTCCGGATCCGTGATGATTTTGTGCATAACAATTGAGGGGCTAATTCCTTTTAGATTCGCAATGGTCCATCCAATTGCCTCCTTGTTAGCAATCAACACCTCCATCAACGCACCTTCCTGTTCAATGGATAGATTAGAAGCAATAATAACAGGTAAAGTTTCATTCTTACCAAGGAAAGCATATTTTAAATGCTTTGGTAATTCTTTCAATTCAACTTGTGGTGGTTCTTGCAATGAAGGTTTCAACCCGGTGTCGATCTTCTCGGGTAGTGGCTCCACTTGAACCGACCATGGTGGTCGCTCACTCCTCATGGCCACACTCATTATCTCCCCTTCTTCCTCCTCTAGTTGCTTTTCAGTTTCCACTCTCAACCTGTCAAACATGAAACAATCCTCCATTGTGTTTTCCTCATCAACGACCATGTCGCATAGAGGTGTACACTCATCAATAATGTCGGCTATGTAGCATTCATCATTAATAGGAGGGTTAGTCATACCTGAAAATACATTAAGCCTCAACCTATTGTTACTAAATGTCACATCAACCGTTCCCGTTTTGCAATTGATTTGAGCATTTGAAGTTGCCAAAAATGGTCTACCCAAGATAACCGTAGGTTGTTTGGTTTGATCTATGGAAACATAATCAAGTACTAAAAAGTCCACCGGATAATAAAAATTCTCAACTTTTACTATCACATCGGTAATTATCCCACGGGGAAGCTTGGGTGTTAAATCGGCTAATACCACGGTGGTCTTAGCTACTTGAAGCGGACCAAAGTCGTATTGATCATACAAGCTACCCGGTAAAATACTTACGCTAGCACCAAGATCCAAGAGTGCCCTTGTCATTTAGAATTCTCCCACTTGAAGGGATATAATGGGCGCTCCCGGGTCTTGTGGCACCCGAAAGAATAGAGCTCACATTTTCAGTCAAATCAAGTTTTTTAGGGAATTTGTGAGCTCTCTTTTGGGTACATAGTTCTTTAAGTACTTAGCATATGAAGGAACTTGCTTGATTGCATCTAAAAGTGGCAAATTAATTTTCACTTGTTTAAAAATTTCCCACATTTCATCTTGTTGTGGACCTCTCTTCTTTACCACTTTTTGCAAGGGTGCCTTAAGAGCTTCGGGAAAAGGGACGGTATTACCCTCCACCACCTTTTCCTTAGCCTTAGGAGTTTGTGTAACCTCAACGGGTTTGGTTTTAGATTTTTCAGAAAAATTTTCATTTTGACCCGTTTGGCTACTTTCACCCTCATCGTCACTTTCATCAGTTGGTGGTTTAACACCATTGTGAACTATCTTACCACTACGCAAATTAAGTTTATTGATTGATACCTCGCGTGTGTTTTTAGAATTTGAGCCTTGATGTTGTGGATTCACGGTTGTATCACTTAGCAATCTTCCACCGCTTCCCTTAAGTCGGCCCAAATCTTCGGCTAGTTGACTAACTTGCCTTGTGAGAGCTTCATGTGACTTATCTCTTACTTCATTTTCTCTCTTCATCTCCTTGATGTCATTGTTAGATTCTTTCACCATGTTCATAAGAGCATCTAACTTTGCATTCAACGAGTCATCTCCACCACCTTGGCTTCCCGATGGTCCAACTTGATTATTTTGTAATTTCTTTGGAAGTTACCATCCCGATTGTAGCCTTGATTACCTCCTTGATTGTAGTTGTTCCTTTGGTTGCCACCTTGGTTGTAATTTCCCCCTTGATTATTCCCTTGGCGGTTTTGATAGCCTTGTCCACCTTGATTTGCCGGTTGGAAGTTTGGGTTCATTTGGTTTGAAGGATTACCATACCTAAGGTTGGGATGGTTCCTCAAACCCGGATGGTAAGTGTTGGAGTTCATGTCAAAAGGCTTCCGGTCTCCATAAACTTGATTCACCTCTTCAGTTCCTTGAGCCATGTTTACTTGACAACTATCGGCTCTATGACCAATGTCCCCACATTCTTCACAAACCGCAAATTGAACCGCATTTACATCTTTCTTCTTCATGCGAGCTAACTCCCTTTCCAACGCGGCTATTCGATCCTTTGCACTTGAGTCAATGTCGGAGGTGGATTTTGGAATAGGGTGCTTTGCTTTCCTATCCGCGGATTCTTCGGCTCTTGAGTTCTTACTCATCTTTCAAGGAACTCCCAATCCTCTTCCTCGGGGTTATTCAACAAGGTTCCATTAATAGTAGACTTGAGGTATTTTCTTTCTTCTTTTGTCAATCCGTTCACAAAACTCTTCACTAGCTCCCAAAGCTCAATTTGGTGATGTGGACATTTTCTTATCAACTCTTTGAAACAAGTAAAAGCTTCATGAAGTGGCTCTCCGGATTGTTGTTGGAATGTCCGGATCTCGTCCCTCATTTCATCCGTTTTGGCCATTGAATAGTATTCGTCAAGTAAGACTTGTTGCATTTCTCCCCATGTTCGAATACTATTAGCCGGCAAGGTTAAAAACCATTGCTTTGCCTTGTCCTTCAATGAAAATTGGAACAATCTTAAACGCACCTCATCTTGTGAGAAGTTGTGTCCTCCAATTGTGCCACATATGTCGGAGAATTCGGATATATGTGTGTAAGGCTCCTCCGTTGACATGCCATGAAAATGAGGTAAGATGTTGATGTAGTTGGGCTTGCAATCAAATGAACGCCTTCCCGGAGTCGGTGGAACAATAGGAGAGACATTGTCCGATATGATGGGTCGGAACCTACCATTTACACCTTGTGTTCTAGCTCGTTGAGGTTGTTGGCGTGGAGGACCATTCACTTCTTGATGCATTGGGTATCTTCTTTGTGGTCCTTGATTAGCTACACCGACAAACTGAGGAATTTGGTTTGGGTTGGCATTTATGTTTGGATTCCTAAATTGGTTTTGTCTATGTTGACGGTTGTAGTTGTAGTTCTCATTCTCCATATACCCATGGTTCCATTCATCATAATTATCACCTTGGTAGCCATAATCACCAGCATACCCTCCTTCGTTGTAAAACTCCCCATTGCCTTCATTGTCATACTCATAATCATCACTATCACCCGTGTGATATGTGTGAACACTCACCCGTTCGGGTGATTGGTAAGATGGAACACTAAATGGTTCATCGTCATGAATGGCATTTCTTAGCTCATCTAAGTTTGGTGGGCCAAAGTGACCCATGGGGTTTTGGTTCACATGTTCAAAAAGTGGGTTACTATGGCTATGCGTTTGTCTACGGTTTGGGTTGGGGTTACGGTCATTAGTGGGTGGTGGTGGTGGTGGATTTTGTGGAATGTTGTGTTGTGGTGGGGGTCGGTTGTTACTACCTCCCTCCATTTGGTTGGCTCGGTTCCTTTTTGCAAAGCGTTCAATTTCCGGTTCAAACACCAACGGAGAGGTTCTTCCGGATGCTCTAGTATGCATGCACTACCTGTGATCTACACAAATAACACACCCAGCATAACAAGGGAAAATGAATGATGCAAAAATAACCAAACACTTAAACAGAAAATCACAAACTAGTCAACACAATTCTACACACAAAGCGCACTACTCCCCGGCAACGGCGCCAAAATTTGACCGGCTTGTCGCGTGCACTAGTCAAAGATAGTATTTGTATAGTTCCTTAGTACCAAAACTATGTAGCAAATGTCAATACCTCTCTCCATCCCAACCTTTCAAAGCACTCAGTCACTTCAAACATTCGAAACTCCAGGAGTTCCATGGGTCTTTCATAAACCATGAGTATAGTGAGGTCATTCTTGCCCTTGAATTTGTCCATGCACAGTTGTGGTTGCATCTCTCGTGAGAACTTGCACAATGGGTTCTTGTACTCCGTCCAAATAGGATTCCCCTCCGAATCATAGTCAATGTAATCGCCACTAGAGTTGGTGCCCATTGATTCATCCCTTTCGCTTTCGGAACTTGTTTCAGTTGTATTGCTTGTGCTTCGCCTCGTACGTTTTCCCAAAGGTTCAGAGGATGAGGCGGAAGCTTTGCCTTTTCCTCGGGAAGTTGATTCCTTGGTTCTTGGCATGATTCCTGCGATGAACAGATATCAATTTAGCTCCATCATGAGGAAATAAGCAATTATATGGATTATGAGTTCTACCACACCTAATTAATAAGGATTTTAAGTCTATATTGCCCATATAGCCCCCAAATCAATTCTATGCAATAACAGAAGTATCACTAACCCATAATCTCAAAATTAAGTAACATTCTCACGAGTGTCCCTCAATATGGGTGTCCACCATGCAATTCACAAGTGCACTCATGAAATGCGTATGACATAAGTAAAGTTGTTGGGTTTCCACTAAATTCCATACAAATAACAAGGATCTTTAAGTTAATTGACATAAATAACACCAAATCACTCAGATGGAACATATTTAGTATCATCATTTTACCAACACTCACTTCTACCAACATCATATCTCAATTATCTCCCAAACTCATGTGTAATCAACATAGCACAATCAACACAACCTAATATTCTCATCATTTGTATACTACTTCCGTAAGCAATTGATATGAAATTTGAGATTTTATCTATGGAAGTAAACACACCATGGTCATTGACCGGCTTGTCGCGTGCACTAGTCAAAGATAGTATTTGTATAGTTCCTTAGTACCAAAACTATGTAGCAAATGGTAAGAAGGGTGTCGAATCACAAGGAGTATGTGGTTTGTGTTTAGACTTGAATTGGACTAACGAGTCAATTATGAAGCTTGCTATTTTGTTTATAAAAGCTTTGATATGTTTACTTGAAATGGTGTTGAGACTTTGTCCAACACAAAGGAATGAGCAAAACAAAAGGTTGATTAAAAATGATTAGTAACTTGGCAAACTTAGAACAATGGTTAACAAAACAAAGTTTAATAACAAGGTTCACCCCTGGTTGATATCATAAGGTTATGGTTCTACCAATCCAACTAACTTGCATCAAAAGTATGATTTATGCTAACGAGTTCATCATTACAAGGTTTAGGTGTCAAGAATCGTCAACGTTAACACGGACAATAATACACTTCATTACACAAGAACATTCAAACTCTACATCTACATAGCACACATGACCAACTCCATTTCTCAAAGACAAATTTCATACTCATTCATTCAATTTGGGAATTCAAGTTAAGCTCAAAGTACTAGCATAAATGTTTCAAGCAATCAAATACAAAACACAAGGATGCAATCTAGTTTTCAAATGTTAACAAACCATAGTCTTACAATACACGAACCGGGGGAAAACCCAAAGAAGCTTAGCCTCTCATGTTGATTGAAGCGTGGAATCCGGGTGATGATCTTGGTTGTAACTCCATGGCACTTGGATTTGGATTGACTTTGATGATGATGAAATGAGTTAGGGAAGTAGAGAAGAGCTCCAAAATCGCCCAAATTCATCTCTTCCCGCGTCTGCTACTGATTAGGGTGTTTTGCCCTAATTCTGCTCTTTAAATGTGGTCAAAACCCGAAGGTTCTGGTCAACCCAGGATGACGACGTAAGTTACGTCCATAAGGACGTAAGTTACGTCCTCTCTACTTGTGTACGTCCTGAGCTACTGTCTTACGTCCACAAATCATGCAAGAAAACCTAAGGACGTAAGCTACGTCCTATAGGACGTAAGTTACGTCCTCTCCATATTTTTGCCTTCGATCTTTCTTTTGTTGTCTTCCCGTGTCCCAGATCTCATCCGTCTTTCTCTAACGCTCAAATTCCTTCCTTTTAGCTCCAAATACCTGCGTTTCATAAGCAGGACAAAGTGATTTCGTTCGATAATAATAATGTGATAATAATGCATAATTAGACCTTTAACCGCATATAAAGCATGAACGCATCAGTCATCTAAAATCACAACAAGGAATTATGTAACAAAAATCATACCTTGGCACAATGTGATGTTTTTAGATGAAAAAGAAGAAGAGTGGAGTGCCTTGGGCAAAACCCCCCAAAAATCCGAATTTTGGACCTCCGTTATCTTGCAAACGAGTGAGAATCTTGCAAAACTAATCGGTGAGATGTGATCCCCTCGAAAAACTAAGCAAGATGCACCTATAGTTTGCTTGATTTGGTTAAGAATTGAAGAAGTTGAAACTAGGGATCGATGTGTTCTTGAGAGTTTAGAGAGAAAATCTGGAGAGAAGATAATGAAAACTGGGTTTTTGATCCATATGTACCCGCAATTCATAACAAAAATGTGTTTGTGGTTATGAAATTCGGGTAATCCGCCCAAAAATGGGCCGACCCGCGCCTGACTGGGCCGCGGCGTCGGTGGCGGTGGTATGGGCGTCGATGGCGGTGGGCAAGCGCCAAGCCCAGCGTCGGTCACCACCGCGCGACAGTGAGTTTGGGATCAGTTAGCGGTGCCGGCGTCGGTGGCGGTGGTTTAAAAAAAACAATTTTTTTAAATACTAACAAAGGAAAAAAAATATTTATATAAATAGAACTAAAAAATAATTAAATATTTTTGTTTGTTTTTCGGAACTCGTGTCACCTTCACGCCGCACCCCACCAGAAAATCATGATTCGCCCCGAATCGTCAGTGAATTGTGTGCAACATACCTGATTATCCTTGAGTTTCCCCACACTTGGGTTTTTGCATGTTCTTACATTGAAACCAACCAAATTAAAATAACAAATAATAATCAGGAAATAAGTGAAAAACTAAACTCACTTTCGTAGGAATCACGGTTGCATTTAGCATATGCAACAAGCCTTTTAAACCACTCGGTACGCCCGAGTGGACGGGTGAAGTCTCGTGAGGGTTTCTAGTGAACATACCCACAAAGTTCGCCGAGTTGCCTCTCGGAAAGCGCTAAGTTTTGGGTCTTCCGCCAGACCGTTACCTGATCCTTACTGATTTGTTGTGTAGGTTGGTGCACTTACCATGAAGCTCACCACTTCGTCACTATTTCTGCTCAAATCCTTGCTCTCCAGATAATGTTTCAATCGATGTCCATTCACCATTTGTCTTACACCGTCTTTAAGATCTTCAATCTCGACATCGCCAAACTTACCAACTTGAATTACAACATATGGTCCTATCCATTTGTTGTTCAACTTACCGGGAAATAGTTTCAATCGTGAGTTATACAACCACACCTTCTGGCCCACTTCAAAAGTCTTCTTCCGTAATTTAGCGTCATGTACCTCTTTCATCCGCACCTTGTATGCGGCTGTCGTCTCGTATGCCTCGTTCCTTAATTCTTCTAGTTCGTTCAAACTCAACTTCCGTGCGTTTCCTGCAACATTGTAATCAAGATTAACATTTTTAATTGCCTATAAAGCACGATGAGCGAGTTCTACAGGTAATTGACATCCTTTCCCGTAGACCAACCGATATGGGGTTGTACCAATAGGTGTTTTGAAAGCGGTACGATAGGCCCATAAAGCATAGTTTAACTTGGTGGACCAATCTTTACGATCCGATCGTACCGTTTTTTGTAAGTTTTCCTTAATTTGCCTATTGGATACCTCCACTTGAGCACTAGTTTGAGGATGGTATGGTGTTGCTATTCGGTGATCTACGCCATAACGTTTTAACAACTTTCCAAAGTGAAAATTCTTAAAATGTGACCCCCCATCACTTATGATCACACGGGGAAGACCAAATCGTGAGAAAATATTACTTTGAACAAATTTACACACAACGTTATGGTCATTTGTTTTAGTGGCAATTGCCTCTATTTTAACACATAATCCACTGCCACTAAAATATATAAATTGTCATACGAATTCAGAAATGGGCCCATGAAATCAATTCCCCAAACATCAAAGATATCAACCACGAGTATTGGTTGCATGGGCATTTCATTACGTTTTGACATACTACCCATTTGTTGGCATTTCAAACAATTTTTAGCAAAATTATACGAATCACGAAATATAGTTGGCCAAAAGAGTCCACAAGATAGGATCTTGTGACCCGTTTTCTGTCCGCTAAAATGACCCCCGCATGCAGATGAGTGTGCATGTTCTAACACGGCTGGAATTTCGGACTCGGGAATGCATCTTCGGATGATTTGATCCGCTCCGACCTTGAATAGGTCTGGTTCATCCCAAATGTAATATTTGACTTGTGACATGAATTGTTGTCTCTTCCTTTTGTTCTAATGGCTGGGAGTGGTACCTGCAGCCAAATAGTTTGCAAAGTTAGCATACCATGGTTCGGAAGATATGGATAGTAATTGTTCATCTGGGAATGTCTCATTAATCTCCTGATGTGAATCAGTGGTTTGATGCACCACTCTTGACAAATGATCCGCGACTACATTTTTGCTTCCCTTCTTATCACGTATCTCCAAGTCAAATTCTTGGAGTAACAAGATCCAACGTATAAGTCAAGGTTTTGCATACTTCTTCTCCATTAGATACCTGACTGCACTGTGATCAGAATAAACGATTACTTTACTCCCCCATATATATGACCGGAATTTATCTAAAGCATATACTACTGCAAGCAATTCCTTTTCGGTTGTTGTATAATTTAATTGTGCATCAGCTAAGGTTTTACTTGCATAGTATATGGTAACGGGTTTCTTATCCACCCGTTGCCCTAAAACAGCCCCAATTGCAAAGTCGCTTGCATCACACATAATTTCAAACGGAAGTGACCAATTGGGTGATTGCAAGATTGGGGCTTCCACTAATTTCTCTTTTAACGTGTTAAAAGCATGTAAACATTCTTTATCGAACACAAAGGGTACGTCTTTCAAGAGTAAGTTACATAGGGGTTTAGTTATGACACTAAAGCCCTTAATGAACCTTATATAAAACCCTGCGTGTCCTAAGAATGATCGCACACCTTTAATATTAACCGGAGGAGGTAGAGTGGAAATTACCGTTATTTTGGCCCGATCTACCTCAATTCCCCGACTAGATATGACATGCCTTAGAACCATTCCCTCTTGAACCATAAAGTGTCTTTTCTCCCAACTTAAGGCCAAATTTGTTTCAACACACCGTTTCAAAACTTTGGTTAATTCATGTAAACATTTATCGAAAGTAGAACCAAAGATTGAAAAATCATCCATAAAAATTTCTAAAGACTCGCCGACCATATCTGAAAAGATACTCATCATACACCTTTGAAAGGTGGCCGGAGCATTACACAAACCAAATAGCATTCGCCTAAAAGCGAATGTGCCATAAGGACAAGTGAATGTAGTCTTTTGTTGGTCCTCAGGGTGAATCGCAATTTGATTATATCCCGAATAGCCAACTAGAAAACAGTAAAATTTCTGACCTGCCAGTTTCTCAATGATTTGATCAATGAATGGAAGTGGAAAATGATCCTTAGATGTAGCAGCATTTAGTTTCCTATAATCAATACAAACACGCCACCCGGTTATCGACCGAGTGGCGATTTGCTCACCTTTCTCGCTTTTGACCACTTGAATACCTGCTTTCTTCGGTACCGTTTGAGTTGGACTTACCCATGTGCTGTCAGAGATTGGGTAGATTATACCGGCATCCAACCACTTAAGTACCTCTTTCTTGACTACTTCCCGCATGTTTGGATTCAACCTTCTTTGCGTATCACGTGACGGTTTGGCATCGGCATCAGTTATGATCTTATGCATCACGATCGAAGGGCTTATACCTTTCAAATCAGCAAGTGTCCATCCTATCGCAGCTTTGTATGTTTGAAGAACTTGTAACAATGAGGCTTCTTGATCTTCTTCTAAGTCGGCTGCAATGATTACGGGCAACGTATTGTCTTCTCCCAAAAACGCATAGTTAAGGTGCTTGGGGAGATCTTTCAACTCCAACTCCGGTGGGCTTTCCGATGAAGGCTTCATCTTTTTGTCTATGTGCTCAGGCAAGTTTTCAACTTGATATGTCCATGGGGGTCTACCAGCATCAACACCCATCACGTCTAACTTTTGTTCTTCATTTGCTAGATCCGTCACATGATTCCAACCTGCGTCATCACAAACAAAACAAGTCTCTTTGGTGGCATCCTCACTTTCATGAGGATTACACTCCTCAATGATGTCCGCCATAAAGCATTCATCATCGAGTAGAGAGTTTGGTGTATTAGAAAACACATTTAAACGTAACTTCCTATTACCAAATGTCATATCCACCGTCCCGGTTCTACAATTTATCAAAGCATTTGCGGTGGCCAAGAATGGTCTACCAAGTATGACATTAGGTTGCTTTGTTTTATCATTTGACACGTAGTCTAAAACTAAGAAATCAACCGGGTAGTAGAAATCTTCAACCATGACAATCACATCAGACACGATTCCTCTAGGAAGCTTAGGTGTCAAATCGGCTAATACTACGGTAGTATCGGCCTTACGAAGTGGGCCGAAATCGTATTGATCATATAAGCTTCCCGGAAGAATACTTACACTTGCTCCAAGATCCAATAACGCCCCCGCCATTTTAAAGTCACCAACTTGAATTGGTATCAAAGGCGTTCTGGGATCCCGAAGTTTCAGAGGCAACGAACCCATTAACACAGCACTCACTTTTTCTGTTAAATCAAGCATTTTTGGAAAGTTATTGTTTCGTTTTTGAGTACACATGTCCTTAAGATATTTAGCATAAGCCGGCACCTGTTTAATTGCATCGAGTAAGGGAATATTGATTTTAACTTGCTTGAAAATTTCCCAAATTTCCTCTTGTTGAGGACCTCGTTTGTTTAAAGTTTTTGACTTTTTAGGATTTTCTAAAGCCTTTGGATAAGGTATGGTATTAACCTCCATATCCTTACCATTGACCTTAGGTGACTCTTTTTTAAGCACAGGTTTTGGTGTATCTTGAAAAGTTACTTTTTTCTTTTGTTTAACACTATGGGTTTCCGGTTCACACTCATCATCACTTTTCCCATCCTCGCCAAGATCCTCCACCACTCATTCTTCAAATGGTGGTGGAGAAACCACTTTATTGTCATATGCTTTACCAGAGCGAAGAATACTTACCTGATTGATGTTTGCACTCTTTGTATTTCTTGCACCTGACGTTTGATGTTGAGGATTGACGGTGGTGTCACTAGGAAACGTTCCTGGATTTTTTCGCAATTGTGCCATCTCTTCCGCTAGTTGTCCAACTTGTTTTGCTAGTGCCTCCATGGTTTTATCTCATACCTCGTTGTCTTTCTTAATCTCTCGGAGAAAGTCCATGACTTCGGATGAGTTGCTTGAGCTTCCTTGATGATTTTGTTAGTAACCCTTGTTGTATCCTCCTTGATTGTAATTCTGGTTATTATACATCGGTTGTCGGTTCTGGTACGGTTGACCTCCCTAATTTGGTACCTGAAAATGAGGATTAGATTGATTAGATGTGTTACCGTACTTAAAATTGGGATGATTACGCAAACCTGGATGATACGTATTAGAGTTCATATCATATTGTGTTAGGACCGAGCACGTACGGAGTACTAACTGATTCTTCGTTGTACCGAATCAAATAGTGCGGAATCCTATTTGATTGGCGATCCAATCAGTGAGAACGAATTCAAGATCAATCCTAACGATTAGAAAACGTTATGAATTGACTCGGAATGATCTGAAACGCTCTATGAAGTTGGAATGGTCGAACAGCACGTTCTGGGGCGATTAGGGTTTCTGGTATTCGAAGTGTCTCCTTTTTCCACGAATTAAGTGGTATTTATAGGTTACAGATCTCATTCGTGCGACTGGGTCTTGCGACTGACCCAGTCGTGCGATTGAGTAATCCGACTGACGCATTCGTACGCTTGAGTCAGACTGATGACTCAACCGTCCGATTGACTCAGTCTCTTAGTTCAACCGTGCGATTGGACCATTCGCATAGTCCAGTCGGGCGACTGAAAGAGAAGTTTAGTCAAACACATTCATGAACCTTTAATGATTCAGAACTGTGTCTCACAACTGTAAACCTATATAACATGGTCATATTAAGCGTGTAACAACTAATAAATAGATATAACATTAAATAATCAACAACCATATAATGAAGAGATTCTCATTAGATTGATTTAACATTACATATGTGTAACAAGATAGAAGTTTATTACATTTCAGCTCACTAGACTAGAACTGGGGACATGTGTACCAACAAACTCCCCCTTGGACCTAGTTCTATCTAGACTTTTACTTCTTTCTTGAACTCTTCATATCGTTTCACCCTTTCTTCTCTTGAGATCCCAGAATGAATATTTAATGCAAAGCAGATACGTATAACATGTTGAAATTGCAGTGCTTGCACAATATCCTGTGTATCAAAGAACAGTGGCCACTTGAATAAGATATAGACATCAGATTCAGACAAGTTGGTTAGCCACATCGGATCAAACACTCTTATCGTCTCGACCTTCCCTTCTTTCTCCAAAACTATGACGGCTTCACCAGTTCGCCAGTCATAATACCACCATTTGAAATGGGGTGCAAAATCCTGAGGCATCTCCCTCAATGGAATACGCGACATCGTGCGCGGAGGGTGCCATCTCAAGACCACTTTTGGTCTTCCTGAGGTGGGGTCAACCTCAGTTCTATGAAATAACCTTCTTGGCTGTTGAGGTTTAAAGTTGACCCACCTAGTATGGTACTCTTTCTTTAGTGCCTGCTCAAACCATCCTGATATCTTTCCTGGAACAGCATATAGGAGGTTCAAGTTGGCTAGACGATTAAGCTCAAACCCTGGGAGGGTTTTCAAATCATGAGGAAATCTGAAATATTCGATTCCCTTCTCTCTTTTCACTGCATATACTTTGAGATCATCAAAGTATGCCCAGCTGATTATCTTTCCTGACACCTTCTGATGCTTTTTGATCTTGTAAAGCTTGGTGTAGGCATTTGACTTTGGAGGCTCACGCTGTTTCTTCATTTCCTCAAGGCAGGCAATCCATTCCTCCTTCTTGGTTGCACGATCAGCTTCATCTGCCTGAGGAATCTCTTCTGCAGCTGCCTTAGCTGCTGTCATCTCTTCCACTTTATCAAATATGTTGCTGTCAAAGGTTTCCCCCACATCTGGAAGCACTTCGCCTTCAGCGTTAGTGTATTGGGGATAATGATCAGCCGTTACGTCCTCAATCTCCACCTCGTCGACATCTTGAAGTTCTTCATCACTGACTACATCGACTGCGGGAGCATCTTTTACCAACTCATCCGGATTCAGACTGAACAGTTCTGCAATCTGTTCATCTGTCAAGTCGTGAATGATCTCCCCTTCTTCAGCTGAGTAACCCACAGACCGTTGCACTATCCCTTGAAGATCAAGAATCATAGTCAACTTGGTTTCAATCTGACGAAGGGGCATAACATCATGCTCATCGACTTGTGTGGCTGATCCTGTTACAAAATCAAATATATTGCAAGTAAGTATACATTCATCACATAACCAAAAATGATTTATATCCACTAAACTTTATATATAACAGACTAGAATACATAATTTCAAGTACAAAGTTGCAGTAAAATAAATAAACGTCTAGTCTTGAACTTTGCCTTGTATCTCCGGTGGATTTTCAGTTGTAGTAGATGAAGAGGGGTCTTTATCATGTCGGCGTTTAGTACGCCTTTCTCCTGCAACATTACCGCTTTGATCTTCGGTGGTTTCCCCCCCTTCACCTTCATCATCTTCTTTCTTATCATCATCATCATTACTTTCTTCACCACCATCATCATCGTCATCATCATCCTCATCATCTTCATCATCATCTTCCTCATCCTCACTATCATCATCATTATCATCACCATCACCTTCTCCAATCTTGAGGGGCTCACTTTGAGTTCCTTTTAACTTAAGCAACAAAGTTTTGTGAGCCGCCTCCAGCTTTCCAAACTTAGCATCTGTCTCTGCCTCATGTTGAAGTAACCCAGTGATCTGATCTGTCTGTGAGGTGATCACCTGGGCTTGGGAAGAAATCTGCTCGCGTAGCTGATGAATTTCAGCAGTTTGAGAGGAACTTAACTCTCTCAGCTGCTGTAACTGAGCCGTTTTCTCCGCATCAGACGCCATCAGCTTAACCACCATGCTGTTTAGGGCAGCAAGCTGCTCTACAACAGAAACTGGTGGGATGAAAGAGCTGGATTGAAAAGATGAGGGACCTGTTTGATGAGTAGTGGTGGTTGTGGTGGCTGTGGTGAATATGGGAGGAGAGGTAAAGGCTGTAGATGGTGGTACAGTGGTGGTGGTGGATGTGGAAGTGTGAGGAGGAGGTGCAGTAGTGGTGGTGGATTGAGGTGAGGTGGATGTAGTGACTGGGGTAGCTGTGGTAGAGGTGGTGGATGTGGTGAACCTTAGTCGCTTGCCTTTCTTACCATGCGGACGCGCCATGGTTTTCTTCCTTTTGCCCGTTGACAAAGGTGCTCCCCCTCTGTTGCTAGAATCATCAGGGGCATACGAGGGATCAGACTCAATGCGTGTGTCCCCTGATGTACCAGACTGCCCACCAACATCTCTCAGTCCTTTCTCTGTGGCAACCACTTTGCTGCCAACTCTCCTGGTCAAACCTTCTTCATCACTTTCTTCCTCATCATCGGGTGGGCAAAAGTCAGGGACAAACCCTGCAGTTGCCGTGTCTGTGTGTGGTGATAACGGCTGAGCTGTAGAAGTAGATGGTCCCTCAGAAGAAATTGGTACATTATCTCCATCAAGATCATCATCATCATCTGAGTCACCCAATGATACAGTAATCACCTCAGTATCAGAATCGCTATCGTCATGACGCCATTTTCGCCTCCTTGGCGCCATGTAGTCTTCCCGGTCCAGATGCCCTATCAACCTCTTGAACACGGGCTTCACCTGCTTGCCCCTATACACTTTCATTCTTCCCAGAGTTGTGTCATCCATAATCTCTAACACCACTGCATCACTCCTCTCTTTGGGCAAATCAGGCAGTTTCTCATTAAAAATGAGCTGAAGAAAGCGTGGATACATACAGAAACCTTCTTTTCCCTTAGCCTCCAGGTTCTCAATCAGATAATTAAAGATCATGTTGGAAAAGCTGAAGGGATGGTTAAGGACCAATGCCACATAAGCATTCTGAATTTGGTCCGATAAGTCATCGAACCCACCCCTTCTTGCAGCAATGCACTTTAGAATCACATGAGCTAAATATTTGTACTGTGGGCTCAGGTTGCTCTTGTTCAGCACCCCTGAGCTTATGTCTCCACAGTACCCAATTCGCAGAAAGCATCCACGAACTGTAAGAGGGTGAATCCTGACTGGATGTGAATCATCATCTCCAAATTCCAAAACTCTTCTAATATCTTCAGCTGTGATCTCAATTGCCCTACCAAAGATGGTACTTTGGATACGGTAGGGTTCCACAGATCGGTCTACCGAAGCTCCTGCCCAAAATGCTTGATGGATAGACTGATATGGTGTACATGGAGTAGATATGGCCTTGAAGATCCGAGATCTTCTCAGGAAGTCAATAATACCAACAAAAACACCACCATTTCTTGAGGTGGAATCCAGATTAGCACAGATATTGTGCTTTGGATTAATTTGCCACCGGTTGGCCATCTTCCTGTAACAATAACAAATGTATGTTAGAAACTTGAACAACAGAGTTTGACTAAGTCAGAAATCAGTGCAGTTCACTCGAGCGAATGAAGTGTGCGACTGGGTTTAGTCAAATGATGTAATTCTGCGATTGAGTTGTCCGACCGAATGAACTCATTCGAATGACCTAGTCGGCCGATTGAATGAATCACTTCATTCAATCGTGCGATTGACTTTCATTCGGGGCAACCAATCGTATGGCAGACTCAACCCATTCGTATCCTCCATTCGGCCGAATGAACGAGTCTCCTCTTTCAATCGGTCGATTGAAGTTCATCGGGGAGTCCAGTCGTATCGCCGACCCCTGTTCCATTTCAAACTTGGTTTTATAATTTTTACGAAATTAGAGGTTAAGTTCAGGCTTGTTAGACTCGCAATCATGTACTTAGACTACTTCGATCAATGATTTGAACATTTCATGTGATTAAAGCAGTTTATTTGACCGATTTGTTACGAATCACCATTTAGGGCAAATGTGAACCAATTAATCATCAATTTTTACATTCTGATGCATCCTTGTGTTGCGTATTACCTGTGTAACAAGTGCAAATCGTCAGAAAGTGTATATCAAAAGGTTTAGAGATCAAATGAAAATTTTGCAGAGTAACGGTGCGAATAGGAGTGTTTTAGGGCGAATGATGTCTGCGATCGACTGAGGGGTCTATTTATAGACAGACTCAGCTCAATCGGCCGACTGACTCAATCGTACCTTTCATTCGTCCGATTCAAAATCAACTCGTACGATCGAGTCCAATCGCCTGTTTCATTCGATCGATTGGAACTGGGTCGTACGATTCACTCAATCGACCCGCTTCATTCGATCAACTGATCTCCATTCGCACATTTGACCTAATCGACCCTTTCAATCGGCCGATTGGGCTCATACTTATGGTCCAATCTTACGATTTAGTTCAATCGTATAGCCCATTCGCCCGACTGGGTCATATCAGATTCAGTCGAACGATTGGTCTATACTTGTGCCAATTTTAAGGTATGAGCCAACACTTAGTTTATTTACCAATGAATAAAACATTATATGCAATTGATCATCTCAGACATGATCCATTTAACCACCCGATCACCTCAGACGTGATCCATTTATCCACCTGATCACCTCAGACGTGATCCATTTATCCACCTGATCACCTCAGACGTGATCCTTTTAACCTTTCAGAAACAAGTTGTTTAAATAGACATTAAGCATTTTCAGTGATGTTGAGCAGATAGCAATATACACAGTCCGACACGACACATTATACTAGGACTAAGCAAAAACTTAACCTATAAATAGAAAGACATTTTTGTGATTTTTGTTGGGGCAGGCTTGTATAGCTTGTTAGCATTAACAGTTTATCCGGAATGGACTCTCGTGGAATCAGACAGGCATATACACCATCACTTGGAACATTCAGTGCTTATTACACTTTGCATGACATATTGTACAGTTTTTCACTTATCGAAGACTTCTAATATCTAACTGGGAATCATGTTTGAACTAATATGTAATTCTTATTGATTTTGATCATCAGGCGATGCAGCCACGACGATTGTCAGTATGTTTGTCCACTTAAATCCATACACAGACGTTTGACATACATCAGCGATTAATTTAATGAATTAGGTCAAACCGTATTTGTGTATTCCACAGGTATATGGTAATCAATCATCCTCAGGAGATTTTTGAGCGGTCTAGGACTTAGAAGATTTGGTTCTAAAATTTGTCAAAGAGATGCAGAACCTCAGGTCAGTGCCATCGCACAGCAGAGAGGCGCAAACAACAATGAATTCTTAGAACAAATAGGTTATGCTTAGCCTCAGGTCAGTGCCATCGCACAGCAGAGAGGCGCAATACCTATTTATCTTCTTAGAGCAGCATATTTGCATATACATTATGTTAATGACATTTGTCATCTTTTGCTCTGTTTTGCAGGTCTTTGCTCACATTTGTGGCATTAGCTTGCTCCTCACCCCTTATTGGACATTGATTGATTGTGCAGACCAGGGATACCATGGGAACACACAACTGGTTGAATAAATTTAGTTTAAGCCTGTTCACTGATGATGTCTAATGGTCTATTGTGTTGAATCTACTGACATATCGTATTGTGTACTTACACAACCCTAGATCTACTTTCTCCAAGTAATTACAATACCAGTCAAAGCTTCTATCATATTCCCATTTTGTTAGACTTAGACTTCTCTGACTTATGATTTTTATGTTTAGAACCGAAAAACCAAATTTGATATTCCAAGTAACTCGGTGCCTGTGTGCTATCACTTTCCAATTTATCGAGTCGCATTTCCAGTCTATTTGTCTATGCCTTTTCAGCTTAACTTATCTTCCCCCCTTTTTTTTTTTTTTTTTTTTTTTTTTTTTTTTTTAATAAGTAAATGAATACTGAAATAAATCTCCCCCTAAAATTCTAAAACAGAAAATCTTTTTGTGTTTTTGGATTTTATATGACATGGAAATTAAAAAATAAAAATAAAAATGAAAGAAAGAAAGAAATAAACTAAAGACACAAGTCGGACTATGAATCTGCTTCTTCAGCAATCACATCACTTTCTTTTTAACGCCGTTGACCTCTAGCAGATATAAAAATCTTGGTTTATCAAACGGTTTGGTGTAGAGGTCAGCGCGCTGAAAATCCGTGTTAATTTTAATCACATCAATTAATTGTTTTTCATAGCAATCGCGTATGAAATGATATTTAATCCCGATGTGTTTAGTTTTTGGGTGTTGAACAGGATTTTTAGTGACAGCTATGGCAGCAGAATTATCAACATAAATAGGAGTGTTAGAAAATTTCAAACCGTAGTCGCGCATTTGCTGTTGAATCCAGATGATTTGAGAGCAGCAACTTGCAGCAGCAACGTATTCAGCTTCACAGGTTGATAAGGCAACCGAGGTCTGCTTCTTGCATTGCCACGTGACTAACCGTCTTCCAAAGAACTGACACCCTGCTGACGTCGATTTGAAATTCATCTTGCAGCCACCATAATCTGAATCGCTGTACGCAGTAAGCTCGAAGTCATCGTCATGAGGATACCACAAACCCAGTGTTGGAGTACCCTTCAGATAACGGAAAATCCTTTTTACCCCAATCAGATGATTCACTTTTGGCTTCGCTTGATATCTAGAACATAGACATGTTGCATACATGATATCTGGACGCGAGGCAGTGAGATACATGAGAGATCCAATCATCCCACGATACATAGTGGCATCCACCAAATCCCCATTCTCATCAGGAGCCACATCATGATTTGTGGCGAGAGGGGTACCGGCAGCAGACGCATTTTCCATGTCAAATCGACTGAGAATATCGCCGACATATTTGGACTGATGTAAGAAAATGCCGGTAGGTGTTTGATCCACCTGTAATCCCAGGAAGAACTTCATCTCTCCCATTGCACTCATTTCAAACTCTGCCTTCATCACAGATTCGAAATCTTTGCATAATGCTTCATTTCTAGATCCAAAGATGATATCATCCACATAGATCTGCACCAGAAGCAAGTCACCATCTTTTTCTTTGATGAACAATGTACAGTCAATCACACCCCTGCGAAAACCATGCTTCAGCAGGTGGGTGGAGAGCTTTTCATACCAAGCTCGAGGAGCCTGATGTAGCCCATACAGAGCCTTGTCTAACTTGTAGACTCTGTCCCGATGATAAGGATCTTCGAATCCTTCGGGTTGACTGACATAAACTTCTTCACGGATTTCCCCATGCAAGAATGCACTCTTAACATCCAGTTGATAAACTTTGATTTTCATGTAAGAGGCGTAGGCTAGAAAGATACGAATAGCTTCCATTCTAGCCACGGGAGCAAAGACTTCATTGTAGTCGATGCCTTCGACTTGTCTGAAGCCTTGGAACAACCAACCGTGCCTTGTTTCTGATTACAACACCCTGGTCATCCTTCTTGCATTTTAGTACCCATTTGGTACCAATCACCTTAACTCCTTTCGGCCTGTCAACTAGAGTCCAGACTCCAAGTTTCTTGAACTGGAGTAGCTCTTCTTGCATAGCATTTACCCAGGCCTCATCTTTCAGGGCATCGCAGACATATTTAGGCTCGATTTGTGAAACAAAACATGAGAAAGCCCCGTCATTTACATAACCCTTTTCCATGACTGCAGCATAATCAGCAGAGTACAGCTGATTTCTTGTTTGCACACCGGATTGAATGTCCCCTATGATAGACGAGGGGGGATGATTCACACTGATCCTAGTCATTGGTGTGGTAGGAACCACAACCTCAGTATCCATATTGGTGACTACTGGTTCAGTATCCGGATTTCCTGCAGCTGGTATAGCAGCTGATGATTCACTGTGTTGATTAGCTGTTTGCTCAGTGTTAGAAGCAGGAGCTTCTTCATCAGCTGATGAATCATCACTCTCATCATGAGCAGGAGTCGAAGAGCTTGAGGCACCAGCAGTGGTGTGATGTTGCTTGAATCCAGATTTGGTGAGTTAAGAACATCATACATCATCTGGGTAGCAGCATCATCCTCTGAATCAAGTTGTGGAAGATTGAAGGATTTGAAAAAGCCATCATAATCAAAGAATGATGATGGTCCTTTTCCAGCAGGAGGTGTGGTGAATCTCTGAACATCCACATTGCACCACACCTCTACCTGACCCGTCGAATTTTGTAAACTCGCTTGTCTGGGATGCTGTATCCTAAGAATATTCCCTGATCTGCTTTTTCGCTGAACTTGCCATCCTGAGTCTTCTTCAGTAATGTACATGGAGCTCCAAATGGTTCCAGATACTCCAAATTTGGCTTTCTTTTCTGAAGTAGCTCGTAGCAAGTCTTACCATGCCTTTTGACTACTAACACACGATTAAGTGTGTAGCAGGCATTTGCAACTGCCTCATTCCAGAACTGAACTGGGAGCTTTGAATCAGCTAACATGGTTCGCGCAGTCTCAATTAAGCTCCGATTCTTTCGTTCTGCAACTCCATTCATCTGTGGTGTGTATGCTGAGGTGAACTGGTGAACAATACCCTTCTCCTTGCAGAAAGCATCCATCCACTGATTCTTGAACTCTGTGCCATTGTCAGAACGAATTCTCCTACCTTCAGTTTGTAGAGTGACTCCAAAGTCGTGACGAGCACCTTGAATGATTCAAACGTCTCTGATTTAGCTTTCAGAAACATCACCCAGGTGAATCTTGAGTAGTCATCAGTGACTACAAAGCAGTACCAGTCTCCTGCTATACTCTTCGTGCTTACAGGACCAAATAGATCCATGTGTAGCAGCTCCAAGGGCATCTCAATTGTGTTGACGTGCTTGGTCTTGTGAGATTTCCTGGTCTGCTTTCCCTTCTTGCAAGAGACACAAAAATCAGGAAGTTGGAAGTTCTTGACTGTAACTCCCTCAACTAGGTTGTTGTGAATCAGATGATTCATCTTCCTTTGATTTATGTGTCCCATCCTTCTATGCCATGAGATGGAGTCCTTCTCTGTAGCTTTTGAGAGGAAACATTGTGCTGTAGATTCAGAAGTAGAAGTATTAGACATATCCAAGATAGATCATTGTACCTGGATGCAGACATCAAAACCTGCTTCTCTGGAATCTCCATCTCCTTTTTCAGTATGTAACATTTTCGGTTGTCAAACATAACTTTGAATCCCTTGTCACATATCTGAGATACTGAAAGTAAATTGTTTTCCAGTTGTTGAACAAAATTTACTTTATCAAACTTTACCTTCTCATTACCTACTTCGCCTTGAGCAGTAATGTATCCTCCTTTGTTCCCAGCAAAAGAAACATGTCCCCCTTTAATTTGTTTGACATTGAAAAGAAGAGACTTGTTTCCTGTCATGTGCCTGGAAGCTCCGCTATCCACAATCCATGTATTTGTTGAAGCACTGTAGCGGACACCTGCACATAATTGAAAACAATCAGTTAAGGAGGGGGACCCAAGCCTTGACTGGCTTGGGTTTCCCAGAGGAATCAACCATCATGAATTCAACCCACTGTCCTTTATCAGTAGGTGGAACGTCAACTTTCAGATTGTCCTGTCTGTCAGATTCACCAGATGTCTTTGCTTTCCATAAACCATCCCTGTGAAAGGATTGTTTATGATAAACTTTAGACTGATTAACAGTTTGAGTATATGGTTTAGATTCAGAAACAGTTTTTCTTGCCGGTGTCACAGACCTGTCGGGGACTTGTCTGTGTTGTCTTTCACGAGGGGGGGACGAAAACGACTTAGAAGGTGTTTTATGCCTAATAGGTGTTTTCGATCTCACTGGGGTCTTAGATCGCTGTTTTGAATCTACTTTGACTTTGTCGGTTAACTCAACTTTAATTCTTGGTGTCTGATAGCGTGGACAATTGGTTGAAATATGACCTCGCTTACCACAGGTATAGCAGGATCTCCATTCATCAGGACTAGGAGATCTCTTGTGGGGCGGTGAGTACACCTCAGGAATGGGTCTTTTGGTCTCAATCTTTGAATATGTACCCTCTTTAACAAATTTAACTTGTTTAACATTTGGATTAAATTGTCGTTGAGGTTGAACATTATTCCTTTTAACTGGTTTAGCTTGAGTGGATTTAGAAATCTTGGTTTGAGTAATATTTGCCTTTGATTCCAAACCAAGAGTTGTTTGTACATTTGTTTCCACCTGTTTCTCAACATTGACCGTTCTTGATGCTGAGAGTTTCTATTATCATCCGAAGAAGCAGACTGAACTGCAGTGTCCGGATCACTCACCAAAGGAGTTGTCACCACATGATCCTTAATTTGATTATTATTTACTGGACGTTGTTTTGTGTTCAAAGGATTTCATGTGGTGGTGGAACTACCTTGTAACCCAAACCCTCCCCATTGTTGCGTTCTTTAACCAAGTTTTTCAAAATGTGCGAAGAACTCGCGAGACTATGTAGTTTTTGTTGCAATGACTCATTTTCTACCTGTAAGACTGCTTTTTCCTTTTTAGTTTCTTCAATGGTCTTTAAGTAGAATTTAATGTCATTTTCTTGGTTAAAGACAACAACTTCAGTTTCTTTTAGTTGCTTTTGCAATGCATCTAACTTCTCCTTATAACTGCTCTCATTTTGTTTTAATATACGATTAGCTTCTGAGCACAGTTTTAAGTCATTTACTAAGTTATCATTGTGTTCTAATAACCTAGCAAACTTTAGATCAATGCTTTCTCTAAATTTATCACATTCGACACAAACATGTTCATTAAATAGTTCATCTTTAGATTTTACCTTTGTGGATGTCGATGTTCCAGCCATGAAAGCATTCTGAGACGTAGATTGAGCTTCAGATTCTGAATTCAACTCATTCTTGACTATTTCATCAACAGCATCAAATGTCTCTTCCAAATCAGCATTATCAACTTCAGCTGAGTTTTCGCCTTCACTCGCCGAGTCTTCGTTCAAGTCTTCCACGGATGCTATGTTAGCTTCATCAGACACGAATCTAAAGGACCAGTCTTGTCCTTCATCTCCTTGTGCTACCATAGCTTTAGAGTCACTTCCCGTGGATGCTGGTTTCTTGTCTCTATCTTGCCTGTTGAACGAAGAAAAAGGATTCCCATTCCCAGTCTTCTTAGGCTTTGAACACTCCCTTTTGAAATGGCCCTTTTCTCCACAATTGAAGCACGTGACTTTAGACTTGTCAAAACCAAAGGTTGTATCTTTAGTAGCCACGAGATTCTGCCCTGTTTTCTTCACAAATTTCTTGGCTCTTCGGACAGCGCTTGCAAGAGCCCACATGATGTCCATTCTTTCCAGCTCATTTTCATCTACTTGTTCATAATCTTCATCGGCAAGGTGGCAATTTCCAATCTTGCCTGCCACCAAACCATCATAGGAATGCACAACAGCAGCCAGAAGATCCATGTGCTCTTTAGCAACCTCCACTGTTACCTTTCCCAGATTTTCTGTTGTCAACTTAGCAGACTGAGTAACAATAGGACTTTGACTAACACATGATGCACCAAGAGACTCATTTGCAGATGAAGAGCCTTGTTCAACAGTTGAAGATGCGTTGGACACGAAGGCTGTTTGCAAAGGTGCACCAGAAGACTTTGCAGTAGGGTTGGAAGTAGAGGCAACATTGTAGAGTGAGGGGTCTTGAGCATAAGAACCCTTCTTAGCCTTGTATTTTTGTCGCACTTCCTCCTCTTTCAGTTTTAGAATAAAGTCATTGATATCCAGGGTTTCTAAAACTGAGTTGTATCGCAGAGTAGAAATGAATGAATCCTACTTTGCAGGTAAACCATCTGCCAAGCTTAAAACCTTGTCTTCCATTGACGTCTTAACACCATGAGTGTTTAGTTCACTCATCAGATGGTAGAAACGATCGATGATCTCATCTAAGCTTTCATTCCCAATTGCTGAGAAGTTATCAAACTCCTTCTTCAAAGCTTTGCCTTTCAGTGCCTTTAAGTTAGAATTTCCTTCATACCTCTTTTCAAGGACTTCCATCAATTTTTTACTTTGTTTGTGCTCTGAGTATTGATGAAAAATAGGCTTGGGAATGGACTGAGTCAAGATAGCATAAGCCTTCTTCTCTGCATTGTAGGCAACCTTTTGTGTATCGGAGAGTCCACTCAAAGTCAAAGGAACACCATCAGCCCTACTGGTATTTTATAACCCACCTCAATAGAGTTCCATAAGTTAGTATCTACACCATTAAGATAGATTTCAAAACGTTGTCTCCATTGTGGAAAGTCCTCTATTGTCAATAGTTTAGGTGGCTTGTTATGGTTCCCTATCTCATTCTCCAGTAACAACAAATTCTGAATTCGTGAATCCTTTCCAGCTGACATGGCATAATTTTCTGAGTCCATCTTCGAATTAATTTAACTTGAGAATTAAACTACTGTGCGAATGGGCTATATGCGATTGGACTCAATCGTACGATTGAAACAGACGACTGAGAGACTTAGACGACTGAACAGACCGAACGACTCAGATGTGCGACTGGAGTGGGCGATTGACTCAATCGGGCGATTGACACTGCGATTGACTCAACCGGGCGAATGGACTGGCGAATGACTCAAACGTGCGAAAGACCGGGGCGAATGATTTCAGTCGTACGATTGAGATAATCGTGCGACTGGGTCGGCTGAAAACGTGATTTTTGAACACTTTTGACCTAGAACGCAATTCTTTGCACCCTAGACGGCTGAAACTCGAAAAACACTGACTTTTCAGAACATGCAAACGTAAAGACTCGATTTTTAGCCAAAAGAATGAATCTTTTTGCGTAAAAACGTAGACTTTTTCACAAAAAAACGATTGAATCAACGAAGAATCAAGAGCCTACGCTCTGATACCACTTGTTAGGACCGAGCACGTACGGAGTACTAACTGATTCTTCGTTGTACCGAATCAAATAGTGCGGAATCCTATTTGATTGGCGATCCAATCAGTGAGAACGAATTCAAGATCAATCCTAACGATTAGAAAACGTTATGAATTGACTCGGAATGATCTGAAACGCTCTATGAAGTTGGAATGGTCGAACAGCACGTTCTGGGGCGATTAGGGTTTCTGGTATTCGAAGTGTCTCCTTTTTCCACGAATTAAGTGGTATTTATAGGTTACAGATCTCATTCGTGCGACTGAGTCTTGCGACTGACCCAGTCGTGCGATTGAGTAATCCGACTGACGCATTCGTACGCTTGAGTCAGACTGATGACTCAACCGTCCGATTGACTCAGTCTCTTAGTTCAACCGTGCGATTGGACCATTCGCATAGTCCAGTCGGGCGACTGAAAGAGAAGTTTAGTCAAACACATTCATGAACCTTTAATGATTCAGAACTGTGTCTCACAACTGTAAACCTATATAACATGGTCATATTAAGCGTGTAACAACTAATAAATAGATATAACATTAAATAATCAACAACCATATAATGAAGAGATTCTCATTAGATTGATTTAACATTACATATGTGTAACAAGATAGAAGTTTATTACATTTCAGCTCACTAGACTAGAACTGGGGACATGTGTACCAACATATTGCTTCCGATCACCATATACTTGATTAACCTCTTCCTCAGGTCTACCCACTTTCATTGGACAGTCCATAATAGCATGTCCAAGATCACCACATCCTTCACATACGGGAAAGATTGGTCCGCCTTGGGGTGTCACATTTCCCCCATGGAGATTCAACTGACGCTCCAACATTTGATTAGCTCTCTCCAACTGTTCTAATCTTTCATTGGCATTAGTAGTAGTTGCAGATCTAACAATGGCGTGTTTCTTCTTTCTATTAGATTGAGCTTGCCTTTTTGAGTTCACCGCCATTTTCTCTAAGAATTCCCATCCACCTCCACATGATTGGAAATAAATGTTCCACCCGTAGTAGAATTCACATCCCGGATGTCATCAGTGGACAATCCATCATAAAATGCATTGATCAACTCCCATTATGGAATACCATGATGAGGACAATTCCTTAGCAATTGCTTAAACCGTTTCCAAGCTTCATAGAAAAGTTCACCCGGTTGTTGTTGAAGTTCCGAATATTGGCCCTTGCATCACTTGTTCGTTGAGGTGTTTAATACTCTTCCAGAATTGTTGTTGCATATCCTCCATGTAAAGATGCTTGCGGATGGCAATGATAGAAACCATTGTTTCGCAGCGTCCTTCATGTGAATTGAAATAACACGAGCTTAACTTGATCCGGTGTAAACCCTTGTCCGCCAATTGTGCCACACACCGCTTCAAATTCAGAAATGTGAAGGTAAGGTTCCTCTATTCCTTTACCATAGAAAGATGGCAACATGTTCAATCCTTGTGGCCTCACTTCGAAAGATCGACCATGTGCAATAGGGCTTACTATTGGAGATGAATTGACTGTAATTTGAGGTCTAAAATGGCTTTCAACTCCTCGAATTGGGGCACGATGATGGACTTGCGGAAGACCATCATGATGTTAAGGAAAACCCGGTTGAGGATTTTGATTCATTGGTTGCCTCATGGCTCTTGGTGGACCTTGATTAGCCATTTGGAAGACTGGATTAAATGATGATTGTATCCTCCTGGATGCTGATAAGCATAATTGAACCAAATCCATCTTCATCTTTCACTCCATATCCAGCATTTGAATTCCCATGCTCCATTCCATCATCCCAATTTGATACTCGATCCCTTATATCTTCATCACCATTAACACCATCATTCTGGCTTGAGTTAGATTGATTAAACTGAACTGAGGGATTTCTTGGAGCCTCATAGTTAACATTTCTAACCGGTTCTTGAACTATGAGGTATAGGGTTTCCTTGAACTGGGTAAATGGTGGGATTTGTTGCTGAGGTGGTGGAGCATTATGTAGTGGGAACAATGGAGGTGGGATGTCACCTAGAGGTTTCTCTCTTTGTGGAGGAGGTTGATTGGATGGGCCACTTTGATTCCCCGAGTTATCCATGTTGTTGAACGGATTACTTTCCGGTGTTTGGAAAGTCTTTGTAAGATTTGACTAGCCTTAGCTGTTGAGGTTCCTTCTTCAGACCACACACTTCGTGGAATAGGAGCTGATGAAGGATTTGCCTTGTGAAAGACTCGGTTGTCTCTTGCTGTTTTCTCAATCTCAGGATCAAAGAGCAACGGGGAAGTCCTTCCGGAATGCCTCGTATGCATAAGAAGCTCAACTATCTGCACTCAAGAAACAAATACCCGTGTAATTCTGAATGACAAAAAGAACAAATAAACTAAAAACAAGAAAAGAAATATATTTTTTAAAAAAAACAAATAGTTATTACTAACACTAAGAGCAATGATTCCCCAGAAACGGCGCCATTTTGATCGATGTCGTGTGGTCGGTCAAAAATATATTAAAGAGTACCTAATCACCCTTAATAGCAAAGGTAAGCCGGTGACAAAGGAGGTCGTATCACTAAACGTGGTACAGTTTCAAATGGTGTCCTAAATTTTGAAAATGTCAATTTTGTCAAGGAATTAAAACATAACCTGCTAAGTGTGTCTCAAATTTGTGAAAAACAATATTCTACACACTTCACTAATAAAGAATGTTTAATCATAAAACCGGGTTTTGTAATTCCTGATGATTGGGTTTTGATGAGGACTCCGAGAGACAATGATACATATCTTTTTGATATGCATTGTTCTAATTCTTTGTTAACAGCATCTTGCTTATTATCCAAAGCCTTAGAGAATGATTCTATGTTATGGCCTCGTTGGTTGGGACACGTAAATCTTAAAAACAAGAATAAACTGGTGCGTGGAAATTATGTTATTGGTTTACCTGAAAAAGAATTTCAATTTAATGAACATTGTCTGTCATGTTCAAAGGGTAAACAACATAAACTTCCTCACAAACCAATTGCACACAACTCAATCGAATCAATCTTACAACTCTTACACATGGATTTATTCGGTCCAGTAAGTGTTTTAAGTTTGGGTCGACGATCTTATTGTTTGGTTGTTACTGATGACTTTTCAAGATTTACTTGGGTGTTTTTCTTAGCATCTAAGGATGAGACTCCACATCTTTTGATCAAGTTCATTAATTTGGTGGAGATCCAGACAGATAAGAAGGTAAAATGCATCAGAAGTGACAATGGAATAGAATTTTGCAATCAGACGTTGAATGAGTTTTGTGAATCCAAAGGCATTGCGAGACAATTCAGTGCTGCAGGCACTCCAAAACAAAATGTAGTTGCAGAAAGAAGGAATAGAACATTCATTGAAGCTGCTCGAACTATGATATCTGCTGCCAAACTACCGTTGTTCTTTTGGGCTGAGGCAGTAAACACTGCATGTTATGTTCAGAATCGTGTGCTAATAAATAAAAGATTAAATATGACTCCTTATGAAATATTTTATAAACATAAACCCAAAGTCAAATATTTTAAAGCCTTTGGTTGTTGTTGTACTTTGTTACACACAACCGAATCAACCTCAAAATTTTCTGAAAAGGCTGATGAATGTTACTTTGTGGGATATGCAGCTAATAAGGTTGCATATCGGGTTTATAATAAACGAACAAGACAAATAATTGAGTCATTTAATATTGATTGGCACGAGCTTAACATAACTGATGCAGGATCAGCTCCATCATGGGTTTATGATTATGAATCATTGTTCATAAATTTTAAAATATCTAAACCTTCGTCTGCAGATGCTAATTCTCGATCAATATCTTTGGAGAACAAAATACTTGAGGAAATTCCATCTCTTATATCTGATGATTCAGTAATTCCTTCATCATCCAAGAGTATTCCTACTGCTTCTGTGCATGTGTTTGAAAGTTCTGTTTTACCAGACGATTTTTCAGAACAGATTCAAAATCAGGAGCCAGAAGAATCACTGAATTCACCATTATCTGCTTCATCTTCTTCAGAGACTATTGATACTCCAATAGAAGTCATTCAAGTTCCATTTGAAGAATCTCCAAATGCGTCTACTGCTTCTGAAAGTCACATTTCAGATGACACTTTTGAAGAAAATATTGTCTATCAATCTAGAACCTCTGAAGAAGTGAACAATAATATTGAACATATCACTAATTTGGAAGATGAGATTGTTGCAGATGATATTCCTCAGCTGAGAATCCATAAAACTCATCCAACTGAAGCCATAATTGGTCCGTTGCATGAAGGTGTAATTACCAGAAGTCGTTCAGGGGCAATCAACACATGCTTGTATGCTTGCTTTCTATCACAGATAGTGCCAAAGAATGTTGAAATGGCACTCAAGGAAAACAGTTGGATAGAAGCAATGCAAGATGAGTTGATGGAATTTAAGAAGCTGAATGTTTGGCATCTTGTAGAACTTGCAAAAAATAAGCTTCCGATTGGAACAAAATGGATATTTCGGAACAAAACGGATGAAAAAGGTGTTATATTTCGGAACAAAGCACGTCTTGTGGTGCAGGGATTTATCAAATTGAAGGATTGGATTATGAAGAAGTGTATGCTCCAGTTGCAAGACTTGAAGCAATATGCATTTTCTTAGCCTTTGCTTCATACATGAATATTAAGGTGTATCAGATGGACGTTAAAACTACTTTTTTATACGGGGAAATGAAAGAAGAAACCTATGTTTGTCAACCTCCTGGATTTGAAGATCCAGATCATCCTGATTATGTATACAAATTAGATAAGGCATTGTATGGTTTACATCAAGCACCTCGTGCTTGGTATGCAACTCTGACTGAACATTTGCTTGCAAATGGTTATTCACGAGGAGTAATCGATCAAACATTATTCATTCGTAAATCAGGCGATGACATCATTCTGGTCCAAATCTATGTCAATGATATCATTTTTAGGTCTACTAATGAAAGTATGTGCAAGGAGTCTGAAGAAGTAATGAAGAAGAAATTCGAGATGAGCGCTCTTGGAGAAATTTCATTTTTCTTAGGTATTCAAGTTAATCAGACTGAAACTGGTATTCTCATTCATCAAGAAAAATATGTTCAGACTATAGTAGAGAAATACAAGTTTCAGGATTCTAAAGTAGCTACAACTCCTATGTCTTCTCGTCCTACTCTCACTCCAGATCCATTAGGCGAATTAGTTGATCAACATCTGTACAGATCAATGATTGGTTCCCTTATGTATCTTACTGTAAGCAGGCCGGATATCATGTTCCCTGTTTGTCAGTGTGCCCGCTATCAAAGTGATCTAAAAGAATCACACATGAAAGTTGTCAAGAGGATTTTCAAGTATCTCAAGGGTCAACCAAAACTTGGTCTTTGGTATCCTCGAACTTCCGATTTCAATTTATTTACTTATACTGACAGTGATTATGGTTGTTGCAATTTAGACAGGAAATCGACTACAGGAGTATGTCAATTTTTGGGCAACAAACTCATTTCCTGGCAGTGTAAAAAGCAGAACACTGTTTCCACATCCACTGCCGAAGCTGAATATGTGGCTGCATCGAGTTGTTGTTCCCAGATTGTCTGGATTCAACAATAACTTCTCGATTATGGTCTCAACATATATGACACACCAATTTGGTATGACAACACGGCAGTACTGAACATCGTAAAAAATCCCATTCAACATTCCAACACTAAACACATTGACATCCGAATCCATTTCATCCGTGACTGTTTTGATCGTAAACTTATTCATTTAAAACAAGTGCCATCAACAGAAAACATTGCTGATTTATTTACCAAGGCATTTAATCATTCTCGATTTGATTTCCTTGTGCAATCATTGGGAATGATTAACTTTGGATAAATTGATTTCTTGAATCTTCACAAAAAGATCTTTCATTTATTTTAAAGAATAAAATTGTAATTGTTTTCTTTTTCTTTAAAAGAACAATCACAATTTTAGGGGGAGAAATTAGAAAACAAGTTCTCAAAATATTTTTGGTTTTAGGGGGAGTCAAGATTGGATAAATTGTTAAAAAGTAATTTTCATGATTAAATGAGAAATGATATTACTAAGTTCAAAACTAGTCTAGGTACTGTCAAAGGATTACATATAAAAGACTTGGATTATGTTTGATGTGTCAATAGACTTTGCTTTTAGAAATGAAAAGATCATAAATGAGTGATTAAACGTGAAGTAAAGTGATATGATTTAGTGGGTAACATATCAGGATCCTATGACAATACTAAAAATGTTCTAAAACAGACTGAGAGTTATATTTTTGTCATACTCAAGCCTGTTATTGGTTGATTCAGTGATTATCATATATAATTATGTATATATATATAAAAGAAATACAAAAGACATGCAAAAAGAAATAAAAATACAAAAAGAATTAAATGAGCAAAAAGATGCCAAATTGGCCATATAGGATATAAGATGCCAAAGTGCACAAATCAAAAGATATGTCTAAAGACATACATACTATATGGTATATATATTTTCTACTTTGAGAAAATTTTCTGATCACGGAAGGCAAAATCAAAAGATGGGGCATGTAAGTCCGGATGGCTTGTAAGTCTTAAACATCTTGAGAGGGCAGACATAAGTCCGGATGGCTGTTTGTAAGTCCTTAAAATTGTTAATATTCCATGTTAGGAAATATTTCTCAGGCTAGTTATGCTCAATTAGATATATGTTAGGAATAAACATATGGTATCACTGATCAACAATGCATGGTTTAAGTCAATTTAAGATGACTTGAAATCTCGACACTGTCTTGAAGACTAATAAGTATTTTGCAGAAGTTCTGATTGTGGGATCCACTTGTAACACCCATATTTTTTTTAGGAACTAAAAGAATAAAAGAGAAAGAAAAGGATGGAAATGAAAGCCAACCCAAAGATGAGGGATCAAAAGTGTCAAATGGACAAAAGGTAATAAAGTGGGTGAAAAAGGTGGTATGGTTGCCCATTATAGCCTGCCAAAACACTTTCATTCGACAGTTTAGAGAGAGAAAGAGCAGAAGCTCTCGGATATTTGAAGAACAAGAAGAAGAAGTCAAATTTAAGGTAAGATTTAGTGTTTTTGAGTTGTTCTTGGCTAGAACTAGCCTCGGTTATATGCTTATGTGTGTTCATGTGTGTTCGAGTGTGTGTTTTAGACACATCTAGGCGTCCGAATCTTTGGAAAAGCCCAAGTTGAGGAGTTTGAACTTGGAAGCAGCAAAGGTGAGTTTCTAGATCCCCTTTTTACATGTTTTCAAATGATTTTGGGGCTGGAAAATACATGTATTTATGTTTTATAAGGTTGGGTATTATACCAGTATGTTCATATGCATGTGTATGCGGGTCGGGTATGTTTTGGGAAGATGTAAGGTTATGAATATGTTAAGTTCATGCTAGAACCGTATGTGAATGTTTAGAATTAAGTGATATGATGCTTGGGACTAGAAAACGACTTAGAAACATGAACAGGCTGCTAATACGCCTATACAAGGCTCATAAGTCTGAACAGTCCTCATACTCCCAAAATTATGACAGAAATTTTAAGTGTTGGGGCTTATGCTTCCAAACAGTGCTCATGAGTCTGGAATTTAGAACTTAGAAAATTAAGTACAGGGTTATAAGTCCAAATAGTTCTCATATGCCCAAAACAGTACCTAATACGCCTAAGGCTCATAAGCCTCAACAGTGCTCATATGCTTGAAAATGACTTAGAAAAAGTTGTAAGGTGATATGCCCAAACAGTGCTTATGAGTCTGAACAGTGGCCTTATGAGTCTGAACAGTGGTCGTATGCCTAGAAAAGTTAGCCGGATGACCAAGTGTAGGGTCATGAGTCCCAACAGTGCTCATGCGCCCAAATAGCTTATACGCCCAAAGTGAAAAATATTTCTAAGTGTAGGTTGGTGAGTCTACATAGTGATGAAAAGTCTGAACAGTGCTCATAAGTCCCAACAGTGCTCATGTGCCCAGAATTTTTATACTTAGAAATTTTCACAGGATTTTTTTCTGGGAATTTGGGTTTTAGGGTTTTGACCGAGGTTGACCAAGGGCTATTTAATGATGATGTTTTATGCATGCAAGGATGATTAATGATTGACCTTTGTTGTTATTACTGATATTATTATCAGTAGTTTATTATTATTAGCAATATTATTATTTTTATTTTAATATTGTTAAGTATGAAATGGCATGATGAAGGATGATTAAAATTTAACGAAGAGTATAATCATTAATAAGTAAAATATTAATGATGAAGAGAATGGAACGTAAATGAATAAGTAAAGGCTTGCAAGCAAATGTATGGAGGTGCACATCCCTGGCAGGTGTTAGCTCAACTGTGATGCGGGTTAGCTACCCCGAAGGATGCACACAGGGTCAATCTTTGAGATTGACAATGAGGTGAGCAACTTTGTGTTGCAACAGACTCGGTTAGCAGACAATCTGTGAGATTACCACTGAGGTGAGCAACTATGTGTTACAACAGACTTGGCTAACGTACAATCGTGAGAGATCCATATTGAGGTGAGCAACTTTGTGTTGCAACAGACTCGGTTAGCAGGCAATCCGTGAGATTGCCACTGAGGTGAGCAACCATGTGTTGCAACAGACTTGGCTAACATACGATCTTGAGAGATCGACATGGAGGTGAGCGACTTTGTTGTTGCAACAGACTCGTAAGAACGAATGTAAAGACTGAAAGAGTAATGGAAAGAGTATGAATTGAACGAATGATGAGGATAATAATAATTATTATTATCTGTAAGTATGAAGGATGTATGCTCACGAATGAAATATCATAATAAAGTACAGAATGGGATCCTCATCATTCAACCTCAGTAATCATGGCTGCGTGCCATGAAGAGGGTAAAGCCTAACGGGATCTAGATGATAAATGAATGATAATGAATTATGATAAATGAACGAAAGCTAACGAATGAAATGAAAGATAATAAAAATATTATCTACATGTACGTATAATGTGTGGGCATGTACGAAAGTATAGCATGATTTGAAAAAGTAAAGTAAAGTATTTTAATTACAAAACTAGAACTCACTCAGCATCGCTGACTTTTATGTATTTTCCAGTTGGCAGGTAAACGATACGGAGGATGGCACATTGAGATGGCTACTCGGCGAGACAAGACTGACATCCATTCATGTTTTGACGATGTTGTTGTTTTGTAATTCATTCAACTAATCTTTTGTAACTCATGAACTACGATGTATTGCTTAACAACAGTGTTACTAATGAAATGAATGGTTTTTGCTAAACAAATTCCGCTGCTTAAATTTATAATATGCAATGTCTTATGTAATTATTGCTGTGAATGACCAACTGTGAGGTCTCCGGGAGCCGTGCCTTACAAGTTGGTATCGGAGCCATAGTTTAAGTGAAATGGGTAAATATTTTCAAAATAAACCTAAACTTAAACTGAAAATGGGACAGAAAGAGGGATGTCAGCCCGAGTAGCTACGTGCCACCAGGTATTTCTTTTCTTAAAGTCAACCAGAATTATGTGCGTGTGCTATATGGCTTATGTGTTCTTAGTAGATTTAGATACTGATGTAGTCAGGATTGGAAATGCTTAGGGTGTGAAAAGTAAAGTAAGTGGCTAATCACAACTGGCCACTGTAATTAGGGACTTACTATACTTGACATAAACTGAGCTATTAACTTGAATGACTGTTTTGGTGTTTGAATCTTATAGTGCTTAGGAAATGGCTGGGAAGAAACCTTCCAAAACTTCTAGAGGTAGAGGTAGGCCGCGAGTGACTAGGAGCAGTGCCAAAGCTGCTGAGACGAGCCCTTTAACGTAGAAACTGCTATTGGTAAGTCCACTAGAGTTACTGATGTGATAGAGGACTGTGCCATGGAATTAGAAGGTCATAGGTTTGCTGCTAGGTTATATGTGATGCCCCTAGGTGGATTTGATGTAGTACTAGGGATGGATTGGTTAGCAACCCATGAAGCGAATATCGTATGTCGTAAGAAAATGATTAGACTGACGGCGCCTGACGGAAGTCCGGTGACAATATATGGCGATCGGGTTATGACGATTCCAAAAGTAATTTCGATGGCGGTGGCGGGAAAGTGCATGAGACGTGGATGTAGCGCTTATCTAGCCTACGTGAAGGATGTGGACACGTCAACACCACAATTGTCCGATGTGCCTTTTGTGTGTGACTTTCCCGATGTGTTTCCAGAGGACCTATCGGGTGTGCCACCGGATCGCAAAATAGAATTTCAAATCGACTTGATACCCAGTGCCCAACCTGTCGCCAAGGCACGGTATCGATTAGCTCCGACTGAAATGAAGGAGTTAATGGAGCAACTGCAAGAATTGCTCGATAAAAGTTTCATCAGACCGAGTATCTCTCCTTGGGGTGCTCCGTCTTATTTGTGAAGAAGAAGGACGGTAGCATGAGAATGTGTATCGACTACCGTGACTTGAACAAGTTAACGATAAAGAATCGGTATCCGTTACCGAGGATTGACGACTTGTTCGATCAGCTCCAGGGTGCCAGTTGGTTCTCGAGGATAGATCTTCGATCTGGTTACCATCAGCTGAAAGTGAGGGAGCAAGACATTCCTTAAACAGCTTTTCGTACGCGTTATGGACACTATGAGATTCTTGTTATGTCCTTTGGTTTAACCAACGCGCCAGCTGCTTTTATGGATTTGGTGAATCGAGTATGTCAACCAATGTTAGATAAATCAGTGATTGTGTTCATCGATGATATCCTGATTTATTCAAGTAGCGAAGAAGAGCATGCCGGTCACATTCGGGAAGTGTTAGAAACTCTGAGAAGGGAGAAACTGTATGCTAAGTTCTCCAAGTGTGCTTTCTGGCTACGCGAGATGTAATTTCTGGGTCACGTGGTAAATGCAGAGGGAATCAAGGTGGACCCATCAAAAGTGGAGGCCGTGATGCAATGGAAGTCTCCTAAGACGCCATCTGAAATTCGTAGCTTCTTGGGATTGGCGGGCTACTACAGGAGATTTATTCAAGACTTCTCCAAGATAGCCTCACCTTTGACAAAATTGACCCGCAAGAACGTGAAATTCGTGTGGGGTCGAGAGCAGGAGACTGCCTTTGAGGAGTTGAAGACGAGACTAACACAAGCTCCTGTCTTGACATTGCCCGAAAGAAATGACGACTTAGTGGTTTATTCGGATGCATCTTATTCTGGGCTAGGTTGCGTGTTGATGCAACATGGAAGGGTAATAGCTTATGCATCTTGACAACTGAAAACCCATGAAGTCAACTATCCCACGCACGATCTAGAATTAGCCGCGGTGGTTTTTGCGTTG
This sequence comes from Flaveria linearis, assembly GCA_024085815.1. Lineage (NCBI taxonomy): Eukaryota > Viridiplantae > Streptophyta > Magnoliopsida > Asterales > Asteraceae > Flaveria > Flaveria linearis. The sequence goes on along the minus strand of CM044017.1, from coordinate 5,976,417 downwards.
ATGATTTGGCGGCACTATCTATACGGGACGAAGTGCACCATCTTCACAGACCACAAAAGCTTGAAGTACTTCTTTGAGCAGAAAGATCTAAACATGAGGCAGAGGCGATGGTTGGAGCTCATAAAGGATTATGATTGCGAAATCCATTACCATCCGGGCAAGGCCAACGTGGTGGCAGATGCCCTTAGCCGAAAAGAAAGGCCCGAGCCGATCCGGGTGCAGGCTTATCAGCTGATTATGACCTCTGACGTGATGACACAGATTAAGGAGTTCCAAGATGAGGCTTTGAAAGAAGATCGTCTTAACTCCGAAAGGATGAGAGGTCTAGTCACGGAATTGGGCGAGAACACTCTTGGTGTTAAGACTCGATTCGGGCGGATGTGGATTCCTCGATACGGGGATATACGTGGGAAGACTATGGACGAAGCCCATAACACTCGATACTCCATTCATCCTGGTGCTACCAAGATGTATCACGATATGAAGAAAGATTATTGGTGGCCAGGTATGAAACGCGACGTAGTGGAGTACGTGAGTAAGTGCCTTACTTGTCTCCAAGTGAAGGCGGAACACCAAAAACCGTACGGGAAGATCCAACCGTTGGATATACCCGAATGGAAGTGGGAGCGTATTACCATGGACTTCATTACTAAGCTACCTCGCACATCGAGGGATGTGATACTATTTGGGTGTCGACCGACTAACGAAGAGTGCCCACTTCCTACCGATCCGCGAGACGTATTCATCCGAAAGATTGGCAGAACTGTTCATTAAGGAAATCGTAGCTTGTCATGGCATGCCGGTGTCTATCGTGTCGGATCGTGACACCCGGTTTACGTCAAAATTTTGGAGAAGATTCCATGATGCAATGGGAACGAGGTTACACATTAGTACAGCCTATCATCCTCAGACGGACGGTCAGTCTGAGAGGACGATACAAACGCTCGAGGATATGCTTCGAGCATGCGTGATCGATTTTGGAGGAAGTTGGGACGATCACTTACCGTTAGCAGAATTCTCGTACAACAACAGTTATCATGCCAGTATTGGCATGCCACCCTACGAGATGCTATACGGTAGGAGATGTAGGACGCCCGTGTGTTGGGGAGACATTGGGCAAGAAAGTTAGGAGGTATTGAGGTGATCGAAGCTACGACTGAGAAGTTGGAAAAGATCAAAGCCTTCATGAAGGCGGCGAAAGATAGACAAAAGTCGTATGCTGACAAGAGGCGAAGACCTATAGAGTTCAAGGTTGGAGACCGGGTCATGTTAAAGGTCTCACCTTGGAAAGGGATCATCCGATTCAGGAAACGAGGTAAGCTAAGCCCGAGATATATAGGACCTTTCCGAATCATCGCACGAGTAGGAGAGGTAGCCTATAGACTTGAATTGCCAGGTGAGTTAAGTGGAATTCATCCCACATTCCATGTATCTCATCTGAGAAAGTGCTTAACTGATAAAGATATGATTGTACCACTGGAGGACATTGAAGTTGATGAAAGGCTCAATTATATGGAGCAACCAGTGGCAATCATCGATCGTAAAGAGAAGAGGTTAAGAAGTAAAGTGGTTCCTCTTGTGCGTGTACAGTGGAAGCACAGAAAGGGATCAGAATCTACGTGGGAGATTGAAGAGGAAATGAGTCAGCATTATCCTCATCTGTTTGAGGAATAACAGGTTTCGGGGACGAAACCTATATAAGGGGGGTGGACTTGTAACACCCGTATTTTTTTTAGGAAATAAAAGAATAAAAGAGAAAGAAAAGGATGGAAATGAAAGCCAACCCAAGATGAGGGGTCAAAAGTGTCAAATGGACAAAAAGTAATAAAGTGGGTGAAAAAGGTGGTATGGTTGCCCATTATAGCCTGCCAAAACTTTCATTCGACAGTTTAGAGAGAGAAAGAGCAGAAGCTCTCGGATATTTGAAGAACAATAAGAAGAAGTCGAATTTAAGGTAAGATTTAGTGTTTTTGAGTTGTTCTTGGCTAGAACTAGCCTCGGTTATATGCTTATGTGTGTTCATGTGTGTTCGAGTGTGTGTTTTAGACACATCTAGGCGTCCGAATCTTTGGAAAAGCCCAAGTTGAGGAGTTTGAACTTGGAAGCAGCAAAGGTGAGTTTCTAGATCCCCTTTTTACATGTTTTCAAATGATTTTGGGGCTGGAAAATACATGTATTTATGTTATTATAAGGTTGGGTATTATACCCTTATGTTCATATGCATGTGTATGTGGGTCGGGTATGTTTAGGGAAAATGTATGGTTATGAATATGTTAAGTTTATGCTTAGAACCGTATGTGAATGTTTAGAATTAAGTGATATGATGCTTGGGACTGGAAAACGACTTAGAAACATGAACAGGCTGCTAATACGCCTATACAAGGCTCATAAGTCTGAACAGTCCTCATACTCCCAAAATTATGACAGAAATTTTAAGTGTTGGGGCTTATGCTTCCAAACAGTGCTCATGAGTCTAGAATTTAGAACTTAGAAAATTAAGTACAGGGTCATAAGTCCAAATAGTTCTCATATGCCCAAACAGTACCTAATACGCCTAAGGCTCATAAGCCTCAACAGTGCTCATATGCTTGAAAATGACTTAGAAAAAGTTGTAAGGTGATATGCCCAAACAGTGCTTATGAGTCTGAACAGTGGCCTTATGAGTCTGAACAGTGGTCGTATGCCTAGAAAAGTTAGCCGGATGACTAAGTGTAGGGTCATGAGTCCCAACAGTGCTCACGCCCAAATAGCTTATACGCCAAAGTGAAAATATTTCTAAGTGTAGGTTGGTGAGTCTACATAGTGATGAAAAGTCTGAACAGTGCACTTGAGTCCCAACAGTGCTCATGTGCCCAGAATTTTTATACTTAGAAATTTTCACAGGATTTTTTTCTGGGAATCTGGGTTTTAGGGTTTTGACCGAGGTTGACCAAGGGCTTTTAAATGATGATGTTTTATGCATGCAAGGATGATTAATGATTGACCTTTGTTATTATTACTGATATTATTATCAGTAGTTTATTATTATTAGCAATATTATTATTATTATTTTAATATTGTTAAGTATGAAATGGCATGATGAAGGATGATTAAAATTTAACGAAGAGTATAATCATTAATAAGTAAATATTAATGATGAAGAGAATGGAACGTAAATGAATAAGTAAAGGCTTGCAAGCAAATGTATGGAGGTGCACACCCCTGGCAGGTGTTAGCTCAACTGTGATGCGGGTTAGCTACCCCGAAGGATGCACACAGGGTCAATCTTTGAGATTGAAAATCAGGTGAGCAACTTTGTGTTGCAACAGACTCGGTTAGCAGGCAATCCGTGAGATTGCCACTGAGGTGAGCAACTATGTGTTGCAACAGACTTGGCTAACGTACGATCGTGAGAGATCCATATTGAGGTGAGCAAATTTGTGTTGCAACAGACTCGGTTAGCAGGCAATCCGTGAGATTGCCACTGAGGTGAGCAACCATGTGTTGCAACAGACTTGGCTAACATACATTCTTGAGAGATCGATATGGAGGTGAGCGACTTTGTTGTCGCAACAGACTCGTAAGAACGAATGTAAAGACTGAAAGAGTAATGGAAAGAGTATGAATTGAACGAATGATGAGGATAATAATAATTATTATTATCTGTAAGTATGAAGGATGTATGCTCACGAATGAAATATCATAATAAAGTACGGAATGGGATCCTCGTCATTCGACCTCAGTAATCGTGGCTGCATGCCATGAAGAGGGTAAAGCCTGACGGGATCTAGATGATAAATGAATAATAATGAATTATGATGAATGAACGAAAGTTAAATAAATGAAAGATAATAAAAATATTATCTACATGTACGTATAATGTGTGGGCATGTACGAAAGTATAGCATGATTTGAAAAGTAAAGTAAAGTATTTTAGTTACAAAACTAGAACTCACTCAGCATCGCTGACTTTTATGTATTTTCCAGTTGGCAGGTAAACGATGCTGAGGATGGCACATTGAGATGGCTACTCGGCGAGACAAGACTGACATCCATTCATGTTTTGACGATGTTATTGTTTTGTAATTCATTCAACTAATCTTTTGTAACTCATGAACTACGATGTATTGCTTAACAACAGTGTTACTAATGAAATGAATGGTTTTTGCTAAACAAATTCCGCTGCTTAAATTTATAATATGCAATGTCTTATGTATTATTACTGTGAATGACCAACTGTGAGGTCTCCGGGAACCGTGCCTTACAAGTTGGTATCAGAGCCATAGTTTAAGTGAAATGGGTAAATATTTTCAAAATAAACCTAAACTTAAACTGAAAATGGGACAGAAAGAGGGATGTCAGCCCGAGTAGCTACGTGCCATCAGGTATTTCTTTTCTTAAAGTCAACCAGAATTATGTGCGTGTGCTATATGGCTTATGTGCTCTTAGTAGATTTAGATACTGATGTAGTCAGGATAGGAAATGCTTGGGGTGTGAAAAGTAAAGTAAGTGGCTAATCACAACTGGCCACTGTAATTAGGGACTTACTATACTTGACATAAACTGAGCTATTACCTTGAATGACTGTTTTGGTGTTTGAATCTTATAGTGCTTAGGAAATGGCTGGGAAGAAACCTTCCAAAGCTTCTAGAGGTAGAGGTAGGCCACGAGTGACTAGGAGCAGTGCCAAAGCTGCTGAGACAAGCCCTTTGACGTAGAAACTTCTATTGGTAAGTCCACTAGAGTTACTGATGTGATAGAGGACTGTGCCATGGAAATAGAAGGTCATAGGTTTGCTGCTAGGTTACATGTGATGCCCTAGGTGGATTTGATGTAGTACTAGGGATGGATTGGTTAGCAACCCATGAAGCGAATATCGTATGTCGTAAGAAAATGATTAGACTGACGGCGCCTGACGGAAGTCCGGTGACAATATATGGCGATCGGGTTATGACGATTCCAAAAGTAATTTCGATGGCGGTGGCGGGAAAGTGCATGAGACGTGGATGTAGCGCTTATCTAGCCTACGTGAAGGATGTGGACACGTCAACACCACAATTGTCCGGTGTACCTGTTGTGTGTGACTTTCATGATGTGTTTTCCAGAGGACCTATCTGGTGTGCCACCGGATCGCAAAATAGAATTTCAAATCGACTTGATACCCGGTGCCCAACCGGTCGCCAAGGCACCGTATCGATTAGCTCCAACTGAAATGAAGGAGTTAATGGAGCAACTGCAAGAATTGCTCGATATGGGTTTCATCAGACCGAGTATCTCTCCTTGGGGTGCTCCGATCTTATTTGTGAAGAAGAAGGACGGTAGCATGAGAATGTGTATCGACTGCCGTGAATTGAACAAGTTAACGATAAAGAATCGGTATCCGTTACCGAGGATTGACGACTTGTTCGATCAGCTCCAGGGTGCCAGTTGGTTCTTGAGGGTAGATCTTCGATCTGGTTACCATCAGCTGAAAGTGAGGGAGCAAGACATTCCTAAAACAGCTTTTCGTAATTACTCATATTTTCAAATTCTAAGAGTATTTCATACCTTTTATCCATTATGAGACACTTATCGTTCACATTTCATCTATTATGAGAATTTCAAGGTAGATTTAGTTTCATTGGTTACAAAAGAGATTAAAATAGAAAATGAACTTAACAACTTTAACTTAAAATCTAATAAAATGGACATGAATGTTGAAATTGAAAGATTGAATGGACATAATGGACCTAGGTGATAGTCAGTGAATGCATTTCATTGTTCAAAATCAAGATTTTGAACGTTAATTTTGAAAACTAGTATGCGCGAACCGCTTGAAATAAACAGACGCGAAAATGGGTTTTCGCGTGAATATTGTTTTTGCGTGAGTACTATTTTCGCATGAATTTTGATTTTCGCGTGAATTTAAGTTTCGCATAAAAACTGTCTTCGCTTGAAGTTAGATATTTTTGCATGAATATTCATTTTCGCACGGATGTCTTTGTCGCATGATCATGGTTTTCGCGCGACTGAGAACCTTAATTGCTGAAAATTTTGTAAGTGTTAAAATTTTTCTGTGTATGTGCTTGAACTATGTAATTTTTTAATCATATTGATTGTTCTTGAATTACAGATGGCACAAATGATTTTCAATAAAAATCATAATTGTGTGGCCTATTTGGATGATGTTCCAGAGGGAAAGGAACTGTTTACTTCTATGATTAAAGGGCTAAAGAATTCCCGTATTGTATATGCTATTTCTGCTGATCCAACCATCTACTCTGAGTTGATCGACTCATTTTGGAGCACTGCTGCATTGGAAAAGGATCAAGCAGGCAAACCAATTATTACAGCTACAGTTAAAGACAAGAGGGTGATTGTATCTCAGGCCATTCTGAACCGAGTTTTATTATTTGATGATCACAATGATGCTCCAACCAGATTAGATGATGAAGTGGTCTTAGACTGTCTGACACGTATGAGCTATGAGTACAGATATCCTAGTTTGGAGAAGAAATGGTTACCACCATACTGGAAGTATTTATTTCACATGGTTATCCATTGTCTGAGTAATCTGAAGGCGGGAATGGATAGTTTGAGCATAGTGTTTGGATCTCTACTAGTTTCCCTTGTGGATGATCTTCCATTTAGTATTTCTAGAGCTATCTTTCAGGAGACGCAGAAGAATGCCACTGCTAATCCTGGAAAGAAGTTCATTATGTATCCTCGTTTTATTCAGTTGGTGATCAATGACGCTTATCCTGAGTTTGCAACACTTAGATCTTCTAAGTATGTTGTTCAAACTATCAACAAGGAGATATTTACACATTTGACTGGAGCTCGAGGGAATAAATGCTCTGGTGAAAGCTTTGCAAAGATTGGTCGGTTTTCTGAGATTGATGACAGTGATAGAGACATGGAAAGAGATGATCATACTGTTGATGCACAGACTGGTACTTCTACCTCTGGTGTAAGAGATGATATTGATGAGGAGATTGAGAGATTATTCGAGGATGAACCAACTCAAGCTGAGAGAGCAGAAGGTGAAGTTCATTCAGCCTCCAGTTCAGATACTGTGAGTGATCAAATAGGGAATGTGCCCTATGTGCTTCAGACTGATCAGACGCCATCTACTCCAACTTCCTCTAGGAAAAGATCTGTTGAAGAAAGAGATACTGATTATATTCCTGAGGAATCTCCAAGGAGATCACCTGAAATAGTAGTGACTGAAGAAGAAACTCAAGCTGATGTCACTGCTACTGTTTCAGAGACAGAGACTGTTCCTGTTTCTAAACCAGCAAATATTTCTGAGTCTGGGTTTTCAACTCCACCTAGATAAGAGAATTTGAAGTTTGATGTTGACACCTTCTTGAACACTCCCCTAGAGTTCAGAAGTAGAGAAGAATCTTCCAGTGCTCATCAATCTACATCTATTACATTAGAAGAAAGGGTAAAGAATCTAGAAAAGGAAAGTTATGAGCATGTGAAGATTATTTCTGAGTTAAGGAAAGAGAATAAGGAGAAAACCAAAATGATTACAATGATTCATTTGGATTCAAGCATCAAAGATACAAGGATCACATCTCTGGAGATACAGATGAAGAATGTCATGGATTATTCCGCTGGTTTAGAGAGATAGTTACAGGAGCTGAGAGAGTTTATCTCTCAAACTTATTTCCATCAACCGCAGGTTGTACGTTCTACAACTGTGGTTGGTGAGACAAGCAGGCGTTCACCGAGTCCATCTCCTGCAGCTGATTTACTAGAGTTGAGAAAGTCACCGAAGCTCAAACTACAGAGACACAACCAAGTGTTAGTGTTACTGAAGGTGTTCCAACTACATCTGAAGTACCTATCACTGAAGTTGTTACACCTACAGCTTTTGTTGAGCCCGAACACATGATGCCTATCCTTGTTGCTAGTGAAGAAGAAGATGAAGATTTGATTGATTACGATGATTCAGATGATGATTAGATGATGATGATGATGAGGATAATGATAATGATGATGACGATGATGATGGTGGAGATAATGGTGATGATCATGATGATGATGATGCTAATAATGATGATGATGATGGAGGTGATATTGGTGGTTTATCTTCAAATCCAACTGGTGACACTAGCACTGACAATGTCTCAGGACCAAGTGCTAGTGATCTAGAAGGATATGAACCATTGGACCCTGCCACTCAAGACTTATACGAGAAAGAGTTATATTCTTTTCAGCAATCTGCATCTTCTGGACCTACAGAAGAAGAATTTGGTTTATTTGATGATGTAGATGAGCCAAATGAGTATACAGATATCTTTGGGAACAATTTACAAGACTTATTTAAAGACATTAATCTGGAAGAAGGAGAAATTCCAACTGAGTCTGTAAGTGAACCAACTCCATCTGCTACAATACCAAAGGATTCTGCTGGTCAAATTGCTTTGTATACCAAAGGTGGAATACAGTTTCGAGCTCCACCACCTCCTAAAGAAACTCATTTTTTATTTGTATCTAAGCCAAAAGACAAATATGGTGAGATATCACATGTGATTAGCTGGGCATTTGATGAAGAGAAAAATATGTATGTGATAAAAAGAAGGAATGGAGAGATTGATTACCTTAAGAGCACTTAAGATTTTCACATATTACGAGCTGTTGATTTATATGCAATGGGCAAAGTTCCATTTTTCAATGAGAGAAATCATGGAGAAGCTGAACTGATGAGGTCAAAATAAGAAGAGAGATGAAAAATAATTTCAAAGACTTCAGAAATGCAAAATCAAAGGTGATTGTTGACTCTTCCAGAATAGATGAAAATACCAAAGCTCCAATGAAGATCAGAGTCTATCAACATCCTAAATATAAAGAAAGTTCCAGTTCATGCTCTCGTTCCTCCAAATTCTTTGAAGCAATTTATTTCTTGGAGTTGTGAAAAGGATTCAGGTCAGGTTGTGATTAAATGTGTTGATAGATCTTACAGAATCATTGATCCAGCTGACTTAATGAGGTTTGGTAAAGATGACTTGAATAAGCTGCTACACTGCCCTATCTCAGCTGACGAGTCTGTTTACTTTTTATCTTGCCAGTATGTTTAGATGATTGATCGAATTCGAAGAAATAAGTGGTATGCATATTCCGGATCTTATAAGAAAGCTAATTTCGATTTTGACTGAGAGTGTTTCACCGAGCCTAGGGGAGATTGTAGAAGACTGTATAAGGCTCGGTAAAACAACAAACACTGAATAAAGATGATGCTGATCAAGATATGTCACACGAAATGAAGATGTCAAGCGATAATGGAAGTCACGCGAGAAGGAAAAGTCGCGCGAAAGGAATAACCGCGCGAAAAGCTTACTCACGCGAGAACTCTTGTTTTTAGTATAAATATGTATTTTTGGCTTTTGTAGAAAAGCTTGAACAGTTCTGATAGTGCTAATTTGCTTGCAATCGATCTGTGCAATTTGCACAAGATTGTAATCACTCGATTATCAATTGAAATCACTTTTAAACTATTGTTTCTCTTCTTCCAATCTCAATTACATTCCGCATTCTTGAGATTGAGATCTTGGTTATTGTTCTTGGGAATTTACTGAGTTTTACATCATCTTATATGCATACATCATGTGAGTATTTCCATACCCCTTTTTATTATTTTCACACTTTGGGGTGAAACATGTTAACTTATATTATTGCACTTGTAAGTTTGTTTGAGACTTGTAAACTTTATGGCAATTCATCATGTAAAGTTGTGGTTAGTTGAACTTTTGTGGTTACCATGTTATGGCGTTATATGTACCATCATTAACTATTGCTAGCCTAGCGAAGTCATATATCTATGGGCCAGACAAGCCTGCTTGGTTAATCCAAGTACACTTAGCTAATCGTATATACTTTTAACGTTTGAGACTTGTAAAACTTTGTCGAGGTTTGATTGTTGCATTGTTCATAACATCCCTAATCACTTTATTCACTAACTTATGACTTGAATTGCCATCTTTTATATATTCTATGTATTGAAAACTATGGAATGCTCACTAACATTTTTATGTTTACCTTTTATTTTTGACATGTTTCAGGAAAAACCCAAATATGCGTTCTACTCTTTGAAGCTTATCACACTTAGGATTGGACTTAGAGAAATAAACGAATGATCTTGTTACTTTTATTTTTGTATTCTGGATGTATCTTTGTTTGAACTTTTACTTGTAATGTTACAGTTGAAACTTAATTAATATATTTGAAATTAATAATAGCGTTATGTGGCTGTGAACAATCGTAACCCTCACATCTCGAAGATTCCACCGTCAAGGTTGGGGTGTGACAGATTGGTATCAGAGCCCATAAATATAGGGTTTTAGGTTATTAGAAATGGTGACCTAGACTATAGTTGCATGAACCTCATAGAAAGATCCTTATACTGTTGTGCTTACATGTTGTTTGCATGCTACATAATGCTATGCCTTTTGTGCAACTTGATGCCTTAGTATAAGATTGCCTTATGTATGCTTAAAACTTACTTACTTGTCTCCCTAAACTTAACTTGACTCTTTGACTCTCCCCGATATATGTACTTCCTAAACTTATTCTCAACGACATGTGGAGTCTACACTTATTGTCGTGGGTTCAATTCCTTAGACTCTATGTCTAATCTATGAAAATCTCATCAAGGTTTTGATTTCATAAACCAAAGAAATTTGTGTGACATATAGACACCTGTATTCTGAATTTCCTGGCAAAAGGCCTTCGGGCTAAGGCAAGCATATCGTATAAATAAATCTCATTACGAGACCAGTTATGCTTACCTGGGGATTTCTGGGATGAGTGATAAACTATGGTCAACATACACAAGTCTCTAAGGCAAGTGGGTCAATTTACCTTGACGTGTCAACGATTCCAAATGGTAATGTGTTACCAAATGGAAACATCCTCTTTGTATCTTAAAAATCTTTGATTCCTTGAACTGGTTTCTTCTCATTCTTATCATACATAATGTTCCTGTGATATTGAACTCGTCTTACCTTTCAACTCTTACGTTTAAACATCGTTACAAGTTAGGCGTTTCATGTAGCTATTTCTATACCTTGATCAACATGTACATGACTGTTGTTATACCCAAAGATATTGGGAATCTAAACCGAATGGTCTTTAAAACTTTAAATCGTTACTTATGGTTTTCAAATCCCCTTAAAAATGTGTCCCATAACTAAAGACATGCAATGTTGTAAGCTGGAATTTCTATATCTTAGGATACTTTGTCTAGGCAAAGTGTAACTAGTGATCTGATTCGACCATTGAATCCGGTTACTTGACTTTAAATCCTTGAGATGAGTGACCACTTATAAGTACACGTGTCTTCAATAAGGTTATGGTTGACCTCATAATTTGAGAAGTCCAGGTATTTCTTTTCGATTATGAATCAAATGTTCACATCTCATTGTGGTGTTGAATAATTCTTGTCATTGATTTAGTCTTTCTGATTTAAACCATTCAAGATATTAATACCATCATAACTAATTCTGTTACCTCGAACTTTGACCTTGAATTTTTATAAACATGATTTCCCTTTGTTACGTTGGTGTAACTTGAAATTTTCCAAATTTCTAATTGAAATTCTTTTTCTTTTTGTTGTTATGTCGAGCTTCATACCGTTTGCACCGTGAGAGATGCAAGTTTTTGCCAGTCAACCTATGACTAAGAAAACTCGTATCTCCTAAATGATTCTATCTCACCAAAACAGGGGTGATTCCCTCACTTTGGTGATGATTCTTCAATCGTTTTGATAAATGGTTTCCAATTGTGATTTATAAAATTTCATCCTCTGGATCGGGGTGATTTCCTTATCTTAATGACGGACTCCAATTATTTTCTTTAGAACTTGCATATCACAAACGACATCATCTCACCAAAATAGGATTGAAACCCGTACTTTGGTGACAATTGTCAATTTCCGATTGTTTTCTTGTTATTATGAAATTCAATCATCAAGATAGGCGTGAATTCCATACCTTGATGATAATTTCATTTTCATGGATTGTATTTTCTCAAATGAAATGACCTCATCAAAGTAGTAGTGAATTCTGGATTTTGATGAAGAAGTTCATCCTGTTATATTTTGTTTTTGTAAAACTTCACCGTTAAGATAGAAGTAATTTCCTTTATCTTAATGGTGAGTTAACTCGTCTTATTTCTGTGAATCCTTAACAATTAGTTGGGATCGAACTTTTGATTTGGTAAGTTAGGGGTCATACCTTGGAAATACACCATCAAGTTAGGAGTGAAAACCACACCTTGACAACTATTCTTATTTCTTGATCTTCAACTTATCAAGGTTGTAATCAAGTGACGAGAGGCATGTAGTAACTTGAAGGGTGAAACAATGTTAGTGTTTCGACCTATCACGCCAAAGCATGATCTCTGAACTTGAAAGGAGACCCGATCGCTCTAGGTTAATTTTGATTCCGAGCTTGCAGCATTTAAATTCTTAAATCGATTTCTTTCCCTTTATTCACATGTTTTGATTTGATCTACCTATATGGAACCATTTATTCCTTATTCTTCGACTTTCATTTTGAGTTATCATCAAAACCTGATTGCGCGATGGTAGCCTTCCTAAACAATCTTTCTGCTAAAGACATTATCAACTTATGCTCATGTCTTTCTAGTCATACAAATGTTCTCAGCTGTGCTTATGATTTGTTGAACTGTATATGTAAACTGTACTTAGAGATTGCTACCTTGCAAAACATGTTTACAAATACCTTTCTTATTGTTTGCGTCATTACTTGAATCGCTTTTGAATCCTTAACCTTGGAAATCTTTAAAACTCTATTTGATTTCCATCAACGAGACTCGTTATTACTTACATTGTGACGTGGAGGTTCATAAACCTTCGTAACTTGTAGTGATGGGTTTAGCATAAAGGAAAAGACGTAACTTGGTATGTGTCCAAGCGTCTTACCTTCACATATGACAAGACCTAACATTCGTGATCCTATGGATCTCCTGTTTAACTTTTCTTTCCACTAAAATGCTTCTTATCTTAGAGGTCATTGATGACAATTGGTGCATTATAGACCGATTGGCTAATTTCATATTGACTTATGTGGGATAACGGGTCGAGAAAATTACTTGTATCTGTTTCAAATATTCGTATACCGTGGTATGACTTTAAAGCATCGATCGTTATTTTGGATGACCGATTCATTTTCTGCTTTTAATAATATTCCTAATCATCGTCGTGAACTCATTCCAAAATCTTCACATATCGTATTATTTTTAGACCGATGGTTGGTCAAAGGAGAAATACATATTTACAAGAAATGCGTTAAGATCGTTTTATATAGTGACGTTTGGGATTCTTAAATCCCGACGGTTAACTTTTCTTATCATTGTTGGTCTTCTATTGATTTCAAGACATCACTTTACTACGAAATTACATTCTAAAAGTTGTGGCTTATAAGTCTAACATACCACGGTAACTCGTCATTGTTTTCCAACGTTAAATCTCAAAGCATCTCGCATTTCACTGGAAGAGTTCAGGTTGGCATACACTATGTCAAGAATCTTGTAAGATTCCATAAAGTGAAGCGTTTCATCTATAATTAAACATATATCACTGTCCGTTTGTACACGTACCCTTCATTATATTTCCTTTGTTCGTTTAATTTCATTCTTAATTTCGGGAGGAAATTCTTTTAAGTTGGGGAGACTGTAACATCTCGTATTTTCGCTAAATACAAGTTAAGCTCGTTAAATTATTGTAAAGACCTTTTATGCCATTTGTGGAACTTTGAGGGCTTGTTATGCTTGTTTAGTTTAAAAGTTAAATAAGAATAATGTAATTAAATAATAATAATAATAATATTAATATTAATAATAATAATTAATAATAATGATAATAATACAATTAACAGTGGTAATAATAATAATAATAATAATACTAATAATAATGAAAGCGATAATTTATAAAAACTATTTAAACCAAAGAATGTGTAAAACTTAAAGTAATTAAATTCAGGGACAGTTATGTAATTTTTGAAACTTGAATAAAAGGGTGCTAGCTTAAAATAACAAAAAGGAATACATCAAGGACCTAAACTGTAAAATCTCGAAACATAACCCCATCTTCCCCCCTCATCGGCCCGTAACTCCGGCCAGAATCCGGCGGGCGCCAGCGAGGCCAAATTTCTCGAATCCAACACAGATTCCGACCCAAATCGATTCCATTCACTTCGGGAAACCGTTTCAAACATTTATTGGTGAATTAATTCGACTTTACAAGCTATTAAGTGTACAATTGAATTCGAAACCGAATCCGCTAAACCTCCAAGTCGTTCGGACATAAAATCACAATAATAACCGAATTAACTTAGCATACATAATCATCTATCTATCTATAATCATTTACCCGTCTCAAATTTCACACAAATCACACTTAATAATCACCAACGAGCCCCTCTCTTTGCGACCTGCAACCTTGGAGAAATCAACCTTCTGAGCCCTATTATTCCAAATTGATTGTGGGGAAATCATCATTTACCTTCGAAGAAGCTTCCCACGAAGTTAATTTGATCATAGTCTTTATTTGATTAACCAGTGAACACCACGTTGGTCGCGGCTAAGCTTCGAACTCGTATACACAAAATCAAACGATTTCAGGTAATTGTACTGGGCTATCACTCGATTTTACATGAGAATCGAAAGCCCTATGGTTACAATCGTTAACAACATCAAATCGAGGGTCAATTTGATTCAAAGGGAATTAGGGTTCTTATGCGATTTGGGGTTTTGTTTGTTGTATGTTTTTAAAGATTTAAAACCAAGTTGAACCAAGGCCACGGCCTGGTTCACTGGTTAGTCACATGCTGCATAATCTTGAGGTCTCGGGTTCGAACCCGGGCACCTTCAAGCATTTTTTTAAAGCCTTTTAGCCTTTAAAAATATATAAAAAAATTATAAAAATTATAAAAATAAGTTTTATAAACTTTCCTTATTTTAAAAGTTACATAATTATTTTCTGTAAATTTATTTATTTAAAATACCCTAATAATTTTTATAAAATATTTTAGCAAATGTCATACTTAGATAAATTTTTATAAAAATAGACTTAAATAATAGTTTAAATTGTTAAATTATTAGTAGACACCATATTCTCTTTAATTATGGATTAATCATGAATAATTGTAGAAACTATATATATATAACTCATAAATTCACAAATGTCATTTTGAGTTATTTATTATAAAATGTATTTTGAATAATAGTTTAGATTAATATATTACTATTTTTCAAATACGTTATCATTAATAAATTATTATTGATCAGTACGTTATTTTAATCATCGTTAAATCATGTGTATTTCAAAAGATTATAAAACTTTATTTACATTTTATATTTAAACTTATCAACTATTATACCAAATTTATCTTCTATATTAAAATATTGAAATGGTATAATTCTTTTCATTGAATCAAGATATAAATGATTTTATAAATTTAATTACTTGACAAAACCCCACAATTCTATTAAAACCCTAGTTTTTGTTAGAACGTTAATCTTATTATTAACCCTAATCTTGTAATATATGCGTTTAGGTGCCTTGTAGAGGAATACTTTGGAATATCATTTAATTCTTATTATCATCTTATATGCATACATCATGTGAGTATTTCCATACCCTTTTTATTATTTTCACACTTTGGGGTGAAACATGTTAACTTATATTATTGCACTTGTAAGCTTGTTTAAGACTTGTAAACTTTATTGCAATTCATCATGTAAAGTTGTAGTTAGTTGAACTTTTGTGGTTACTATGTTATGGCGTTATATGTACAATCATTAACTATTGCTAGCCTAGCGAAGTCATAGATCTATGGGCCAGACAAGCCTGCTTGGTTAATCCAAGTACACTTAGCTAATCGTATATACTTTTAACGTTTGAGACTTGTAAAACTTTGTCGAGGTTTGATTGTTGCATTGTTCATAACATCCCTAATCACTTTATTCACTAACTTATGACTTGAATTGCCATCTTTTATATATTCTATGTATTGAAAACTATGGAATGCTCACTAACATTTTTATGTTGACCTTTTATTTTTGACATGTTTCAGGAAAAACCCAAATATGCGTTCTACTCTTTGAAGCTTATCACACCTAGGATTGGACTTAGAGAAATAAACGAATGATCTTGTTACTTTTATTTTTGTATTCTGGATGTATCTTTGTTTGAACTTTTACTTGTAATGTTACAGTTGAAACTTAATTAATATATTTGAAATTAATAATAGCGTTATGTGGCTGTGAACAATCGTAACCCTCACATCTCGACGACTCCGCCGTCAAGGTTGGGGTGTGACAATCGTTCACGTGGAATAAAATATATTTTTATGGTTTTATAACTATTAAAAATATGAAATAAATGATTTAAAAAATGTATTTTTTTTATGGTTTTATGAATATTATTATAGTATTGTATGATCTTTATTTAAATTTTAATGTTGAAGTATATTTTAAAGTTTAAAAACTAGGGTTTTTTTAATTAAAGAATATTTTAGCAGTCTGCGGATGTTAAAAACAAACAATCTTTTTCTTGCAGACTGCAGACGTTTGGTCCACCTCTTCTCCTACAGATGTCTGCAGACGTGGTCCGCTGATGTAAAACTCGGTCAATTCCCAAGAACAACAACCAAGATCTCAATCTCAAGAATGCGGAATGTAATTGAGATTGGAAGAAGAGAAATAATGGATCAAAATGACTTCAATTGATAATCAATGAGATTACAATCTTGTACGAATTGCACAGAGCGATTACAAAGCAAATTAGAACTATCTGAACTGAAAAACTTAGCTACAAAAGCGAAAAATACATATTTATACTAAAAACATAAGTTCTCGCGTGAATACACTTTTTGCGCAGATCAGCATATCGCGCGACATCTACTTCTCGCATGACTTCATTCTTTCGCTTGACTTCTTCATTTCGCATCTTGATCATCAACATCTTCATTCTACGTTCGTTGTTTTACCGAGCCTTATATAGTCTTCTACAATCTCCCCCTAGGCTCGGTGAAACAGTCTTAGTCAAAATCAAGTTAGCTTTCTTGTATGTTCCTGAATATGCATACCACTTATTTCTTAGGATCCGATCTGTCATCCAAACATACTGGCAAGATAAAAAGTAAACAGACTCGTCAGCTATGATAGGGTAATGTAGCAGCTTATTTAAGTCATCTTTGCCAAACTTCATTAAGTCAGCTGGATCAATGATTTTGTATGATCTATCAGTACATTTGATCAAAGCCTGACCGGAATCCTTTTCACAACTCCAAGAAATAAATTGCTTCAAAGAATTTGGAGGAACGGGAGCATGAACTGGGACTTTCTTTATGTATTTAGGATGTTGATAGACTCTGATTTTCATTGGAGCTTTGGTATTTTCATCAATTCTAGAAGAGTTATCAATCACCTTTGACTTTACAGTTCTGAAGTCTTTGAAATTAGTTCTCATCTCTCTTCTAATCTTTGACCTCATCAGTTCAGCTTCTCCATGATTGCTCTCATTGAAAAATGGAGCTTTACCCATTGCATATAAATCAGCAGCTCGTAATGTGTGAAAGTCTTGAGTGCTTTTCAGGTAATCTATCTCTCCATTCCTTCTCTTTATAACATACATCTTTTTCTCACCATCAAAAGCCCAGCTAATCACATGTGATACCTCACCATATTTGTCTTTAGGATTAGATACAAACAAAAAGTGAGTCTCTGTAGGTGGTGGTGGTGCTCGGAACTGTAATCCTCCTTTGGTATATAAAGCAATTTGTCTAGTAGAATCCTTTTGTGTTGTACCAGTAGGAGTTGGATCACTTACAGACTCTGTAGGAATTTCTCCTTCTTCCAAATCAATATCTTTAAATAAGTCCTGTAAGTTGTTTCCAAAAATATCAGTATACTCATTTGGCTCATCTACATCATCGAATAAGCCAAAATCTTCTTCTGTAGCTCCAGTTGAAGTAGATTGCTGAAATGAGTATAACTCTTTCTCGTACAAATCTTCAGTGGCAGGGTCCAATGGTTCATATCCTTCTGCATCACCAGCACTTGGTCCAGAGACATTTTCAGTGCTAGTATCACCAGTTGGATTAGACGATAGGCCTCCAACATCACCTCCATCATCATCATCATCATTAGCATTATCATCATCATTATTATCATCATCATTTCCACCATTATTATCATCATAATCATTATCTTCATCATCATCATCATACAAATCATCATCCGAATCATTGTAATCAATCAAATCTTCATCTTCTTCTTTATTAGCAATAGGGATAGGCATCATGTGTTCGGGCTCAACAAAAGCTGTAGGTGTAACAGCTTCAGTGACAGGTACTTCAGATGTAGTTGGAACATCTTTAATGACACTAACACTTGGCTGTGTCTCAGTAGCTTGAGCTTCAGTGATCTTTTCAACCTCTTGAAAATCATCTGCAGGAGATGGACTTGGTGAACACCTACTCGTCTTACCAACCACAGTTGTAGACCGTACAACCTGCGGTTGATGGAAGTAAGTTTGAGAGATAAGCTCTCTCAGCTCATGTAGCTGTCTCTCCAAACCCGCTGAATAATCAATCACATTCTTCATCTATAGTTCCAGAGATGTGATCCTTGAATCCTTAATGGTTGAATCCAAACGAATCATAGTAATCAGTTTTGTTTTCTCCTCATTCTCCTTTCTTAACTCAGAAATAATCTTCAATATTCTAATAGCTTTCCTTTTCAAGATTCTTTACTCTTTCTTCCAATGTGATAGATGTAGATTGAGGAGCACTTGATGATTCTTCTCTACCTC
Organism: Flaveria linearis; assembly: GCA_024085815.1. Lineage (NCBI taxonomy): Eukaryota > Viridiplantae > Streptophyta > Magnoliopsida > Asterales > Asteraceae > Flaveria > Flaveria linearis. Next base: position 5,957,612 of record CM044017.1, on the reverse strand, counting down.
TGAACTCTGGTAGAGTGTTCAGAAAGGTATCAACATCGAACTCCAAATATTCTTGTCGAGGTGGAGTCGAAAAACCAGATCCAGAAACATTTGTTGATTCAGAAACAGGAACAATTTCTGTCTCAGTAACAGTGGTAGTAGTATCAACATGTGTTTCTTCCTCAGTAACCACTCTTTCTGGTGATCTTTGAATATCAGAAGTAGTAGTCTGTTCAGCTTCTGTGATGATCACATGAGTTCGTGGTCGTTTAGGAATACCACTTCTCCTTCTTTTCCTTGCAGGGAAGTCTTTCCGCTTTGCCATTCGTTTAAGCCTCATAGAAGTACTCGAAGATTCCACAGGAATATAATCAGTGTCTCTATCATCAGCACTTTTCCTGGAGGAAGTTGGTGTAGACGGAGTTTGATCAGTTTGAAGAACATAAGGTACATTCCCTATTTGATCAATAACAGTATCAGAACTGGAAGCTGAATGAACTTCACCTTCTATTCTTTCTTCATTAGTTGGATCATCCTCAAACAATCTCTCTATCTCCTCATCTATATCATTTCTAGCAACAGAGGTAGAAGTACCAGTCTGTGCCTCCTCAGTGGGTACATCTCCTCCCAAGTCTCCAACACGTTTATCAATTTCAGAAAATCGACCTATCTTGGCAAAACTTTCACCAGAGCATTTATTCCCTCTCGCTCTAGTTAAGTGTGTAAAGATCTCTTTCTTGATTGTTTGAACAACATACTTAGAAGATCTAAGTGTTGCAAACTCTGGATAAGCGTCATTGATCACCAACTGAATAAACCAAGGATACATAATAAACTTCTTTCCAGGATTAGCAGCGAGATTTTTCTGCATCTCCTGAAAGATAGCTCCAGAGATACTAAAGGGAATATCATCCACAAGAGAAACTAGCAGAGATCCAAATACTGCACTCAGACTGTCCATCCCCGCCTTCAAATTGCTCAGACAATGGATAACCACATGAAATAGATACTTCTAATATGGTGGCAACCATTTCTTCTCTAGACTGGGATATCTGTACTCATATCCCATCCGTGTAAGACAGTCTAATACAACTTCATCATCCAATCTTGTTGGAGCATCCTCTTGGTCATCAAACAATAATACTCTGTTCAGAATAGATTGGGAGACAATCACTCTCTTGTCTTTGACTGTTGCAGTAATGATGGGTTTTCCTGCATGATCCTTTTCTAGAGCAGCAGTGCTCCAGAATGAGTCGATCAACTCAGAATAGATGGTTGGATCAGCATAAATAGCATAAACGATACGTGAATTCTTCAGTCCTTCAATCATAGAAGCAAAAAGTTCTTTTCCCTCTGGAACATCATCCAAGTAGGCCACACAGTTATGATTTTTATTGAAAATCATTTGTGCCATCTGCAATGACACAAACAAACAACATAAGTACAATTTGACATAACTTAATTATACACAAGAAAAGTTTAACACTTAGAAAGATTTCAACAATTATGTTCCCAATCGCGTGAAAAGAAACAATTCCACACTTAGAAAAAATTTTAGCAATTAAATGTCTCAGTCGCGCGAAACCATTATTCACACGACAATGACAATCGTGTGAAAATTAACATTCGTGCGAAAAGGTCTATCCTCAAGCGAAAATAGTTTTCATGCGAAACATATATTCAAGCGAAAATCAAAACTCATGCGAAAGTCAAACATCCTGCGAAAACAGGTTTCAGCGAAATCCCTATTCACGCGAAAACCAAAATTCATGCGAAAGTTCAGTTTCGCATCTGTTCGTTTCTTTCATGCGATTCGCGCAGACCAACTTTCAAATTAACAATCAAAATCATGTTTTTAAACCAATCAAAACATCTCCTAATAGTCGCCTAAGTCCATTAAGTTAAACTCATCATTCAATTTTTACATTTAAGTCCATTTATTAGATTTTTAGTTTTAAGTTGTTAAGTTCCTTTTCAAATTTCATCTCTTTAGTAACCATAACAATCAAAATATTCCTTTAAAACTAAGTATGGATGTAATGTGAACGAATAAGTGTTTCAAAATGGATGATATAAATGAAATAATCTAAGGATTTAAAGTGGTGAATGTGAGGGAAAAGGGTTTTCGGATGTTAAAGATGCGAAAAGTGATTTCGTTTAACAACACTGTGATGTTTATATGCCAAGCAAGTCACGCGATAAGCCCTTTCGCACGACAGTCTTTTCGCGCGACAATTCCCTTTCGCGCGAGTGTATTTTTACACTTTGAAAATTTTTCAATTTTTTTATTTTTCAATTTTTCGCATTTGTCAAAAACACCTTTTATTATCAAATATGTATATCAACAGAATTTTTTATTTACCAAGTGACAAATTTGTCTTAAACCTAAACAAAACAAAAACAAAACAAAATGAAAACCAAAACAAAACCCACAAAATAACAAAATAATGAAAACATATAAAGAATCAAGATCTGAATTGTTTATTGATCAAAATTGTCTTTGTAAGAATTTTCATAATGAGATCATATAGTCATTTGTCAAGTCCAGACTCTGTCCAGCTTTATTTAAAATAAACTGGTTAAGTTGATTGTTAATATATTTTGTCCCTTTTAAACTTATACTTCAGGTTTTACTTAGAAACATAAGGAGTGATACTTATCATGTTTTGTATGGTTTTATATAAATTCAGTGGATCCCACAATCAAAACATCTGTAAAATACTTATTAATCTTCAAGACACTGTCGAGAACTAAGATTAGAAGACGTTTTTGGCTGATTTGACACATTCTTCATCTTACTTATTCACTTGGTTGATTGAGAATTCGATATGTAGATGTTATGCTGCTGAAAATTCGAGAAAAGTGATCATTTGGACTGAATTTTATTAAATTTGGACTTAAAATTGAAAGAAAACTGATTAATTTGAACTAAAATGAATCAAATTGGAACTAATCAGTTAATTTGAGGTGAATAATTGGTAAAATTCGCAAATTGGAAAACCATTGTGTGAAAACGTTCAGGATTTTTCGCGTGCGAAAACTGCATTTTCGCACAGGCAGTTATTCTGTTTTTTCACGCGATTTCGCTTGGTGGATAAGTTGGAATCTCGCACGATTTGGAATCTCGCGTGAAAGTTTTTCTCGCGCGAAAGTTTTTATCGCGCGAAAGTAGTTGTCGCACGATTTGGAATCTCGCATGAAAAGTCTGGTTTTTGATTTTCTGATCAACATGTCTTTATCAACTCCTAATTTGAAGCATCTTACTACATCTCTTCATCTTGATACTGAAATCGGCACTGGGAATAAGCCACCTAGACTTCTCAGCGAAGATGATTATGCTTATTGGACTTATAGGTTCGAGAATCATGTTATTTATACTGAACCTAAGATGTGGAGGTCGATCAAGTATGGTCCTTATATCCCCTTGTACAAGAATGATAAAGGGGAGATGGTCAAGAAACCCAAACACTTGTGGGATGAGGATGATATGAAGAGATTTGAGCTTGATGACAAGACATATGCTACTATCACTATGGCCTTGACTACTAAAATTTCTCACAAGTTTAAAGAGTTCAGAGGAGCGAAGGTGTTATGGGATGCATTGGAAACTCAAATCATGGGTAACAAAGACATTAGGGAAAGTAAGAAGGATATGCTGAATCAAGAGTTTAACATGTTTAACCAGGTTGTGGGTGAGTTGTTGGATGTCCAGATAGCCAGGTTTGTGAAACTGGTTACAAAAATGAAGAGTGCTGGAATAACACTGGAACCAATCATGGTTAACAAAAAGCTACTGAATTCACTTCCTTACAATTGGAATCACAACTGTACTCTCATCAAAAGAACAAAAGACTTGTATACTCTTCCTCTGACTGATTTAATATCCATTATCAAGTCTTATGAAATGGATGATAAGCAGAGAGCTGCAAATCATTTAAGTTCTTTGGGTGCTGAAGCAACTGCTCTTTATGCTAAAATGGCTAGTAATCCTAATTACTATGTCAGTTATACTCAGATGTGTCAGCAACAGTAAACAGGAAGTTCAGCATCTCCAGATATTCAACCAGTAATGAACCCTCAAGTTCAAATTCCAGCTGCTCAACATTATTCCCCCATCATTCATCAACAAATCCCTCAAACTCCAACTCCACAGAGTGTTCAACATGCTTATGTTGCTACCACAAATCCTTCAAAACAGACTGTTCAGATTGCTAAGGAGCATCTTGCCTTATTCACTACTTTCATGTCAAGTTATGAAGCTTTCATGGATGGTAGACTCACTGCTCCAAATATCTTGATTGATGATCTTCAACAAGTAAATCCTGATGATGTGGAAGAAAATGACATCATGTACTAAATGGCAATGGTGGTGTACAGGGCTAAGAATTTTGCTAGACGAACTGGAAGAAAAATGTTTGGAGTAAACAACTCTAGCAAAATTGGTTTTGACAAGTCCAACCTGAGACGTTACAACTGTGATAAACCAGGTCATTTTGCTAGAGAATGTACTGAACCCAAGTCTGGTCAAGCTGAAGGACCCAAAAGAATGGTCACTGTGGAGGTTGAAACGAAGAAAGATAAAGCAAGTACTTCTGGAGGTAACAAAGCATTGGTTTCACAAACTAATGCTGAATATGATTGGTCAGCCAGATGGAAGCTCTTGATTTGAAGTTGTCTACAGCTTTGATTGCTAAGATTGTTACTGAACCAGAAGAGGAGGAGAATTTGTTTGCTGAGTTTGTACCTGATGATCTGTTGGATGGTTTGTTTGGTAAGAAGGAAGCAGAGAAGGAAGAAGTTAAAGTTGAGAAGGAAGAGAAAGAAGAGAAAGTTGTTGATAAAAAGATAGATGTTGAAGAGTACACTGTTGAGCCTCCGGTCAAATGCCAGTTTGAAGATTCAAAGACTGTTAACGTTGCTCCAGTGGAAGAACAAGTTGATGCTATAAAAGCTTTCATGGTAAAGAAGGTTGAAGAATCTGAAGGAGGAAGCTCAGAACCAAAGGTATATGATGATTTATGTAGAAATATATGTATTGAGAAAGTTCAAAGGTACAGAGTTCATAATGAGAAATTGATAATGGAAGTTGAAAAACTTCAATATCAAGCTCGAAAACACAAGTAAAATGAAAAGATTTTTAAAGAAAAACTTGAAGGTCTAAATAACACGGTGTACAACTTATAATTAAACCTTCATGAGAAAGGTTTTGTTGAAGATTTAAGTTGCTTTTAAAAACAAAACGATATCATAATCCAAGGGGGAGATTGTAAGGGACAAAACATATGGATTACAATATCGTTATCGCGTGAATTAACAAGGAGATTGTGGTTTGAATTCAAAGCATGCCATGCATGCGACAACATGCATGCATGACACATATCGTGCGACAATGAAGAAAGAATATATGCATGCGAAAAGTAAAAAGAAAGAATGTTTGAAAGTTGGAAAAGTTGGAATATTATATGCATGCGAAAGGTGCATGCATACTGCATGCATGCGACAAGCATATGCAAGTATATTAAGGCATGCAATGAAAAGTGGAATTCCACGTGCGCGACAACTTCCATGGAATAATAAAGCATGCGACAATGCATGTTTATTTCATGCAATGCGAAAACCCATACATGTATATATTTGTTTGTGTGCGCAACAAGTGAAGGGGTGCCACATATTTTAATCGAGAACAAGTGTGCAAAGTGTGTGTGTGTTTTATTTTTATTCGCTCGAATGAGCAGATCACGTTTGTGATTCTTCCACCCTCGGGTGAGATCGATCTTGTATCGATTATCATTGTAATCATTTGACATATTATATACATTTGAATTACAATGATTTTGTGCTGAATACCTTGTTATCTCTATTGATTTGATTAGCGTGTGCACCCGTCTTCGCGTGTTATCAAGTGCAACTATCAAACGAAGTTCGATCGATCGGTTTATGGACTTTACAGCTGACTGCAGACATTTTGCTCTAGAAAAAACAAACAACGCCTAAATATTAATGTCTTGTGTGTCATTACAAAAAAGAGAACTTACCGTGACAAAAATAATTAGGGCTTTCCCGAAAATATATTATTGTTGTAGGGCCTGTGCACCTATGGCGATGACATTTCGTCGCTACATGGTTCGAAGCTATAGAGTTGCGGCTGTAGTTGTATGATGTCATCGTGTAAGGCCCCGTTCCCGGGCACCTCACAGTTGGTCATTCATTGCACATCAAACATATAGTTTACATTGACTAAGTAAAATCGTGCAGCGGAATTGATAAATAGACATTCTCATTTCATCATAAAAGCTTTTGCAAAATAATACATCGTTGATCAACTACAAAATACATATTTTTGTATTACATAACATTGCAATGATTGTTAAGGAAACATTTAAAACTAAGAGGATTCCTTAAGTAATACCGTTTATTTGAATCCTCAACAAACACTTGCATGCATTGTAATGTGTTGCAACATTATTAACAAAGGAATGCCATCCCAAAAGAGCTGAGTAGTCGCCTCGTGCCATCCTCAGCAACCTTACCTGCCAACTGGAAACACATCAAAGTCAGTGTTTCTGAGTGAGTTCTAGTTTTGTAATAAAACGTACTTTTCTTTCGTTAAAACCATTATTTACTTCTTTCAAAAACATACTATACTTCCGTATATGAACACACATCATACGTACCTACACATAGATAATATTATTATTATCTTCTTTTCTCATTCATTCTTTACTTTTAACTTTCGTTCATTCTCTGTCTGTCTCTCGTTCATTATCTATCTTTACTTTCATGCATTCTCTATCTTTCGCTTCTATCTAGATCCGGTCACACTTTACCCTTTGCATGGCACACGGCCATGATTAAGGAGGTCGAGTGGCAAGAATCCCGTTTCATACTTTATCTTTTCATTTCTTTCGTTTACTTCTTTCATTCATACTCTGTTTTTCATTCGTTTATTATCTTACTTATCGCACCTTCACATCTTTGTACCCGAAGTACATATAACACAAATCGCACCAATGGAGTTATCACTAAGACCAACTCTCCCTCTGTGTGAGAACTCTTCGGGTTCAGCCAGAATCGCACGCCATCTCATGGTTTAGCCCAATATCGCACGCTACATAATCCACATGAGGTAGGCCAAAATCACACGCTACATAGCACACAGTAAATACCACATCGCACATATAAGAGCAGCTACCAAAACTAAACTCTCACTGTGTCTATGTCCCCTTATGAGTTCCACCGTACATATCACATAAATCGCACCAACGGAGATGTCACCAAGACCGAATCTCCCTGTGTGTGAGGACTCTCGGGGTTTAGCCAGAATCGCACGCCATCTCATGGGTTAGCCCCAAAATCGCACGCTACATAATCCACATGAGGTAGGCCAAATTCGCACGCTACCTAGCACACAGTAAATGCCACATCGCACGTGTCGGAGCAGCTACCAAAACTGAACTCCCATTGTGTCTATATCCCCTTATAAATTAGCCAAGATCACACGTTATAACACACACACAGTTGAGCTAACAACTCTCAATAAGTTGTGAACCCCCATTTCCTTCTGCTTGCAAGCCAAGCTTACTCTCATTCATCTGGATCCTGTCTCCTGCAATACCGGAGTATGCGACAAGGACCTCTTTCGAGTCTGTTGTGACACAGAGTCGCTCATCTCATACACTCGCTTACAAGCCTTTCATCCATTTGTTATTTCATGTGTTTGTTCATTCGTTCATTAATGCATGTGTTCATTCATTACCTTCCTCTTTCATTATCTTTCACCTTACGTTACATAATACTTCTCATTCATTCATACACGTATACGTAAAGATACGAAAAGATAAACATACATCAACACAAAGAACATTGACATTCACAAATCATCAGTCATTACCATCATACAGAACTACATCATACTTATCATACATACCTCCTGCATATACATGAAATTCTATCGTCATTGTGCCCACTCAACTTCTAAGCCTCGATAGTTATCGCATATGTACCTACGGGTGCTATCACATCATTTCCTACCCATGCTCTTTTCCCGAAGGCCAGTAATTGAACTACGTCTCTTCCTGTACACAACAACCCTACTTGGGCGATTGGGCACCCTTCAGTCGTGTGGCCTCCATGCGACTGAACACTACTCGATTGGACCCATGTGGATGAGCATCCATGCGGATGGACACCCAATCGTGCGAATGGACACTATGCGAATGGGCTCCTATGCGACTGAACCCTCAGTCGTGCGATTGGGCACTAGGCGAATGGACATGTGCGACTGAGCTCTCAGTCGTGCGAATGAACACCTGTGTGACTGAGCACCTATGCGACCGGGCTCTCAGTCGTGTGACCTGTCGTGCGACTGAACCTCCAGTCGTGCGATTGACCTCCAGTCGTGCGGTTGAGCTTCAGTCGTCCCTCAGTCATGCGATTGACCCTCCAGTTGCCTAGCCCTAACTGGGCAGCGATTGCAGTTCATCCCGAACTACAGTCGCGACTCACGACCTACAATTCCTTCCAAACTCGTTTTAAGCCCAAATTAACCCTCCTAAACCTTAAGGAATCATACTATGATAACATTCAAGCACATACACGTCCAAAATCAAACTCTAAACACACTATACACATACACATTCATACATACACGGGTTAAACACCCAAAACCTAAAAATAGTTTCAGATGTGTTCCAGCCCCAAAATCCTTCAAAAGCATGTAAAAAAGGGGTCCTAGAACTCACCTTAGCAGCCTCCTCAGTTAGAGCTTCGTTTTGACTCGCCACACAATGAATTCCGAGCCCGAACTACCCCTTTTCTCTTCTTTCTCTCTTCTTTCTCTCTTTTCTTCTTTTTTTGGCTGATTTTGCAAGTGTGGGGAGAGGGTAAGGGCTGCCCTCTCCCTTAAATACTACAGTTCAGTCGCCCGAGCTCCATGCGATTGAACACCCCAGTCGTGCGACTCCCATACGTATAGAGCTCCAGTCGTGCGATTGGAACTTCAGTCGCATGACTTCCATGCGTATGGGACTCCAGTCGCATGACTCCTATGCGTATGGATGCCCCAGTCGCGTGACACTCCAAACTGGATTTTCGGGGTGTTACAAGTCCACCCCCCTTAAACGGGTTTCGTCCCCGAAACCTGTTGTTCCTTATGTCTCTGCGGGCAATACTGTCTCATCTCTTTTCCAGTCTCTCACCTGGAATCCTATCGCTATACACCGTTTATCCACTTACGACTTCTGGTCCATCTTTGACTATCTCCGTCGGCAACCCATGCATACTGATCAATGTCCATTCGAGTACCCGCGGCCTCAAATATGCCATATAGATATGGTCATAATATGACCCCCTGGCAAACCAAACAACTGACGAGAAAGGCACTCATTAATCGTGTTATGTGTTGTCCCAAATATAACTGCACCGAGGTCGGTTTTTCTCAGGTTCCTTACAGGTACACTGTGATTGAGAGGCAAATCGGCTTCTTTGGTGGCCTAGACCAAATTTATCTTTTTCTTTTGCTTTCGGCCTCCCATTCTACTTGTTGGCTCCAACGTCGAAACTATGTGTACGTTGCCGTTCGATGTACCAATCACAGGCTGAAACTGTTCCTCTGACAATGGGTGACATAGCTTTCTCAATTGCATAGGGCATTAGATATCCTAGTGAATCCATTAATAACAATCTCTATATCGAATGGCTCGTCGATGTTCCTTCTCTTAACATGCAACTTACAACCGCAAGCAGTAGGAACAAAACTACTACTACTAGCATCGCATACAAGGCATAAGTGCACAACTTAATTTACCAAAAACGTACCTGACATCAAGCTGAAGTCCGCTCTGGCCTCCTCTTGCTTTATCGTGTTGGCACTGCGTTTGCCCTCTGTCCTTCTCCTCCAGTCTTCTTCACTCTCAAACCTTCCGCCCTTGGCTTCTCACAGTTCTTACTCATATGGCCAATTCCTCCGCAATTGTCGCATCTCACGGTTCCACATTCTCTAGCCACATGACCACGCTTTCCACACTTGTAGCAAGTATTTGGTCCCCTTTGCATTCTCCCGAATGCTCCATCCCGCAATTTACACACCTATCTGACCCCGCACCAGGTGCGACCACATGACAGTCATCCCCCCGTGCGTGCTTATTATTCGTCGGGACACCACCCCGTCCCATTCTCTTCCCCCTCCAATTCCGTTCTCCATCATCTATCTCATCATCTTCAGCCACCACCACCATCGTTCTTTCATCATATAACCTTCCCACCAAATCAACTACCGACCTAAACGTGCTTGGTCGGGCAGCGATCATGTGCCTACGGATATCCGCCGGCAAGCCCTGAGTATACCTCTTGATCTTCCGCGAAAGAGGGGTTACCTGATCCGGCACCAGCCGTGCCATTTCGTTGAATTTGGTGGTGTACTGCTGATGCGTCATCGTCCCCGCTTCCCACTGCAGGAACTCCCTTTCAACCTTATCCATCTCACGATGAGGATAGTACTCCTCAATCACCATCCTTTTCAACTCTGACCATCTCATCCTTCCGATAGCCCGACTACCCTCAACTTAGACTATGTTGTCCCACCAGCATAAAGTTGAGTCCACGAAAGAGTGGGCGGCAAACTTCACTTTCTGATCCTCCCGGCACTCGCTGATTTTCAGCACTGCTTCCATTTCCCTCACCCACCGGTGAGCAGCAGCAGCAGTGCCATTGCCATCAAAAGTTGGGGGCTTGCATCGTTGAAATGCCCCGTAGTTACAGCCTCGTGCCGCCTCCGGCGCAGGCTCCTCCTCCTCTTCTTCCTCTTCTTCATCGAAGAAAACCGTTCCACTATCGGGCCGTCTCCTTTCACCTGAAGGTCTACCCCTTTCCTGTCTCTCCCCATCTCTAACAGCCTTTATCACATCGGTCACTATAGACGGTAGGATTATCTGCATGACCTGATGCACTTCTTCGACTACCGCCTCTTTCATCGAGGCCCTCAAGTTAGCACTCTCATCAGCGCCCGCTGGATGAGGGGTTTCGGGTTCCTCATAAACCACCTTCTCAACTCTAGGTCTTCCCCTTGTGGCTCGTGGTTCAGCACCACGCCCGCCATCACCTCCCCCACGTGAAGCCTTAGAAGATCTACCACCGGCCATCCTCTATAATACACTGAAAAATTCAAATACCAACACGGTCATTCAAGGGAATAACTCAGTTCATGTCAAGTATAGTAAGTCCCTAATTACAGTGATCAGTTGTGATTAGCCACTTACCTTACTTTTCAGACCCCGAGCATTACCTGTCCTGACTATATTAGCATCTAAATCTATCAGCAACACATAAACACATAACATGCGCACATAATACTGGTTAACTTTAAGAAAATATCTGATGGCACCCAGCTACTCAGATTGACATCCCATCCCCTTCCGTCCCATTCTCAGTTTAAGTTAAGGTTTATTTTGAAAATTTACCCGTTTCACTTAAACTTTGGCTCTGATACCAACTTGTAAGGCCCCGTTCCCGGGCACCTCACAGTTGGTCATTCATTGCACATCAAACATATAGTTTACATTTACTAAGTAAAATCGTGCAACGGAATCGATAAATAGACATTCTCATTTCATCATAAAAGCTTTTGCAAAATAATACATCGTTGATCAACTACAAAATACATATTTTTGCATTACATAACATTGCAATAATTGTTGCGGAAACATTTAAAACTAAGAGGATTCCTTAAGTAATCTCCTTTATTTGAATCCTCAACAAACACTTGCATGCAACGTAATGTGTTGCAACATTATTAACAAAGGAATGCCATCCCAAAAGAGCTGAGTAGTCGCCTCGTGCATCCTCAGCAACCTTACCTGCCAACTGGAAACACATCAAAGTCAGCGTTGCTGAGTGAGTTCTAGTTTTATAATAAAACGTACTAAAATTTACCCGTTTCAATTAAACTTTGGCTCTGATACCAACTTGTAAGGCCCCGTTCCCGGGCACCTCACAGTTGGTCATTCATTGCACATCAAACATATAGTTTACATTTACTAAGTAAAATCGTGTAGCGGAATCGATAAATAGACATTCTCATTTCATCATAAAATCTTTTGCAAAATAATACATCGTTGATCAACTATAAAATACATATTTTTGCATTACATAACATTTCAATGATTGTTGCGGAAACATTTAAAACTAAGAGGATTCCTTAAGTAATCCCGTTTATTTGAATCCTCAACAAACACTTGCATGCAACGTAATGTGTTGCAACATTATTAACAAAGGAATGCCATCCCAAAAGAGCTGAGTAGTCGCCTCGTGCCATCCTTAGCAACCTTACCTGCCAACTGGAAACACATCAAAGTCAGCGTTGCTGAGTGAGTTCTAGTTTTATAATAAAACGTACTAAAATTTACCCGTTTCACTTAAACTTTGGCTCTGATACCAACTTGTAAGGCCCCATTCCCGGGCACCTCACAGTTGGTCATTCGTTGCACATCAAACATATAGTTTACATTTACTAAGTAAAATCGTGCAGCGGAATCGATAAATAGACATTCTCATTTCATCATAAAAGCTTTTGCAAAATAATACATCGTTGATCAACTACAAAATACATATTTTTGCATTACATAACATTGCAATGATTGTTGCGGAAACATTTAAAACTAAGAGGATTCCTTAAGTAATCCCGTTTATTTGAATCCTCAACAAACACTTGCATGCAACGTAATGTGTTGCAACATTATTAACAAAGGAATGCCATCCCAAAAGAGCTGAGTAGTCACCTCGTGCCATCCTCAGCAACCTTACCTGCCAACTGGAAACACATCAAAGTTAGCGTTACCGAGTGAGTTCTAGTTTTATAATAAAACGTACTAAAATTTACCCGTTTCACTTAAACTTTGGCTCTGATACCAACTTGTAAGGCCCCGTTCCCGGGCACCTCACAGTTGGTCATTCATTGCACATCAAACATATAGTTTACATTTACTAAGTAAAATTGTGCAGCGGAATCGATAAATTGACATTCTCATTTCATCATAAAAGCTTTTGCAAAATAATACATCGTTGATCAACTACAAAACACATATTTTTGCATTACATGACATTGCAATGATTGTTGCGAAAACATTTAAAACTAAGAGGATTCCTTAAGTGATCCCGTTTATTTGAATCCTCAACAAACACTTGCATGCAACGTAATGTGTTGCAACATTATTAACAAAGGAATGCCATCCCAAAAGAGCTGAGTAGTCGCCTCGTGCCATCCTCATAACCTTACCTGCCAACTGAAAACACATCAAAGTCAGCGTTGCTGAGTGAGTTCTAGTTTTATAATAAAACTACTTTTCTTTCGTTAAAATCGTTATTTACTTCTTTCAAAAACATACTATACTTTCGTATATGAACACACATCATACGTACCTACACATAGATAATATTATTATTATTATCTTCTTTTCTCATTCATTCTTTATCTTTAACTTTCGTTCATTCTCTGTCTGTCTTTCGTTCATTATCTATCTTTAACTTTCATGCATTCTCTATCTTTCTCTTCTATCTAGATCCAGTCACACTTTACCCTCTGCATGGCACACAGCCATGATTAAGGAGGTCGAGTGGCAAGGATCTCGTTTCATACTTTATCTTTTCATTTCTTTCGTTCACTTCTTTCATTCATACTCTGTTTTTCATTCGTTTATTATCTTTCTTATCGCACCTTCATATCTTTGTACCAGAAGTACATATAGCACAAATCGCAGCAATGAAGTTGTTACTAAGACCAACTCTCCCTCTGTGTGAGAACTCTTCGGGTTCAGCCAGAATCGCATGCCATCTCATGGGTTAGCCCAACATCGCACGCTACATAATCCATATGAGGTAGGCCAAAATCGCGCGCTACATAGCACACATTAAATACCACATCACACGTATCGGAGCAGCTACCAAAACTAAACTCCCACTGTGTCTATGTCCCCTTATGAGTTCCACCGTACATATCGCACAAATCGCACCAACGGAGAGGTCACCAAGACCGACTCTCCCTGTGTGTGAGGACTGTCGGGGTTTAGCCAGAATCGCACACCATCTCATGGGTTAGCCCCAAAATCGCATGCTACATAATCCACATGAGGTAGTCCAAAATCGCACGCTACCTAGCACACAGTAAATACCACATCGCATGTACCGGAGCAGCTACCAAAACTGAACCCCCACTGTGTCTATGTCCCCTTATGAATTAGCCAAGATCACACGTTATAACACACACACAGTTGAGCTAACAACTCTCAATGAGTTATGAACCCCTATTTCCTTCTGCTTGCAAGCCAAGCTTACTCTCATTCATCTGGATCCTGTCTCCTGCAATACCGGAGTACGCGACAAGGACCTCTTTCGAGTCTGTTGCGACACAGAGTCGCTCACCTCATACACTCGCTTGCAAGCCTTTCATCCATTTGTTATTTCATGTGTTTGTTCATTCGTTCATTAATGCATGCGTTCATTCATTACCTTCCTCTTTCATTATCTTTTATCTTACGTTACATAATACTTCTCATTCATTCATACACGTATACTTAAAGATACGAAAAGATAAACATACATCAACACAAGGAACATCGACATTCATAAATCATCAGTCATTACCATCATACAGGACTACATCATACTTATCATGCATACATCCTGCATATACATGTAATTCTATCGTCATTGTGCCCACTCAACTTCTAAGCCTCGATAGTTATCGCACATGTACCTACGGGAGCTATCACATCATTTCCTACCCATGCTCTTTTCCCGAAGGCCAGTAATTAAACTACGTCTCTTCCTGTACACAACAGCCCTACTTGGGCGATTGGGCACCCTTCAGTCGCGTAGCCTCCATGCGACTGAACACTACGCGATTGGACCCATGCGGATGAGCATCCATGCGGATGGACACCCAATCGTGCGAATGGACACTATGCGAATGGACTCCCATGCGACTGAACCCTCAGTCGTGCGATTGGGCACTAGGCGAATGGACATGTGCGACTGAGCTCTCAGTCGTGCGAATGAACACCTGTGTGACTGAGCACTTATGCGACTGGGCTCTCAGTCGTGTGACTTGTCATGCGACTGAACCTCCAGTCGTACGATTGAGCTCTAGTCGTGCGGTTGAGCTTCAATCGTCCCTCAGTCGTGCGATTGACCCTCCAGTCGCCTAGCCCTAACTGGGCAGCGATTGCAGTTCATCCCGAACTACAGTCGCGACTCACGACCTACAATTCCTTCCAAACTCGTTTTAAGCCCAAATTAACCCTCCTAAACCTTAAGGAATCATACTATGATAACATTCAAGCACATACACGTCCAAAATCGAACTCTAAACACACTATACACATACACATTCATACATACACGGGTTAAACACCCAAAACCTGAAAATAGTTTCAGATGCGTTCCAGCCCCAAAATCCTTCAAAAGCGTGTAAAATAGGGGTCCTAGAACTCACCTTAGCAGCCTCCTCAGTTAGAGCTTCGTTTTGACTCGCCACACAATGAATTCCGAGCCCGAACTACCCCTTTTCTCTTCTTTCTCTCTTATTTCTCTCTTTTCTTCTTTTTTTGGCTGATTTCGCAAGTGTGGGGAGAGGGTAAGGGCTGCCCTCTCCCTTAAATACTACAGTTCAGTCACCCGAGCTCAATGCGATTGAACACCCCAGTCATACGACTCCCATGCGTATGGAGCTCCAGTCATGCGATTGGAACTTCAGTCGCATGACTTCCATGTGTATGGGACTCCAGTCGCATGACTCCTATGTGTATGGATGCCCCAGTCGCATGACATTCCAAACTGGATTTTCGGGGCGTTACATATCGGGATATGTGTCGTCGCTATAAACTTGTAGTAAATAAACTTTCATTTAGAAATAGTTTAAATAAATTATTTTTAGTCAATAGGTTGATATGTGACAACAACAACTATCATTGCTATAACCACATGCACCAACGTCGATGAGGAATACACACCTTACTGTTGTATAATCACTTATGAAAGATTATGATACGACTATGGTCCAAATTATGGTAAAATTTAGGTTATTGGGGTTATTAGAAATACAGTTTCATTAATTGAACAATTCCACAAGGAATCAAGAAACAAACCGAAATGCATATTCACCACTTAGTTTGATTCATGTAGCATGAGATCACCACTCAGTCTTGCTAGCTAGCAAAGGTTGTTTTCTTACCCTAAAAAGAGCAAATAAAGAAGAAAGTTCATTGCAACTAATGATAACTTTAGTAAACGACATACAAATGGATAATCAAAGTGTTTTCTTGTTATATCATCGTTCTGACAACATCATTTACGCCATTCATGTTGGCAAACCTTGTATCTTTTCATATATTAATAATTAATAACTTAGTCAGTAGTGAAATGAGAAACTTTTAACTGTAGTGTCATGATAATATATGAAAAAAGATTAAATAAAGATAAAACGTTAACTAAATTTCAAGCTAATTTACATAAACAATAATCTTAAGCTAAATAAAATAAATAAATGTAATAAATTAACAAAATGTAGAAGATAAATCAAGGCTCGGCAAAACATTCTGTGCGATAACCAGATCCACGCGACAACAAGAAGTCACGCGAGAAGCTACCAGTGCGAAAGACCAGATCCATGCGAGTCGCAGACCACGCGATAGACTGCTGCCGCGCGAAAGCTTGATCCACGCGAAAGGGATCTCGCGCGAGAACTCTATGTTTAGTATAAATAGCTAGTTTTCGTTTTGTAATTTAGCTTTTCATTCATTATCATTGTATCTGTGCGAAATCGCACAAGACCTTTTATAGGTTTCGTTTATCAATCAAATATCATCTTTAGTGATTCAATTCATTCTTCTTCTACTCCAATCTTGTTTATATTCCGCGTTCACAAGATTGAGATCGTGTGTTACTGATCTTTGGGAGTTTTCAGAGGTTTTACAATTGGTATCAGAGCAAGGTGTTGCTCTTGATACAACGGATCATTATTCCGCGATCTTCCGTTCGAGGACGTTAAACAAGATCAAAAGTTGTCGACCGCACACCAAGTGTTTGTGGAAATGCTCAAGAGACTTTGTTGCATGATTTTATGAAGATTTGAAGCTCAAAAGTTGCTGCATCAAAGTCAATTATCGAAGTGTGCGAGAACCTTTATTGAGAAAGGTTTATTCATCAATTCCGCTGATGCGAGAACCTTCACTCGAAAGGTTTTTGTTGAAGAATGAAGACCTCAAAACTATAGCATAATCCAAGGGGGAGATTGTAAGGATCAAACATTTGGATTACACTATAGTTTAGAGATGGACAATTTGGAACACGAGGAAGCTGCATGCAAGCATGCGACAGAAAGCAGTTTCGCATGCATGCGAAAAATGCATGCATGCGAACAACAGACAAGCGAGTCGCGTATGCATGCGAAAGGCATGCGAGTCGCACAGCCAAGCGAAATGTGATGCGAATCGCATGCATGATGCGAATAACATGCATGCGAAATCTCCATGCGAAAACTTACAGACATGTATATATTTGTACATACGATTTCAGTTTTAGGTGTGCTTCAATTTACCAAAAGTTAGTCTAGATAGTTTTGTGTTTTCTCTGTTTATTTCGCTCAATTGAGCAGATCACCGTTGTGTGATTTTCCACCCTCGGGTGAGATCGATCTTGTATCGATTATCATTGTAATCGTTCTTCATTGAATAAACATTTCAATTACAATGATTTGGTTATAAACTTTGAAAACACCTTGTTATCTAGATTGCTTTGAAGTTGATTGTTCACCCGTCTTCGCAAGATATCAAGTGCAACAAGCAAATGAAGCGAGATCGATCGGATCCTGGACTTTACACAAAATAAAAAAATAAATGAAAACAGTAAAATTTTAAGCTCTAATAAATATATAAGTAAATATAAATAAAAAGACTGACTTAAAAAGTTAACTATTATTAAGTATTTGACGTATTAAAAAAATAAATTTGAGTACGGTACCATAATATTCTGTATGCATTGATTTAGTTATAGATATAACTTAAAAAAGATAAAACTTAAATTATTTAGAGGTAAATATCAAATATACTCTTATCTTATTTTAAATAACCCTTTGGTGTTCATATTCCAAGCTTGGTTATAAATTTTACAGTTGTGTATATAAAAAAAACCATGTTAACATTCTTTTATTACTCAAACTTAAGTTTGTCTTTTTTAATTAAAATCAAAATCACAATCATATGGAGGTACCGTCTGAAAAACATTATTGTCACTTTAAAAGTTATACATAAATTTCTATATACTTATAAAAATTCATTATATTCCGGTGATTCCAGTATCACAAATGTACAGTAGCGGATCTAAAATAAAAGTTCAGGGGTAACGTAACATTTTTTACTGTATATTTATTTTAATAAAAGAAAAAAATACGATAATAAAGGGATTCGAAAGAAGATCATTCAAATTAAATTTATTTGGGATTGAAGGAATTGATCCCGAAAGAATTAAAACCGAAGGAGTAGCTGACCCAACATACACTAGTTGGTTGCATATCATTATCATTATTAGAATCGATATCCTAATCCTAAAATTTTCTTTTAAAAAGTTCAATAAGAACTTGTTTTTTCATCTTTTAAAACTCTAATTTTGTAACAAATAACACAAAAAATTACAAATTAAATTTGCAACTAACATAATTCAAATCCTAAATTGCAATATCAAATGCCTACTTAATCTTTCAAATCCATACTTTATATACCTAATTTCATAAGTCTAAATATTAGAAATTGAGCCAAATAATCATTAACCAATATCCTCCTTTTGAAATCTTTCAAATCACTAATTTGTATAACATACAACACTTAAATATTAGAAATTAAACAACATAAACTCTAAATCCTAATTTCTTAGTGTAATAGAGAAAAAACTAGAAATTGTTACCTTAAAGTGGGCGGTGGCAAGGGCCGCCGCAGCAAGCAACCGGTCGACGGTGCTCGGCCGATGTGCCGGACAACCGACAGTTCAAGGCCTCAGCTGCAGAGGGGTGGTCGGCAGGTGTGCGTGGAGGGTGGTATGGGAAGCGTCGATGGCCGATGGGTTTATTTTTTCTTTTAAGTATTATATTTGATTTTTTATTTGGACTAATTATTTATTAGTTTTGTGCTTTTTTAAATTGGTTGATGTTTTTCGGCTTAATTGTTACTTTGGGCTTTTTGGTTATTATTTTATTGGATCATTGCGTATTTCGAGCTTATTACTTATTTATGTTTTTATAAAATGTAATGTTTTTTATAACATATTGGACTTTTTTATAAAATATAAAACTTTCTATGAAGTGTTGAGTTTAAAAAAAATTTAGGGGTAAATTAAAATATTATCAGCAGTAAAGTATGTAAAACTCAGTAATTCACAAGAACAATAAACCAAGATCTCAATCTCAAGAATGCGAAATGTAATTGAGATTGGAAGAAAAATAACAAAAGATCAAAATTATTCAATTGATAATCTGATGATTACAATCTAGTGCAAACTGCACCGAGTAATTACAATGTGAAATTAGAACTATGGAACTACTCTACAAAAGCGAAAAATACATATTTATACTAAACACACCTGTTCTCGCGTGACAAGGCATTTCGCGCGGTTCATCCTTTCGCGCGACTTCTCTTACTCGCGTGACTTCTTGTTTCGCTTGATATCTTCAATTCGCAACTTGATCAGCACCATCTTTATTCAGCGTTAGTTGTTTTGTCGAGCCTTATATAGTCTTCTACAATCTCCCCCTAGGCTCGGTGAAACAATCCTAGTCAAAATCGACATTAGCTTTCTTGCATGTTCCGGAATATGCATACCACTTATTCCTTAGGATTCGATCTGTCATCCAAACATACTGGCAAGATAGAAAGTAAACAGACTCGTCAGCTAAGATAGGGCAATGTAGCAGCTTATTCAAGTCATCTTTGCCAAACTTTATTAAGTCAGCTGGATCAATAATTCTGTATGATCTATCAACACATTTGATCACAGCCTGACCTGAATCCTTTTCACAACTCCAAGAAAATAAATTGCTTAAAAGAATTTGAAGAAACGGGAGCATGAACTGGAACTTACCTGATAGAAAAATAAAATAAAATAATAACAACAAAGAAAAACAAACATGAATAAAGAATCAAAATCAGATTTATTTATTAACAAAAATTTTCTTTTAGAATTTTCATAATGAGATCATATAGTTCTTTGTCAAGTCAAAACTCTATCCAAAACAAACATACCCAGTGTATCCCACTGAAAAGCAGGGTCTGGAAAGACTCTGTCCAGCTTTATTTAAAAGAAACTGGATAAGTTGATTGTCAATATATTTTGTCCATTTTAAACTTATACTTCAGACTTTACTCAGAAAACATAACGAGTGATTTATCATGCTTTGGGTGATTTTATATAAATTCAGTGGATCCCACAATCAGAACTCTTGTGAAATACTTATTAGTCTTTAAGACACTGTTGAGATTTCAAGTCATCCCAAATTGACTTAAACCATGCATTGTTGATCAGTGATACCATTTGTTTATTCCTAAAATATATCTATTTAAGCATAACTAGCCTGAGAAATATATCTTAATACAGAATATTAACAAGTTTAAGGACTTACAAACAACCATCCGGACTTACGTCTGCCCTCTCAAGATGTTTAGGACTTACAAGCCATCCGGACTTACATGCTCCATCTTTTGATTTTGCCTTCTTTGTTCAGAAAATATTCTCAAAGTAGAAAATATATATACCATATATTATGTATGTCTTTAGACATATCTTTTGATTTGTGCTTTTTGGCATCTTATATCCTATATGGCCTTTTTGGCATCTTTTTGCTCATTTATTTCCTTTATATATATTTTATTTCTTTTTGCATGTCTTTTTGTATTTTCTTTTATATATATACATACTTATATATGATAACCACTGAATCAAACAATAACAGGTTTGAGTATGACAAGAAGATAACTCTCAGTCTGTTTTAGAACATTTTTGGTATTGTCACAGAATCCTGATATATTCCCCACTAAATTATATCAATTTACTTCAAGTTTAGTCACTCATATATGATCTTTTCTTTTCTGAAAGCAAAGCCTATTGACACATCAAACATGATCCAAGTCTATTTATATGTAAGCCTTTGAAAGTACTTAGTCTCTTTTTGAACTGTTTAATATCATTTCTCATTTAATCATGAAAATTCATTTTTATTAATCCAATCTTGACTCCCCCTAAGACCAAAAATATTTTTCAAAGCGTATTTTCAAATTTCTCCGTTATATGACAGAACATTTTGAAGTAGAGATAAATTTCCAGTCATATGTCTTGAACAACCGTTGTCTACATGCCATAAGTTTTCTATGATCTTTTGCGGTGTTCCTGCATAAGTAAGAGAATTACTTAGTCTTTGGTACCCGTTCTGTGTTGCTTTCAGGCAAAATGATTTGAGATTGTTGTATTTGCTTTGCACATCAAAAGTATCTTTAACACTTCTCAATTGAATTTTGTTTCTTAAATCATTTTTCAAATACTTGTTTTTTTCGACATCGTTAGCATATACAAATTTTGTTTTAGATGGTTTTGAAAATTTTCCACGAGTGAAAAACAATTTTCTATTGTGAAAAACAGAATTATGAAATCGTTGTCTGCTTGGTGATTTTTGTCGATAAGGATAATTATTTGCAAGATGATTTATGTTTTCACACTGATAATATTTCCGTTGTTTTGTGTGGAAAACAAACTGTGGATGACAATTATAAAAATTGTCATAAAAACCAAAATCAGATTGACATTTTGGTTTAACTTTCTGCACAGTCTCTCGAATCTTTACTTCATTGTATAATTGCTTGTTCATCTTAGACAGATTCGAGGAAATTGGTGATTTATGAACACTTGTAATGTGAGGTTTATCTGCTTTGGTTGTTTGAACGGATGATGCTGGAATTGGACCAGGCTTTTGAAGTTTTAGAATTGATGAAGAAGGACCAGTCTTTTGCACATCTGGGCTACACATATCTTATTTCACAGGATTAGCCTTCTGATGAAGTTTATTTTTAAAGAATCAAAATTCGTTTCTTTAAAAATATAATCTTCATCTTCAATTAAACTTTTAGAAACAAATCTGTTTTTAAAATCTTTTTCTATATTAACTTTACGATTAATCTTTTGACTTTCATTCAAATTACAGTTGATATTTGGTTTTGTTTCATTTAAATCAATATTCTTTTCATTCCTCAATGAAGTTTGATTACAATCAGATTTGAAATCGTTTACATTTTTATTTTTCAAACTCTCTCTCTCTCAATCTCACAATCACTATCACTTTCCCACTCTTCAACCAAACCATCCACCTTCAAATTATCTGCACAAAAATTTTCAGTTGATTATTTAGTTTTTGTTATTATGATAGGATCAACAGTCAAATTTATTTTGACTGAAGGTTTTAAGTCTGAGGAAGGTGAAAAACCTATCCCATAACTCATATCACAATCAGAAATGACATCAGACGAAGGCAAACATGAATAATCATGATTGATTGGTGGAGCGATGTTTGAAAATCCAACCCCATATTTTTCTCCTTTTATCTTCTGAGTCATTTAAGATTTGATAATACCTTCAACCATGTTTGATAAAAGTTCAAACTTTTCAACAGTCAATTTAGCCAAGGCTAGTTCACTGTTGAGTCGATTGATTTCCAAGGCGAGTTCATTATTTCTGTTAGTCAAATCATTATTTGTACATTCTTTATCATGAAGATTTAATTGTAAGTTGTACACCGTTTTATTTAGACCTTCAAGTTTTTCTTTAAAAATATTTTCATTTGACTTGTGTTTTCGAGATTGATATTGAAGTTTTTCAACTTCCATTATCAAGTTCTCATTATGAACTCTGTACCTTTGAACTTTATCAATACATATATTTGTGCATAAATCGTCATATACCTTTGATTCTGAGCTTCCTCCTTCTGATTCTTCAATATTCTTCATAATAAATGCTTTCATTGCATCAACATGTTCTTTCACTGGAGCAACATCGACAGTGTTTGAATCTTCAAACTTGCATTTGACTGGAAGCTCAACAGTGTTCTCTTCTATTTCATCTTCTCAACAACCTTCTTAACAAACACACCATCTAATAAATCATCTGATACAAACTCAGCAAACAAATTCTCATCCTCCTCTGGTTTAGTAACAATTTGAGCAACCAAAGCTGTAGATAGCTTTAATTCAAGTGCTTCCATCTGATCTGACCAATCATACTCAGCACATGTTGTTGAAGACATGTTGTTGAAATAAACCAAGTTTCTTCCAAACAGACTACTCGTGCGAAAACCCAAACCGCGCGACAAACCCTTTCGCGCGAAAAGCTGACTCGTGTGAGATCCCAACTTTTCAACCACGTGAAATCGCGTGAAAAGCACACTAACTGTGTGTGCGAAAAGTGTGTTTTCGCGTGCGAAAAGTTCAGAAACTTTCACACACAAACAACTTTTCAAGTGTGAATTTTAACGAATTTTCACCTCAGATTCACTGATTAGTTCCACTTTGGTTCATTTTAATTCAATTTTATCAATTTTCGTTCACTTTTGAGTTCAAATTTGATTAAAATTCAATCAAAGTTTATTAATTCAGTCCAAAGTAATCAATATCTTCAAAATTTTGGCAGCACAACAGCACTAAACTGTAATCTCAAGTAACCAAATGTGAAAATCGCATGAAGAACATAGAAAATCGATCAAATTCTTCTCCAAATCTTGGTTCTAGAGCCAAATGCTCTGATACCAATTGTAAAACTCAGTAATTCCCAAGAACAATAAACCAAGATCTCAATCTCAAGAATGCGGAATGTAATTGAGATTGAAAGAAGAATAACAAAAGGTCAAAATGATTCAATTGATAATCTGATGATTACAATCTAGTGCAAACTGCATCGAGTAATTACAATGTGAAATTAGAACTATGGAACTACTCTACAAAAGCAAAAAATACATATTTATACTAAACACAACTGTTCTCGCGTGACAAGGCATTTCGCGCGGTTCATCCTTTCGCGTGACTTCTCTTACTCGCGTGACTTCTTGTTTCGCTTGACATCTTCAATTCACAACTTGATCAGCACCATCTTTATTCAGCGTTAGTTGTTTTACCGAGCCTTATATAGTCTTCTACAAAGTAAAATGTAAATTTTATTTTTTACATAAACCGTAACTTTTTATAATACCCGTTAAAAAACGAGGGATAGTGAAGGCTACCCCTCCAGTAAAGGTAGATCGGCCCGTGCCAATGTAAGTCCTCCGCTACATAAACTTAATGAATATACAAAATAATGTTATTATTTACTTTCAACCATATCTATTATTATATTGGTCTTTCACCTTTTGATTTAACTTCTACAATGCACTCCACCGAGTGTCTTGAAATAACCTCGAGTACCTATTGCAGAGAAACAATGCGATTGAAATACTACGACATGTATAAATACAGAAACTCATAAATAAACATATTAACTGTATTAACATACTAACAAAGTTCTAGAGTTACAAATATTAGATTTCACACTACAGACTAACAAAGTTAGTAGATTAGATAACTAGGTTAACGGATTTCAAATTGCAAATTTCAAATGAAAATAATAATAGTTTCCAAATTAATGATATGACATATTAATGAAATTTCAGATTTCCGATCTACGTGTTTATGGATCTCGGATGTACGTGTTAAAATTGATTTAAAATATCTCATTCTTATTATGTTAATGTAGTTAATATGTTAAAATTGATTCAACAAATGTATGAGAGACCACCGAGGTTTGATTCCTGCCCCACCCCCTAGTTAGTTTTAATTTACTCGTGCCTCTTTTTGTTTTTTTTTTTATTATTTTTTCTTTAAAATTTTATTTTGTTTTTTTATAATTATATCGGTCATGATATGTTGTTTTAATCTATATGTTTTTTGTTAGTTATTTTTTAAGTGCTTTTAATTTTCAGCGTGTAGTAGTTGTGTCATCTAGGTTATTTTTTTAACTCCTTTTTTCTTTTTGGTTTTTTGTTTGCATCGAGATGATAGCCATTACGATGTATTTTTAATTTTTATATCCGTGTTTTTAAATTCCGTCTCATTGTGGAGTATCCTGAGCAACGCACGTGGCCAAGCATATATTTAAAAACCTTTTAGGTTTTGAAAACTCATTTTTGAACGTTTGAATGATTATAACTTTGACATAATCGAATTACTAAAAGATGACTGTAATTAGGATGATGGTTAATCTTGTTTAACATCAGGTTAAAATTTGGGCTATATTAGTAGGGGGATTAGTCGCATGAAACAATATATTTCTTGCTTATTGTGTTCATGGAGGCAAATGTATCAGTGGGTGTGTGCAACGATACAAATAGATCATGTACTTAAGTCAATATTTAATTTACAGGTGTTTGTGCAACGAATATGGTAATCTATATGTTATTTACTAATAGAAAAATTGCATATATTACGTAAATTTATGATAAGTCTATAAATTCATACTCGACATGCATTATAGATGATATGTATGAATAAATTTTAAACTATGATAAGAATGACAAGAAACCAAATCTTTTTAAAGGACATTCATTATGCTCACAATGGAGTTTTAGTAGCGCTCAAATCCAACTATAAAATATACTACTACAACTATAATTGTGAATTTACCTTACACATGCATCATAGCTGCCAACATACTAGATATCTTAAATAATCTCTTTGCTATATTCTAACAAAGTATCACGTAAGAGAATGGTCACGAATAAGATGATCAATTACTTAAAGGCCATAGTTAATTGCTTCTGCAATAAACAACTGTAAATTTGATACAATCCTTCTTTATAACGACTAAAATAAAGCATCCATAGGGAGACACCGGGTCAAATAGTACCTTTATGAAGAAAATAGTTCAATTAAGTTGTAAGTTCTTGCATTCTAATAGAGGCTAAATAAGGAATATATCGATTTCAATATAAAATTTTCTATCAACAATCACAACTTCTAAAAGGTATACTAACTTAGTATCACAAATTTTGAGATGTTAGCAAAATTTTACTAATATAAAAACAACTAGTCCTAGAATCAAATCACTCAAGAATGATTTTATCAGGATAATATGTGTCACCACTTCAGGTTTACTGCTTTCTTAGCTGATAAAAGCTTCACCACAAGTTTTAAGTGCTTTGTCTTTGATAGAATTTGAATAATTCTCAACTTGTTTATTCTCATTAATCTTAATAATACTTATAGATACATTATTTACGTTGAGCACCCTACACAATCATAATAAATACACACGTCTATCTACTATTCTAATATACCCCCTCACTCTAAGTAGGAGGAGCACGGATGCTTAGACTGTTTCGAAAATCATTGAAAAAAACTCGAGGTAACCCCTTGGTAAATATGTCCGCTAACTGGTAACGTGAAGGCATGTGTAGGATACGAACTTGACCCCGTTGAACATGTTCTCTAACAAAATGTATATATCTCAATAGTTTGGTGCGTTGATGTTGAATTTGGTTGCTGGACATATAATGGCACTTATATTGTCGCAATAAACAATAGAAGTGTGAGTAGGCGGGCGACCCAATTCAAGTAGTAAGTTGCGCAACCAACAAATCTCAGCAACAACGTTTGCAACTCCTCGGTACTCAGCTTCTGCACTAGATCTGGATATGGTAGTCTGACGTTTGGTAGCCTGCACTAGATCCGGACAACCAGCCCAATCTGCATCTGTGTATGAAACTAATGAAGTGTTCGAACTGCGACTCATAAACAGACCCATGGATAGTGTTCCTTTAATGTAACGCAGGATTCATTTTAAAGCATGAAAATGTGACAGAGTTGGCGCATGCATATGCATGCATATTTGCTGGATGACATAAGATATATCAGGTCTAGTGAAGGTAAGATACTGAAGAGCACCTGCTAAACTTCTGTAAAGAGTCGGATCATCAAATAGAGGGCCAGAATTGGCGCTCAGTTTACCAGCAGTGTCAACCGGGGTGTGAACTGGGTTACAATTAGACATGTGAGCACATTCCAGAATTTCCTGAGCATATTTTTGTTGAGATAGAAAGAGACCATCTGGTGTTCTAGTCACAGCAATACCCAAGAAGTAGTTCAGGGGTCCAAGATCTTTCATAGCAAATTTTGAGGAGAGATGAGCCATTATCTTCGTTCTGAGAGCAGGACAGAGGTCGTGAGAATAATATCATCAACGTATAGAAGTAAATACGTTGTGTCCATGCCATGTCTATAAATGAATAGTGAATGATCATAGGAACTGTGCCTAAACCCGAGAGTAGTAACAAAATCAGTGAATCTTTGGTACCATGCTCGTGGAGTCTATTTTAGACCATACAAAGATTTCTTGAGTCTGCATACATAGTTTGGAAAAGATGGATATTTGAATCCAACAGGTTGATGCATAAAAACTGTTTCTGACAAGTTGTCATGCAGAAAAGCATTCTTGACATCCAATTGATCGATATGCCACCCATTTGTTAAAGCAAGACTCAGAACTGTTCTTATTGTTACCGGTTTGACAACCGGACTGTATGTCTCATGACAATCCACCTCGACCTGTTGAGACCTGCCATCACAAACTAAACACGCTTTGTAGCGCTCCAAGGAACCATCAGATTTTAATCTATGCTTAAAAATCCACATGCATCTAATAATATTTACCCCCTGAGGACGTGGTACAAGATCCCAAGTCTTATTGTCAATAAGAGCTTTGAATTCATTAGTAATGGCACGGGTCCAAATAGGATTATTTAAGGCTGCTTGTGGGTTACGAGGAATTGGTTCTAGAGTTGTGGATGTATGCAAATTAAGATGGTTTTGGGCTTGACAATGGCCTCCATACGTCATGGTTCTAATGGGTGGTGGAGGTGGCGGGTTTGGTGGTGATGGTGGGTTTGGTGGTGAGGGCGGGTTTGGTGGTAACGGTAGGTTAGGTGGTGAGGTGGGTGATGTGCTGGCCGAGGGGGACGGTGGAGGGGAGATTGGTGTGGTGGGTGTGGAGTCAGTCGATGTGGAGGTGGTGGGTGATGTTGGATTGGATCCATTTGGGTTCACTGTGAGAGGCGTTCTAGAAGCAGAGGAAGTGTGAGAAAGAGAGTCAACGTGTTGCCAAATAGATGGGTGTAAGTCGGAAGAGAGGTTTGAATTAGGAAAAGAATAGAATGGAGGGAGTGTGATGACTAGAGAAAGGAAAAATGGTTTCATCAAAAATGACATGTCTTGAAATAAAAATTTTACGAGTTGAGAGTTCATAACATTTGTAACCAGGATGAGTTGACGGGTATCCTAAAAAGACACAAGGTGAAGAGCGTGGTTGAAGTTTGTTAATGGTGGTAGAGGGAAGAAGAGGATAGAAAAGATAGCCAAAGACCCGAAGATGTGAGTAGGAACGGTGTTTGAGATAGAGAAGAGAAGTTGGTGATTGATTATTTTTAGTTTTGCTTGGTAAAATATTTAAAAGAAAAGTTGTCATTTGTAAGGCGTGGTGCCAAAAAGAAAGAGGTAGAGAAGCATGAGTTAATAAGGTGCGAATGATATTGTTTATGGACCATATTTTACGTTCTGCTTTACCATTTTGTGAAGAAGTATGTGGACATGAGAATCTGAAAGACATGCCATTTTGGTGACAAAACTCATGAAATGATTTATTGTTATATTCTGTTCCATTGTCACACTGAAAGGTTTTAATTTGTCTTTCAAATTGTATGTTAATATATGTATGAAAATTTCTGAAGATTTGAAACACACTGGATTTATTTGCTAAAGGAAATGTCCACAAAAAATTGGTGTAATCATCAAGCAAAACAATATAATAACGATGACCTCCTGAACTCAAGGCAGGAGATATCCATAAATCACTGTGAATAATATCAAAAGGAAACTGAGTACTTGACAAAGAATCATTAAAAGGCAGTTTAATATGTTTCCCAACACACAAGATTGACAAATATGTTTGCTAGAAAAAGAACCAATAGAAAGTAAACTTTGTTTATTCAAGACATGTAATAATCTGTGCCAGGATGGCCTAAGCGTTTGTGCCACAGATCTTGAGAAATAGCTGCAAAGGTAGATGGTGATGAAAGCTTGGAAGGTAAAGAGAGTGGATAAAGATCTCCGGTGTTGTCACATCGGAGGAATGGAGTCCGCGTCTGGAAGTCCTTCACAGTGAAATCAAATGGATCAAATTCAATAGTTATACAATTGTCGGTTGTTAAACGACGTACGGACAAAAGGTTTTTAATTAAATTTGATGCATGAAGGACACGGTTTAGTTTTAAAGGTGGATAAGGTGGTTGTAAAGTGGTGTTACCCGTCCCCTGAATAGGTATTTGGAACCCGTTTCCCACGACAATAGAATGTGCAAAGTTATTGTTGATATAAGATGGAATTGTACCTGAGTTGTTTGTCATGTGGTTTGTTGCACCCGTATCCATGTACCATTGAGTGTCCGGGTTCAAGGTCATTATGTGTAATGCCTGTTCAATGTTGGTAGGCACATAATAATCAGTAGCATGGTATGCTTGAGGTGGCGGTGGATAAAGAACACCAGGGCCAGCGTTGTTTGGTGGACGAGGGCTAGTGGAACACGGGCTCGGGTTTGTTGGGTACGGGCAGGGAGGGGTGGGCCATGGAGTTTGCGGATGTTGTGGATAGTAGGAGGGAAAATTGTAGTTGTAGTGGTAAAAACCACCACGTCTGCCCCCGTGAGAACGACCTCTGCCGCGACACCCCTGGCTTCGCGGCCTCGACTGCCCCTTGCTGTCAGGTCATAGTGGTAGCGGGTGTTGGTGTATTGGTTGTTGTCATAGGTGGTTTGAGAGGGTGTTGGTGAGTTGGTGGAGGGGGAAGTTTGAGTTGGGTGAGTTTTGGTGGTGTTGGTGTGTAAAGCGGTGGCTGGTTTTTTATTGTTTTTACGGGTTTCTTCAAGTATGAGCTTGGAACGGGTTTCATAAAAGTCGAGGAGAGGGTTCATTTGTTGTAGATGAGCCGTAACACTATCATAACTCTCGTTTAGGCCTGTAATAATCTGCAAAACAAGTTGATGATTAGTAAGAGGATGACCAATGTTTATTAGTTGATCCGAGATGGTCTTGAGGGCTTGGCAATATGTAGTGATATTGGGGAAGTCATCAAGCTTGGTATTTGTAAACTTTTGTTATAGGTAAATGGCCCGAGTATGTTTGTTGTCCTAAAAAATATTGGCTAGAGCAGTCCACGCTTGGGCAGCCGTGGAGTCATCGGAGAGAATGGTCTCAAGCAGATCGGTACTGATGTTTCCATAAATCCAGTTGCACACAATTGCATCTAGCCGATCCCATTCATCATCATCCGGATTGGTGGCCACGGTTTTGGAGCTTGTTGGTTTGGTTGAAGGTATGATGTGATGTAAACTTGATTAGCATGCAGTGTTTCTTGAAACACTCTCTCCATGTTAGGTAGTTGCCTTGTTCAGAGTCAAGGGTGACTTGAACACATGTTTTAATGTTGGTGATGGTGGTTGCTGGATGGACTTTATCAGATTTGGGGGGTGTTGTTTCAACCATGATGGTGTGGTAGTGTAGGGTTTTACGAGAGAAGATAGGGAGAAGGTGATCGGCGGCCGATGGGTGGTAGGGGGAGAAAGAGAAGATTAGGGTTTTGATAATTTTAGGTTATCAGAGAGAGGCTCTGATACCATGATAGAATTTGAATAATTCTCAACTTGATAATTCTCATTAATCTTCATAATACTTATAGATACATTATTTACGTTGAGCACCCTACACAATCATAATAAATACACACGTCTATCTACTATTCTAATAGTCTTATCTTCCATATTCACCTTTAAATTCGAGATGATCTTTTCTTATGTATCTAAGTTCATGAAAGTTATTGCTATGTGTGGAGGGAATTTGTGCATTTTGAGCTTTTTTATCATTCTTTTTTGCATTTGTAGCAAACAATTGGTCTCAAACTACACTATCTTTGAGTGTTTCTTTTCACATGCTCTATGGTGCCATGATTCACTGTGATTGCTAGATTTCTTAGTGAAACTTGTAAAGTTTGGGTTATTTGATGAAGCACTACAAGAGTCAAATTTTATAATTTGATTTCATATTCTCTTTCTAGCCAATTGATAATCCCATCCAAAGTTTGATATTTAAGGGATGATGAAACTTTGTAGGTTTACAGTCATGAAGTCTTTATAAGAACACCTAACATTTTGGTTCAAAATTGTTAACCAATTGGGTGTTTCCTTCTTTACTCTAGGGAGATTATTTTAGTTCCAACCGATTAGTTTTTATTTAGAAACTCTTCTTTAATTGTTATTCCTTAGTATTTATTTCACATTCAAGATAAAAATTTCAATTATTGTTTCAGGCTTTTGATCTATTTAAATAATCTTATTGTGTTGCAAAGAACCAAGAGAATCAACAGAAAATATAGCGTGTGAAATGTATGTCTAGGTTAAAAGTTTTATTTAATTCAAATAATTTGAATTGTACATGTGTAGGCATCTATTTTTTTGTTACATACATATATAAAATGTAAATTTGAATAATCATTATGAAAATACACGTATATGTGAATAGAAATCAGTTGATTAGTATGAAAGTTTGACCGGTTCAACCAGTCTGATTTTCTTGTCGAATTGCCTGTTTGACCGGTTCAAGCAGTCCGACCATCGGTTCAATGTCAAAACGGTTTTTTAATTACGCGTCTACCTTTTTTCGCTCCACGTATCAAACTCTCAATTCATGTGTGGTAGACAAAAAGAAAGAAGAACAAGACTTGAAGAAATAGAGAGAGATAGGTGAAGGCGGTGATTGAGAGATCGAGGAGAAAGAGTGTGGAGGCTTCTGATATGATGATGGCCTCCAGCCACGGCCTTAACCGACTACAGTGATCTCCCCTGTGGCAAGGTAAGTGCATGTTTGGGATTGCTTTTGAAAAGCAACTTATGACTTTTGGAGGGGTAAAAAGACAGAAATACCCCTCCAGAAGTCACTAGAAGTTACAAATTGTAACTTCTAGTGACTTCTGGAGGGGTATTTCTGTCTTTTTACCCCTTCAAAGGTCATAAGTTGCTTTTGAAAAGCAATCCCAAACACCCCCTAAGAGTATCAATCGTAGATCTGCTGATTTAAAGTTCATGTGTTTGATTCATCTATTTGATGTGCTGTTAATTATCACGTATATTTTTAATATAATATTTAATTTAATATGATATATAATGACCCTCCATATTATATTGCAGGGCTTTGAGAAAATCAACATAAGAGAAAAGACAACATAGAGAAGCTAAATGTTTAAATGCTTGCTTTATCTAGAAAATGAATACTGAAATCTTCCAGATGTATATATAAATATAAGGTTTTATGTAATTCTACGTAATATTTATTTATTTTAAAAAACTGCAATAGATGACGCGCATTGCGCGTTATCTTTGGGGTCAGATGACGCGCAATAAGTGTCAAGAAAGGGGTAATCATAAAATAAAGATGGCACGCATCCACGCGTCATCTCTTTATGACGCGCGAAAGATGACGTGCATTTTATGACGGACAATAGATGACGTGCATTGCGCGTCGTAAATTTAGCTGCATTATAAAATATATATTTTTGATTATAAATTTACCTACACTTTTATAAAATTACAAATCAATAATTGTCGAATAAGATCAAATCAAATTCATTTAATTAAATACTAACAAAAATTGTTAAATTGTTTCAACTTCACTTGCAAATACATAATACTCTAAGTTCATTGTCTAATGTAACCAGACTTAAACATAAATAAAATTTGTAACATAACGCGACCACTCTTCCGGAATAGGATCCAAATTAGTATCATTGTATTCGGCTCCACCACCTCAAACCTAAGAAAAAACCAAAATCACCCAATGAACTTGTGAATTTTGACCATTCAAATGAACTAACAACCTCTGTTTTAACAAAAATCACCCAAAATTCCAAATCCCACCCAAAATTGTTAGTACGACAAAACCAAGTTTACGAATGACTTTAAATTCACTAGCCTTTTTATGCAAATTGGTTTATATAGAAACTAACACAATAAGAGAATACAAGATTTCAACAAGGCTAGTTCTATAATATTAATAAAGGAATGGAATGAATAGTGGATTTTCATTTCTTTAAATTTAGCCACAAGGGTTTTGATGTTTGCATATTACCCCCTTGTCCTCATTTTGTTTAAAGGCCTAGAAAGAGGGTTTGAGGGTTTAACCCTCCCATTTGATTCGAGCGAGAGAGAGAGAGGGCGACGGCTGTGGCTCCGCCCACCGCCCACCGCCCACCACCGACCGCCAAGTACGAGGGTCTATGTCGTTGGTGGCGTCTCCGGTGGAGCCGTGTATCGCCGCTACTGTGGATGGTCGTTCGTATCTAAATCGGCCCAGATCTGCCGCCTTCGATGCCGCCGGTGGTCGGACGACCGCCTTTGGTGGCGTCAACACCTCCCTCAGGTCTCTTTTGGTGTTGATGGCATTGTTTCGACAGCGGTTGTTGCCTTCTTCTCTCCTTGTCTCTCCAAAACCTATTTAGGGTTTTCAGAACTCTGTTTTGTTGTTTTTATTGTTCGTTGTCAGTGTTGATGATTTGGTCTCCTTGCAGCGTGGAACCTCGGTCATCATCACCGGGAGCTGCTGAATCTGAAACTCTGGTCTCGACCGTTTGTCCTTTATTTGGGTAAGTTAAGGTCGTTTGGTCGGTGATGACGAGGGGTCCCTCATCTGAGACTTGCTATTCTTTGGTTGGTGAAAAGTCGATGATGATGCCGGTTTTCGCATCTAAGACTTCGTTGGTTTTCATGCGGTTGGGCTGGTTTTTTGAAAGATTCATGTCGATGACGATGACCTGGCTCGTCTGAAACCGAACTTGAGCTCTTGTCACTTGATAGTCTGTTCTAAGTTTGTATTTGATTAATGGTTTTACTGGCCAGTGGAACATACATACGTCGATGATTGTGATATCTCTTATGAAACTGACTATGAGTTTGGTTGTTGGAAAATACGCATGTCGATCTCATCTGAAACTGAGCTTGAGCTCATTTCAGTCGATGGTTTGTTCTGACAGCCAACTTTTGTCACAATGACGATGACATTTTGGTCTTCTGGGGTAGGGCATGTGTTCATATGAGATGATGATTCTGTTGGGTATATTGTTTGGTGCATCATGTGTTCTTTGACATGTTGATATGCTTATTCGGATGACCTATATACCAAAAAACTTGGTCTGCAGTTTGTTTTCTTCGATTTGTTATTTGACTACAAAGGTTTTGATGTGCGCATATTACCCCGCCCTCATTCTTTCTATATATTAATAAAGGAATGGAATTTGACTGCAAGCGTTTTGATGTTTGTAGCAGAAAAAGAGGGTGACTTGTTTCGCCTCTAATCAGTTACAATTTTCATTACAGTTAAAGGCGATGATGATAAATAAGTAGAAGTGACTTCGTTGTTCTGGCGCGGCAAATGACAATTTGCAGCCACAACGAGCCGCACATTCAGAGCCTTATGATCACCACTGTGTGGTAAGAGGCGCAACGCGCCGTTGGTTATATACCTAGTAAGAGTATATATATGAGTAAGTAAAACGACCAAATCAAGTGAGAGCGCATGAGTTTTTAAAAGAAAGGAGTACAATTTTTGAAAATTTCAGAATACTTTAAAATCAACCTTTTATGCAAATACATTTATATAGAAACTAATACACTGAGAGAATAAAAGATTTAGCAAGGCTAGTAAAAAGTATATATGAGTAAATAAAACGACCAAACCAAGTGAGAGCGCATGAGTTTTTAAAAGAAAGATAGCAATTTTTTTTAAAAATTACGAATAACTTTAAAATCACTAGGCTTTTATGCAAATAGATTTATGACCATGACTTCAAAAACACTAGGCTTTGATGCAAATAGATTTATGTTACTAAAACCTAATCATCCAAGATGGCTCTATGGAAAGAGCGGCAGTATTACTGCAACACACAAATGAGACCTAAATCAAAGAACACCTAAACCCATAACAGAAAATAAATTTTCAAACCACTTTATACGGTTAACAAGTGCATACCCTTACTAAACTTAATAATCAAAGACAGATTATCATAGCAAAGAGAATCAGAAACATACAAATGGGGCCTAAATGTGTTTTCTCTGCAAAGTAGATATAATCTTATGGTGTTACAGACTTATACATGCGTGCATTAGAACAACATGGACCCGATTCGACCCGTATCTCTTGATAACACCACGAACCTCCATAATCGAAGGCAGCGTGATAACATAAGACCCTTGAGAGTCTCCTCCAGCGAAAACAGGAGCATCCCTAGGAACAGCAGACAACGCCTGCAGCTGACCATGTGAAACATTCTCCAAAGAGAGATAATTGAGGCCACCTGAATCACCGAGTAATGGTGCCGATTCTCCGTCTGCCTGATAACAGAAGGGA
This sequence comes from Flaveria linearis, assembly GCA_024085815.1. Lineage (NCBI taxonomy): Eukaryota > Viridiplantae > Streptophyta > Magnoliopsida > Asterales > Asteraceae > Flaveria > Flaveria linearis. The sequence continues at coordinate 5,922,091 of CM044017.1, read as the reverse complement.
ATGCAGAGATTCATACGGCCCCATCGGAGAGGACCTCCGTCTCAGCTCCGGCGACGGCAGCGGGATCCGGATAATTGACGGGGTCATCCTCGACTTCAGGCTGCGTGTTGTACTGATCGAGGTCAACATCCTCTTCGTCTTCGTAATCGTCATCTTCCTCGTCATGATAGAGCTGGGGTTGGGGTCTAGGTTTCCGGGGCTTCTCTCCTCGCTTCTGTTTCCTCCACCTATTTTGTCTCTGAACGAAATCAAAATCAAATGAAATGAAAACACAATCAAATAAAGGGTGAAATTGAAATTGAAATTGAAATTGCAGACAGAATCAAAAGCTTAAAAGCACAAGTTCAATTACATGTATGAATAACCTTCAAAAAACCTAAAAAACAAACACAAAACAAATAAGCACAAAAATTGCCACACTAAAACATATATAAGATCCAAGAAATTCTACTTAAAACCCTAATTTACAACACATCCACAATCAACCACAATTTAGCAGTCGAACACAATGTAGCACCTGTGATGGGTGGAGTGAGTGACCGCGGCGGAGGGAGGCGGAGGGAGTAACTGCAGAGGCTGCAGGCCTGCACGAAGGGCCTGCGCGAAGGGCTGTAAGTGGTGGTCGACTGGTGGTGGCGGCTGCAGGCGATGCTCGGCTTGCGGTGGTCGGCTGTAGGCGGCGGCTGCAGGCGGTGGTCGCTTGTGGTGGGGCGATTGGGGGGAGGCGGTAGCGATTTGGGGGGAGGCGGTAGCGATTTGGGCGACTAGGGGGAGGGGTCACGATTTGGGCGGACGATTATAAGAGAAAGGGGGAGCCAATTAATATTGTAAGCCTTCAAATTTTAAAAGATGACGAACCAATTTAAAAGATAACGAACCAAGAACACACGCAAAAATGCGTGTCCTCTTTTTAAAAATATTTTAAAACATAACATATATTTTATTATACGCGTAAATACATGTCATCTTTTATCGCACGTTATTTATTGTGCGTCATTTATTAACAGTTTTCTAGTAGTGTTTTACCAACTCATTGTATTTTTTCCTTTTAGGATGATATTTCAAAAGTATTACAAGGGTTTTGTAGATCATGTCTGACCCCAAGAAGATCCATTTCACCCTGCTAAGAATGTATGAGCGGATCACCAACATAAATTGATTAATGAGCTTCTTGGAAATATGATCAGAAAGTTCAAGTATTCATGTATGGTGTCTTGATATGCTTATTTTTTCAATCTTTTTTTTCTTCTCGTTTAAGTGTTTAGTGCAGCCCATGCTTAGTACTTGGTATTAGTTAATGCTATGTCACTTAATTGGAAAATCTTAAGAATTTACCAAGTGTTTGATCAAAAGTCTAAAGATACAATATATTGTTTATAGGAAGTGCTCATGGATGGGTTGTTTATATTTGTTCCTTGATTTTCATAAGTGGAAATTTTATATTTTTCCAATGTTTTATGGCTTAATTGGATGTGTTACAGTTATGTAGTTTCAGGACACAAGAATTAGGATATTCAAGTAAAGGCTTAAGTAACTCTATAAACTTAATTAGCTAGTATTGATATTGTAAGACTATGGAGGTTGGATGTTTGGTGGGAGTCTAATAGGAGTAGAAAGACGGAGAAATAATTAAAGGTGAATGAGAAACAACTAGAAAAAGGAATGTTCGATCATTAAACTGCAAGAGAGCTGGGGTGACAAAAAGGTTGAATAGTGCAATCAATATACATTTTATGAACTACTAGGAAACACAAGTTAACACGGATAGGATTTCATCAAGAATTTTGAACTCCTTTGATTTTGAGGCTGAAGCATCGGACTCAACCTAGAGATCATCGGGAGATCAAGTTACGTGTTTCATACAAGTGGTTTGAGCATATTATGAAAATTTGTCATTAACAAAGGTTAGTACTTTTTTCCATTTAGGGGTATTGGAAAGGAGTAGATCATCCTATTTAGTTAGGAAATATATTGTCTGCAATCGAAAGTAGAAAGAGGTCTCAGTTGTTGAGGATAAAAGTTCCTTTAAGTGGTTTGGGATTATGACAGTAGACCTTTACCATATCGCAAATACAGTTGCAGCATGAGAGGGCTATTTTCAATATTATTTTGATCTTAAATGAACACTTAGGAGGTCATATGCATAATAATAGACTTTGAGCAACTTGAATTGACCGATTCCTGCTTTAGTTAAATTTTTAGATGTTATTTGACCCATTTGAGGTAAAATATAACCTAAAATGACGCATTCATAAGTAATACTTGAAATTACTACGTGTAGGATTGATTCGTAGATATCTTGGTATGCATTTTGGTTATTGAAGTAGCTACCAACCTAACAACTTTTTGTCTTTATCTAATATGTACCTATTTGCACTAACAAACTTAAGAGGTTAGCATAAAGATCTCAACTTACAATTTAAAAACAACTTATTCCATTTGAAACTTTACTAACGTGGTTTATAGATGTCATTTTTGGCAACAAAACATCAGAGAACAAGCTACAAATGTGCAAGAGTTTAGAAGCTGCTACTAGGAGAAAATGCAACAGATGTTTTCCTTTTATAAATATTTATGATACTATATGTATTTTATTTTATGTAACCACTGAGAAATAGTTCGAACACCAATTAAAATTCATTATGGATTGTGGTCAAACTTTCCCCGCGCAACGTACGGAAAGGAAAAACCTAATTATTATTATTATTACTGTGATATTTATTGTTAGGGGTATTTTAATAATTCTAAATCAACTTAACAGATCAAATTTAGCGGTCATCTACTTGAGGGTTTGTTACAGTTAGGCAAATAGTTAAGACCAAAAATTTAATTTGTTAAAAGTTGATATCAATCCTGCAAATGAGTATCACAAGGACCAACCATGTAAGTAAACTCTATTAACATACTAAAATTATTTATCAACAACAAAATTAGTCTCCAATACTGATTTGGTTTAAAAGTTTTCTTTAACATGTATTATAGTTCACACAATTTACTAGCAATGTGAATTTAAGCTTAACTGAAACACTGGGCCGATTACACTAATTAGTAAGAAGAACAAAATTAAAGAACCTAGTTTATATCTTCACTTAGTCAAATGTCTTTCCGATATGAGACCATGTTGTTTCATATAATTTTTTTGAGTAAATTACAAATTATTTTCTTTATTAATACATGAAATTACACTGTATGTCCTTTAGTTTCAATAATTACGCCATATGTCATTTTTTAATAAAAATCACACACATATTGTCTTTTACACTAAGCTCCATCCAAATTCACAATTAAGTCAGGCTTGTGAGGGGCATTTATGTAACTTGACAATTGGTAATTGATAAAGCATGGAGTAATTAAGACCTTAATAAATCATCTAACTACTATGCCCTATTTTTTCAAGAACGAGCAGTAGGTAACAAACCCTAAATATCAAAATGAAAGTGAAAATGAAGTATAGAAGTCTATATCACTACACATGAAGCTAAAAGCGAGAACGATGCCCCAACGTCATGGTGGATTCTACAGCTAGAGCGACGTCAACAACTGCAATTATCATTGTTAACTTGTGGCATCATGAATCCAGTGTCTTCCTCATCCCTCAGATTCAATCGAATTAAAGCACAACTTGACATCACTAAACCCATCGTCTTCCTTTTCTCCCATCGGATTAAATCTAACTGAAGCATAATTTGACATCACTATCATTAAAGTTTATAGACTACATAAGCAAATCAGTGCAACATAATCAATTACCTATGTTTGTAGTTGCTAATATAGTTGCTTTATTTTCATTGAATTCGTCTATTGCAATTGTTGTCTTATATAATGTAAAGGAAATGGTTCAATGATAATTGGTGTACTAAATATGGTTTTGCATATCTGAAAATTTAGATATCCTATAATTTGGATATCTGGATTTCGAATATACGAAATTTCCGATATTCATTTTTAAAAATTTTCGGATATTTGGATATCCGATTATCCGAAAACTTAATAATATTTTTTGTTATTTTTTTAAAAGTGTTAAACATTTTTTTTTTAGTTTGGGATTTGTTAGTGTATATTAGGACTTTTTCTTAATGTGTATTGTTTGTACATTATTTTTATAATTATTGCAAAAAAAAAAGTTTGGATATCTGAATCGCTATCCGTATCCGAAATTTCTGATATCCGAATTTCAAATACGGATAGTAATTTCTACTATGTAAAATTTCAGATATCCGACTTTGGACACCTAACATGAAGACGTCGGGAATGAAGTGATGTAAAAATATGTTTGACTCATTGTAGGCATGTAAAATACATAAAATTCCTCTCATGTGAATAACACATGTTTGACTTAACTATAAATTTGGATGAAAGTTACTCTAAAGGATGATATATGGGGATTGTCTTAAAAAGGACATTCCTTGTAATTATTAGAATAAATAACATGGCGTGCAATTCTATACATTAATAAAAGACACAATTTGTAATTTACTTAATTTTTTCAAAACTAAGAATCAATTTTTGAGAAGCCATGTGTATAACTATACGTTACGATATACAACTACTACAAGTTACGTATATGTAACTCATTTCATCATCATCTTTGTTCCTTGGGATTTAACTTAAAATATATATATGACCTTAAATAATAAGGTTCAATTTTAAGAAGCCATGTGATTGAGTAGATGTGGATTTCACGATTTTAATTATAAACATTGTTTTATTTGATCTATTCTCTGTGTTTATATGCATATGTATACATATATATTTGACACATTATAATTATGTAAGATTTAAAAAATCAATAAAAAAAAGAGAAACAAAATTATTGATATTTGATGATAATAAGATTAATATATTTTGTTTTATAGTTCAAAAATGAAAAAAAGAATATAAATAGAAAAGGAATAACCAGTAGCTTTGTTGCGTTTACTCATTCTAGTTTAGTATTTTTTGCTATCTAGCTCCCGGCTAGGTAGTAGTTTGATATAATAGGGCATATCTTGCTGTTAAAAAAATCAATATAGATATGGCGCACATAAATGTTTTAATCTATGTAGATTTTACGTTTTCTATGTTACTCCATATGTTTATTATTTTAAACGTTACAACTTCGGCCAATGCAATTCAATATCACATGTTTTTTATATTTTTTGGACACACTGAAAAATTAATTTTATTAAAATAAAGAAATAGAAATACGAAACATGAAAAATACTGGTTTAACATCTTTATTATACGTAAAAAATACAACAATTATCGTACAACATATGTAACTCTTATTTAACCTTTCTCAAGGCTATAATGTCCATCGTCTTGTAGAGTTGAAGGTCCAAAATAGACCCAAAATCAGCTCTTTTATTTAATTATTCCTTAACCCTGTAAGAATAAATAGAAACACAACCTGAAATTAATAAAATATAAATCGTTAAATGTTATGTGCATTTTAAAAGGTTTCATACATGAAAGTAATTACCTTAGACATGACGACGGTAAATCAATATTGAGGTGAACTGTAATAGTAGTGTGGTGATAGAGGAGGTGGGGACTTGTACATGTAATGTTCTTTTGGTGGTGGTGCTGACTTGTATTCATAATACTTCGTTGGTGGCGGAGACTTGTATTCATAATATATTTTGGTGGAGGTGGTGGTGACTTGTATTCATATTCTTTCTTTGGTGGTGGCGGTGGGGACTTGTATTCATAATCTTTCTTTGGGTGAGGAGGTGGTGACTTATATTCATATTCTTTCTTTGGTAGTGGCGGCGGTAATTTGTATTCATAATCTCCTTTGGGTGAGAAGGTGGTGACTTGTAGTCATATTCTTTCTTTGGCGGCGGTGATTTGTATTCATAATCTTCCTTTGGGTGAGGAGGTGGTGACTTGTATCATATTCTTTCTTTGCCGGTGGGGACTTGTATTCATAATTTTTCTTTGGGTGAGGAGGTGGTGACTTGTATTCATAATCTTCCTTTGGGTGAGGAAGTGGTGACTTGTATTCATGATCTTCCTTTGAGTGAGGAAGTGGTGGCTTGTATTCATATTCTTTCTTTGGCGGTGGTGGTGGGGACTTGTATTCATAATCTTTCTTTGCGTGAGGAAGTGGTGACTTGTATTCATATTCATTCTTTGGTGTTGGCGGTGGGCACTTGTATTTATAATCTTCCTTTGGGTGAGGAGGCGGCGACTTGTATTCATATTCGTTCTTTGGTGGTGGCAGTGGGGACTTGTATCCATAATCTTTTTTTTGGTGAGGAGGTGGTGACTTGTATTCATAGTATTTGTATGGAGGAGGAGGTGGGGACTTGCATTCATAATCTTCCTTTGGCGGTGGAGGTGGTGACTTGTATTCATAATCTTTATTTGGTGGTGGAGGTGGGTGCTTGTATTCATAATCTTTCTTTGGGTGAGGAGGCGGTGACTTGTATTCATAGTATTTCTTTGGAGGAGGAGGTGGAGACTTATACTCATAGTCTTCTTTCGGGTGAGAAGGTGGGGACTTGTATTCATAGTATTTCATTGGAGGAGGTGGAGACTTGTATTTATAATCTTCCTTTGGGTGAGGAGGTGGTGACTTGTATTCATAATCTTTATTTTGTGGTGGCGGTGAAGACTTGTATTCATAATCTTGTTTTGGGTGAGGAGGCTGTGACTTGTGTTCATAATCTTTTTTTGGTGGTGGAGGCGGGTACTTGTATTCATAATGCTCTTTTTGTGATGGAGATGAGTAGGGGTAGGGGTTAGTAGGCGGTGGTCAGTGAAGGCAAACTTAAGGAAATAATAACCACCATTAGTGTGATTAGAAGGGTGGCTATTTGAGGTATGTTCCATTTAGTTCCCATTTCTACTAAAGAACTGGATCCAAGTTATGATTTTAAGCAGGTCTTTCCATCCTTTATATAGGTAATACTCTTCCATATATGCCCTTTGAAATGTTAATAAATTACATTAGATTTTATTAAAGCAAACTTAAAGCACCAACTAAATTAATTAAAGAAAGGATAAAGTTATAAAATTATAATAAAATTTAAATATTATTCTAATAAAGTTGCTTAAACGTCTTTTCGAAATCGAACTCGTCAAACTCAATTGTAGAACTAGAAACTTTTAATTTAAAGGTTCTGATTTAGTAAGGTAAAGCAAGATGTAAATTTAGAAACATTCATATTCTAATCTTGTGAAATTTTTTGTAGATGATAAAATTTTATGAAATTTTTTATAGATGATAAAATTTTTATGAAATTTTAGTAAGATATATGAACCTTAGTTAATATTTAGTTGTTACCTTTTTCAAGTTTTCTTAACCGAAACAATTATGTAGTTTAGTTATAATTATTTAGTGACTTTCTTTTACCTTGCAATCACCTTTTTTCTATATTAAATACAAGTTTAGAAACACGTGTGTTACACGAGTTACATGTAAATATTAAATTAATAGTTACAATCAATATTTACAAATTATAAAATAATTTTTAACATAAGATATGATTGAAATTATGTATAATTAACTAACTTAAGTATTAGAACAATAACAACATTATTTTAAACTTTCGTCTTGAAAATCTTTTGTTATTATTTTTTTAAACAATGTCATTTTTTGGAAAAATTCTTTGTATTAAAAATTTTAATATTTCATAAATTTTTGTTTTTATAAAAATTATGTTTTTTTAATTTAAAAGAAACATGTTTTTTATTTATTAATAAAAATATGTTTTATAATTTGAAAAAGATGTATAATATATGTCATTAGTATTTAATATTATCATTTAAGTGTTAATTTGCCATGATAGTGACATGCGAAAAAATAGTTGTAAGAAAATGACAAATTTCAAAGATTATTTGCTTTATTCAAGAAATATAAAAATCATAATCAGTAAATAATAATCAAGTTCATATTTTGATGAGGTCACTTAATTTTAAAAGTTTTAATATTTATAGAGATTTTATAAGATTGGAACCTTATTTGAAACTTGAGCGGTTATTCCTTCTTAAAAATGATTAATATCAGATAATATATCTTAAATAGTTCACGTTCATTGGTTGGTTTTTCTTTCCATTTAATAAAGTCCCTTGATTTAAGTGAACTTAAACTTCTTTTGCATCCATGCATGCAAGCTGTTACAAGTGTGAAATTTTAGTATATTTATATGCTTTTTAAATTTGAAATATTTTAATATATATATTATAAGCATGGTACAAATAAATAAATAATTATGATGCTAGAGAGATATGGAACATCATATTTAGTGTAGCGTAAGATTATCCACGGGAGACCTCTACGACAACAACCCAATAAACGAAATTCCTTTTATATTTGTTTTGGCATAAGCTATTAGCATTTAAAGCATGTAATTCGTTAGATTTAAAATTGGTTAATTATTGATCTCTAATAAACTTTTAACCTTTAGAAATGACTAATGTTTTGAGTTTACACACCACCATGCATCACAAAGAGTTCATCACCCATCTTGTAATTGACCATCACCTACACCGTCTCTTGACCACCACAAGCTAATATATTCAACATAGACCAAAGAAATCTACTAGACACATTCACCACAAACACACGAACATGCACACTCCTAAAATATGGTTTGAGGAGGTGAGGTTAAACTTGATCTATATACTATAAGACAAAGAAACTACTCTTAGTGAAACATCAGTTAAAAAGATATGTACGATGACTTACAATAGACAAAAATATTTGTGATATTGTGTAGATAGATATGAATTACGACATCTCTTAATGAGATGGCATGCCATTTTATTAATACACTAAGCAATCGTTTAATATTTGTTCACTAGTCTAGTAATTCTTATAAAATGAAATCATATTTATTGTTCCACATATGTTGCCCAACTTAGGCTAACTCTAGACTTATTGAAAACATTGGTTACTACTTAACTTACTATTTTAAATTTTTCCAAAACTATGATAACAATAGATATATATCTTGTTTCTTAACTCATAAATTTCAACATTAATAATAAATTTCTCAATAACTATTTTATAAATAACTATATATTTTTCTTAGAGACGGACTCACACACACTCTATCAACTTTCTACATCACAACTAATTTAACTAATTCGTTACAGTAGGAGAGCATGTTATTAGAACCAACCCCCATTCAAAAAAAGTATCACACACAGACACACTCTATACTATGAAGATATAATATTAAAATAATTATATTATAATGAAAACATTTGAAATTATCTATATCATTTGTTATATAAACCAGGCTTGTGAAATTTATGGCTCAGGCGTGTTATTTACTTAGGGCGCATTGATCACTTGGGAGGAATAATGTAATTCTAGGCTTTGAAGTCTACTAGTAATATTGGAGTTGTTAACTTCTTCCAAGTTTGTTTTTTAATGAAATATCCTGTCGTTCCAAAAATCTATATGTGGTCAAGAAAAAATAAAAAAAGAAAAGTAATTTAAAAATAATAACATTAACAAAAAGTTACCGGTTTAAATTTACACAAGTGGAAAATAAATAAATAAATAAATAAATAAATAAATAAATAAATGACAAAGAAGACTTGTAGTAAAACGTTGTTAATTTTCAAGAAATTGATATATAGCTAGTTTTTATTTCTATTACATTTTAGAATATTTTTGTTTCTAGTTTTTAATAATGGTTATTGGATTTTAATAATCCCAAGTTTCATTTATATATTAGTTGGAATTAATCCTAACTCTGTAAATGTTTACGAATACTCTCAACTTTGAGTTTATTTTCCTCTAACGATCTCTTACTAACTGAGAGTTAACCTCATTAGTTTTTGATGACTTGCAACTGTTTTGTGGCCAAAACACTAAACAAAAAATAAAAATCTATCATCAGCTCCGTCAATTTGAATCTTACGCACCCAAAAACCCATCAATCTCCACCTCCTGATTTGAACCACCGAACTCATTGGAGATAGATTTCAGGTGATGATGAAGATGAGATAATTGAAAATGGACCTAATTCAGATTGGACGGTGCTGGAATTGAAAAATGACTCAAATTTGACATCATTTTATCAAAAAAACTAACGAGGGTTAACTCTTAGTTAATAAGTGATCATTGGAGAAAAATAAGTTCAAAGTTAGGAGTGCGTGTAAATAGTTCCTGAGTTGAAATTAATCTCGACCAATAATGAAAGTTTGAATTATTAAAATCAATAACCCTTTTAATAATTATCTGTTAGAATAAAAAGTTAATGTATGATATCTTTCTATTTTATATTAAAAAAAAGCTCTTTACATGTGCCTGTGAATACATGGTATAAATTCCTTCACAAATACATATTATTAAAAGATTAAGCAGCAACTATACAAATTTTATGCCATAATATGGATATTAATTACTACAACTTATTAGTTATTGTTGATCGATAACCCAACGTAACATATTTAAAACTACATTGTATATGATCGTAGAAATGAATTATATTGTAACTAGTTTGTAACCAAATAGTTAAGTGGAATAGTTACTTAATTAGGGTTTGATAGATCGACTTCCAAGCATTGTCTTTTTCATAAGGTATGCAAAAGTAATTAGGTTCAAGTCAATTGGTAGGTAGCTAGAGATAATGCTAAGGCAAAAACTGAATTGAAACGTTATTCTTTATTTAGAAAAAGAAACGTAAAATAAAACGATTAAATAAATGTGTAGCGACTAATTAAGCAATTGAAAAAACTTTACTAAGACGAAATTCTTCATTTAGAAATAATGAAAAATTGAAAATAAAAGAAATTCTAGATGGTTTCACCAACCTATAAACATATGCACAATTCTGAAACTATGTTTAGGGTTTAAGCTAATGATTCAAACTGTTTAAAAACACACTTAATTATACACAAATTAAGTGTACAGTAAGGTTGCGCATATCTCCGGAACTCCGTATAAAACAGAAGCTAAGTCTAGTATTACGCATGTCATTTTCTATGTTTAGGGTTAATGTATTAAAAATGCATAAAACTTGACACTAAATATTAATGTCTTGTGTGTTATTAAAAGAAAGAAAACCTACCTTGACAAAAATAATTAGGGCTTTCCCGATGATATATTATTTTGTAGGACCTGTGCACCTATATATGACAATGACATTTCATCGTTATATGTTTCAACGCTATAGAGTTGTGGCTGTAGTTGTATGATGTAATCGGGATATGTGTCGTCGCTATACACTCGTAGTAAATAAACTTTCATTTACAAAAAGTGTAAATAAATTTTTTTAGCCAATAGTTGATATGTCACAACAACAAATGTCATTGCTATAACCACATGCACCAATGTCGATGAGAAATACCCACCTTACTATTGTATAATCGCATATGAAAGACTATGATACGACTATAGTCCAAATCTGGTAAAATTTAGGTTCAGGGCAGAAATTTAGTTTCATTAATTGAACAATTCCACAAGCACTCAAGAAACAAACTGAAATACATATTCACCACTCAGTTTGATGCAAGTAGCCTGAGATCACCACTCATTCTTGCCAGCTAGCAAAGGTTGTTTTCTTACCATAAAAAAGAGCAAACAAAGAAGGAAGTTCATTGTAACTAGTAATAACTTTAGTAAACGACATACCGATGGACCATCAAAGTGTTTTCTTGTTTCCATCATCTTTTTGACAAGATCATTTACGCCATTCATGTTGGCTAACCGCATATCTTTTCACACATTAACAATGTAGTTAGTAACGAAATAAGAAATTTTTAACTGCAGTGTCATAATCATATATGAAAAATGAATAAGAGCACCCATAGGGAGACACCAGGTCGAACAAAACCACCTTTATGAAGAAGATGCAAAGTCGTAATTTCTTGCATTTTGGTAGAGGCCATATAAGGAATATATCAATTTTAATAAAACTTTTACTATCATCAATCTCAACTTCTAAAGGGTTTTCTAAAGTTAGTAGCAGAAATATTGAGATGTGAAATTCACTAATATAAAAAGAACGACTAGCTGCCCTAGAATCAAATAAGCTATGAATGGATTTGATCAGGAAAATACGCGTTGCAACTTCAAGTTGTATATGAAATGCTTCACCACGAGCTTTAGGTGCATTGTCTCATCTTCCACATTTACCTTTAAATTTAAGATAATCTTTTTCTCATGTGTCTACGTTTATGACAACTATCACTTGCATGTGTGTGGGGTTGAGGGGGGGGGGGCGGGGGGGGGGGGGGGGGGGGGGGGGGCGGGAGGAGGGTATTTGCGCATTTTGGGCTTATGCCATCATTTTTGAATTTGTAACAAACAATTGGTTTCAACTACACAATCTTGAGTGTTTCCTTTCACATGTCCTTGTGAGCTGTGTTTATGAAGTCAACTAAAGTTTCCAAAATGTAGTTAGTGAAGTTTTAGTTGTTTTTGTCATTAATAAAGTTCTATGGGGTTAAGTGTTAGTTTGATGATTAGTTTGTTAATTTCGGTTAACTGTTTTTGGGGTTATAAAGTTTGTTGAGGATCATCTCTAAGATCATTCCGCACTTTCATTTGTAATACACAATTCAATTCTTTTGTGATCTTGAGTTCTTTGTTCAAATCAAAGATCAATCATATCTCAAACTTTTAGTTCAATTCTTTGTTGTTCAATTAGTTAACAAGTGGTATCAAAGCCTGGTTAGGGCTCGATTCTGAAGAATTGGTACGATTAATTGGTAGGAATCTTGTGACGACAATGGTGTCTACCAAGTTCGAAATAGAGAAATTTGATGGGAAAAATGATTTCGGTTTATGGAGGGTCAAGATGAGAGAATTATTGGTGCATCAAGGATTGGCTGATGCTCTCGCTGGAGGTGATGCGAGAGTACCAGCGGGAGCCACTGATAAGGAGAAAAAGGAGATGACAGACAAATGGAAGGAGATGGTGTGAAAGCTCATAGTGCGATCATTTTGAGTTTGGGAGATCATGTACTTCATGAAGTTACCAAAGAGACCACAACTGTCGGTATATGGACGAAACTTGAGTCATTATACATGACTAAAAGTTTGGCTAATCGTCTATATCTCAAGAAGAGGTTGTATACATTCCAGATGAGTTCGGGCAAATCAATCGAAGATCATACACTTCAATAAACTAATCTTGGATTTAGGGAATATTGAAATTGAATTGGATAAAGAAGATCAAGCCATCATTTTCTTGACCTCATTGCCCGTTCAATATGACCACTTTGTAGATACATTGTTGTATGGCAGAGATTCGTTGTCAATGGAGGAAGTGCTTGCCGTATTAATTTCAAGAGAATTGAAGAAAAGGGCAGACACAAAAGAAGTAGAAGGCGAGGGGCTCTTCACAAGTGGTAGACCAGAGTTCAGAGATCCAAGGAACTAGAAACAAAGACTTCAATCAAGATCCAAGTCTAAGTATAAAAGATGGTGCTATGTTTGTCAGTCTGAGAAGCATTTGAAAAAGGACTATCCATAATGGAAAAGAAAGAAAGGAGAAATGACTGGATCAAAGGGTTTTAACAATTGTACCCAATCTGAAGTAAACTTGGATACAAGAGCTCAGATGTTCTAATGGCAATTGACTCGGATGGAAAGAAAGGTTGGGTGTTAGACTCTGGGTGTTCTTTTCATATGACTCCCATTAAAGAAGCCTTTGTAGATTAAAGACTCACAAGTCTGGCACAGTCAAACTGGGAGATGATAGTACTTGTGAAATCTTCGGAATGGGGACTGTGGTATTCAAATTGCAAAGTGGTACTGAGTTGAAGCTGAATGATGTCAGGTATGTCCCTGAACTCAAGAGGAGTCTACTTTCAATGGGAACATTTGAAAAGGCTGGTGTGTCTTAAGAATGGTAAAGCCAAAGTGATAGATGGATCTCTGGTAGTGTTGTCTGGTACAAGAAGGGAAAATAACATATACACCCTTGATGGAGATGTTGATATAGAGGGTGTGTTTATGGTGTCTACAGCTATTGATATTGCAGGCTTGTGGCATAAACGGATGGGACACATCAGTCAACAGGGCTTGTTGAATTACATCATCAGGGAGTGTTACCTGGTTTGACAAACTATGATATTGGATTTTGTGAGTATTGCGTTCTTGGCAAAGATCATAGAGTTAAGTTCAATAAGGGGGCTCAGAAAACTCAAGGTTTGCTGGATTATATTCATGCAGATCTATGGGGGCCTGCCCAAGTTTGTCTCTAGGGGGTGCCAGTTATTTCTTGTCCATAATTGATGATTATTCCAGGAGGGTTTGGGTATATCCATTAAAGAAGAAGTATGTGGCTTTTGACAAGTTCAAAGAGTAGAAGCCATTAGTTGAAAATCAAGTTAAAAGAAAGGTCAAAAGGCTAAGAACTAACAATGGTCTAGAGTTTTGTGGAAGAGAGTTCTTTAAGTTTTGTAAAGATCAGGGAATTACAAGACATCTCACAGTGCCTGGCACTCCACAATAGAATGGCTTAGTTAAGCGTATGAATAGAACATTGTTAGACAAGGTTAGGTGTATGCTAACAAGTTCTGGACTTCCTAAGTCATTCTGGACTGAAGCTGTTGCAACTGCAGCCTACCTGGTAAATAGATCTCCAAGTTTAGCTATTCAAAAGAAGACACCAATGGAGGTTTGGTCAGGTGAGAAAACTGACTACAGCAGTATTAAAGTGTTTGGGTGTTTGGCTTTTGCTCATGTGAGACAAGGAAAACTTGAACCTAGAGCTCAGAAATGTGTCTTTCTTGAGTTCTCTGAAGGGGTTAAGGGTTATAGGTTATGGAGGATTGACAATTCAAAGGTTATAGTGAGTAGAGATGTCACTTTCAATGAGGGGAAGTTATACAAGGGTGTTGTTGGTTCTTCAAGCTAGGAATCTGATTTTGATGTCAGTTCAAAGGGGGTTCAAATAGAGGTGGAGCCTGTGATATCAATTGAAGGTGGTACCGGTAAAGGTGATGATAGTGAAGAGAATGTTACTCCTACTCCTCCATACAGTCTTGCAAGAGATAGGCCAGGAGAAATGTACAACCTCCTTTAAGGTTCAGAGAGGGTGATGATATCTCAGTAGTGGCTTTTATGGCTGCTGAGCAAGAGGCCCTAGAAGAACCTTTGACTTTTGAGGATGCAGTTACTTCCAATGATAAGAGTAATTGGATAGCTGCTATGGAGGATGAAATGAAATCTCTGTATAAGAATGATACCTAGGAGTTGGTTGATAGACCTGTTGGTCAGAAGTTGATTACTTGTAAATGGGTCTATAAAGTAAAAGAAGGTGTGGTTCCTGATGAAACTCCTAGGTTTAAAGCTAGATTGGTAGCTAAAGGTTTCACACAGAAGGCTGGAGTGGATTACATAGAGATATTTTCTCCTGTGGTTAAGCACTCTTCTATTAGAGTGATTTTATCTATAGTAGCTCATGATGACTTAGAATTAGAACAGCTGGATGTTAAAACAGCTTTTCTATATGGTACTTAGATGAGAAGATTACATGACTCAGCCTAAGGGATTTGAGGTAAAGGGGAGTGAGCATAAGGTTTGTCTTCTGAAAGGTCATTGTATGGTTTAAAACAATCACCTAGCTAGGCAGTGGTATGTAAAACCTCTGAAAACTCCCAAAGATCAGTAACTCACGATCTCAATCTTGTGAACACGGAATATAAACAAGATTGGAGTAGAAGAAGAATGAATTGAATCACAAAAGAAGATCTTCGATTGATAAACAGAAACCTATAAGAGGTCTTGTGCGAAATCGCACAGATACAATGATAATGAACGAAAAGCTTAATTACAAAACGAAATCTAGCTATTTATACTAAACCATGAGTTCTCGCGCGAGATCCCTTTCGCGTGGATCATGATTTCGCGCGGCTGCAGTCTTTCGCATGGAGCCTTTCTCGCGTGGTCTGCGACTCGCGTATGACCTGCTTCTCGCGTGGATGCTTCTTTTCGCACAGATCTGTTTTGCCGAGCCTTGTTTATCTCCTACAATCTCCCCCTAGGCTCGGTGAAACATGATCAATCAAAGTCAACGTTAGCCTTCTTGTATGAACCAGCATAAGCGTACCATTTATTCCTCAGGATCCGGTCAATCATCCAAACGTACTGGCAAGATAGAAAGTAAACAGACTCATCAGCTGAGATAGGGCAGTGTAACAGCTTGGATAAGTCGTCTTTGCCAAACTTCATTAAGTCTGCTGGATCAATGATTCGATAAGACTTGTCTATGCATTTGATCACAGCGTGACCGGAATCCTTTTCACATCTCCAGGATAGAAGTTGCTTCAAAGAGTTTGGAGGAACTGGAGCATGCACAGGGACTTTTCTGATAAATTTAGGATGTTGATAGACTCGTATCTTCATTGGAGCTTTTGTATTTTCATCAATTCGTGTTGAGTCATCTATCAACTTCGATTTTGCAGTCTTAAAGTCTTTAAAGTTTGTGCGCATCTCCCTTCTAATCATAGATCTCATGAGCTCAGCTTCACTGTGATTACTATCATTGAAGAATGGAGCTTTGCCCATAGAGTATAAATCAGCAGCACGTAAAGTATGAAAGTCTTGTGTGCTCTTTAAATAATCAATCTCCCATTTCTTCTCTTTATAACGTACATCCTCTTCTCACCATCATAAGCCCAGCTAATCACGTGAGACATTTCACCATACTTTTGTTTTGGCTTAGATATAAACAAAAAGTGAGCTTCAGTAGGTGGTGGTGGTGCTTTGAATTGCAAACCTCCTCTAGTGTATAGTGCAATCTGACCAGTATGATCTGTCTTTGTAGTGTCAGTAGGAGTTTCACCACTCACAGTCTCTGTAGGAATTTCTCCTTCTTCAAGATTAATATCCTTGAATAATTCTTGAAGATTGTTGCCAAAAATATCTGTGTACTCGGTCTGTTCCTCCAGATCTTCAAAAACATCAAGTTCTTCTTCAATAGTTTCAGATGAAGTTTGTTGAAAAGAATATATTCCTTTTCATACACACTTTCTGTGGCTGGGTCTATTGGATCATATCCTTCTGGATTACTAACACTTGGTCTGTCGACATTGTCAGTGTTAGTCTCTCCAGTAGGACTTGAAGAAGAACCTGTAACATTTCCACCATCTCCACCATCATCTCCACCATCATCTCCACCATTATTTCCATCATCATCTCACCATCATTGTCATCACCATCATCACCATCTTCATCATCATTCTCATCATCATCTTCCTCATCATCATCAGAATCACCATAATCGACTAACTCTTCATCATCCCTTTCATGAACAATGGGCAGAGTAACCATGTGTTCTGGCTCAACAAAAGCAGTAGAAGTGTACGCTTCAGTAATCGGTACTTCAGATGAAATAGTAACATCCTCAGTAGGACTGACACTTTGCTGTACAGTAGATGTTTGGGCTTCGTTGGCCATTTCCTTTTCAGGAACTATCTCAGTGGGAGGTGGGCTTGGAGATCGTCTGCTAGATTCACCAATCACAGTAGTAGATCTTATGTTCTGTGGCTGATGAAAGTAGGTCTGAGAGATAAATTCTCTAAGCTCGTTTAATTGTCTCTCCAACCCAGATGAGTAGTCAAATATGTTCTTCATTTGTTGCTCAAGAGATGCTAATCTGGTATCTTTGATGGCTGCGTCAAGATGAATCATGGTTATCTGATTAGACTTTTCTTCATTACTTTTCTTCAACTCAGCAATCAATTTCATATTTTCAAAATTTTCTTTCTCCAGATTCTTAATTCTTTCTTCAAGCGTGATAGAACCTGGAGTGCTGGTTGATTCTTCTCTCCTCTGAAACTCAGGAGGAGTATTCAACAGAGTATCTACATCAAACTCCAAATTCTCCTGATGAGGAGGTGTAGAGAAACCAGAAACAGGAACATTAGATGCTCCAGAAACAGGAACTGTTTCTGGTTCAGGACTAACAGTAGTCGTATCAACATGAGATTCTTCCCTCGTGATCACATTTGCAGGTGATCTCTGAACTTCAGAAGAAGTTGTCTGATCAGCCTCTGTAATAACCACTTGTGTTCGTGGTTTTCTTGGAATAATACCACCACGACCTCTTTTTCTCGATGGGAAGTCTTTTCTTTTAGCCATTCGTTTGCGTCTCGATGATGTACTTGGAGACTCTTCCGGGACATAATCAGTGTCCCTCTCTTCCTCACTTGGTCTAGATGATGTTGGAGTAGAAGGAGTAGGATCAGTCTGAATCACATAAGGAACATTCCCTATCTGATCACTAACAGTATCGGAACTAGAAGCAGAATGAACAACTTCTTCCGTTTCTCCTTCATGTGTAGGTTCATCTTCAAACAGCTTTTCAATCTCTTCATCAATAGTTTCTCTGGTAGAGGAAGTCCCAGCTTGTGCCTCATCTGTATGAGCACCACCTTCACCAAGCTCATCATCATGTTCCTCAATCTCAGAAAATTTGCCGATCTTGGCAAAACTTTCACCAGAGCATTTGTTGCCTCTGGCTCCAGTTAGATGTGAGAAAATCTCCTTCTTCACAGTCTGTACAACGTACTTAGGAGATCTCTGAGTAGCGAGCTCAGGATAAGCATCATTTATCAGCAATTGGATAAATCTTGGGTACATAATGAACTTCCTTCCAGGATTTGCTGTAGCATTCTTTACCATCTCCTGAAATATAACCCCAGATATGCTGAAGGGAATGTCATCAACCAGTGAAACCAGTAATGAGCCAAATACAGCACTCAGGCTATCCATGCCAGCCTTCAAATTACTCAAACAGTGAATTACCACATGAAATAAATATTTCCAATACGGTGGTAACCATTTCTTCTCCAAACTTGGATATCTATACTCATAACCCATCCGAGATAGACAATCCATAACCACATCATCATCTAGTCTTGTAGGTGCTCCCTCTTGGTCATTAAACAGAAGAACTCTGTTTAGTATGGCTTGAGAAACAATCACCCTTTTCTCCTTCACAGTTGCTGTAATAATCTGGTTTCCAGATTCGTCTTTTTCTAGAGCAGCTGTGCTCCAGAAAGAGTCTATCAGTTCGGCATAGATGGCTGGATCAGCACTAATAGAATAAACAATCCTCGAGTTTTCAGCCCCTCAATCATAGAATGAAATAGTTCTTTTCCTTCCGGTACTTCATCCAGATAAGCAACACAATTATGATTCTTGTTAAAGATCATTTGTGCCATCTGCATTGTCAAATAAGATCAAATTAGAACACTCTTGAAAATAACTTAATTATGCATATAGAATTTTAACACTTAAAACATTTAGCTTTTAAGGTCTTATTTTTGAAAATTTTATCACTTAGAAAATTTTTCATTTCAAGACTTATTCACTTGTGTGTACATTTAATTCACTTATGATTTATCAAAAGTTATAAGTGAGAAATCAATGTATGACAACAACAAAATCAACACTTAGAAGCATTTAGAATTTTTCTGTCACGCGAAAACAACTCATACGAAATGACCAAATCATGCGAAATTCATCAATTCTTGCGAAAAATGATTTTATGCGATAAAGCCTTATCACGCGAAAATAGTTCACACGCGATAAGCCTTTTCACGCGACATCTTAATTCATGCAAAAGACTTTGTGAAAACTTAGTTCAAGCGAAAACGTGAATGTTATCATGCGAAAACAGGACTCATGCGAGAACCCAATTCACGCGACAAATTCGTTTTCGCGACTGTTCATCTTCTTTTGCGATTCGCACAACCCCAACTTCAAATTAACCTTTCAAAAATCGATTTTAGTCCATGAAATGCATATCATGCTGTCGCCTAGATCTATTAGGTTAATTTCATTCATCAATTTCATCATTTAAGTCCATTTATTTAGATTTTAAGTTCAAGTTGTTAAGTTCCCCTTAACATTGTTCTTCTACAGTAACCAAATCGAACATTTTACCTTGAATATCACACTAAACACGTACTGAGTATGATGAGAATCAAACTAACAGAAGATGAGTAAGATAGTGCGATATTTGGAGTATGCGAGAGGATATTTCGGGTATGTGAGCGAAAAGGGTTTTCGGGTATGTTTTGAGCGAAAAGTGAAAATGTCTAGAACATTGTGCCTTTTATACCACAAGTTAGTCACGCGAAAACTCATTTTCGCGAAACATCCATTTTCGCGTGAGTTTCCCAGTCGCGTGATTCAGTTATTTTTCAAAATTTTTCAAACTTTTCAATCCTTTTATTTTTAATGAATTTTGTCAACATAAAATGTTATTACCAAGTGACCAATTATTTTAATGAATCTTCAATTTTCAAACATTTTCTTGTTATGTAATTGTCCTAAAACTAAAACACTATAAAAGTGAAATAAAAAACAAACACTTACAAACAAACAAAATAACAAAAGAATAAATACAATTAAAGAATCAAGATCGGATTTGCTTGTTTTGTATAAATTTTCATAATGAGATCATATAGTTCTTTTGTCAAGTTAAGACTCTGTCCGGCTTTATTTAAAATAACTGGTTAAGTTGATTGTCAATATATTTTGTCCTTTTAAACTTATACTTCAGGTTTTACTCAGACACATAATGAGTGATATATATATCATGTTTTGTGTTAATTTGATATAAGTCAGTGGATCCCACAATCAGAACTTCTGTAGAATTATTATTATCCTTCAAGACACTATTGAGATTTTTCAAGTCACCCCAATTTGATTTAAACCATGCATTGATGATCAGTGATACCATTTATTGTAATCCTAAATATAACTATTTGAGCATAACTAGCCTGAGAAATATTTCTTAACCCGGAATATTAACAAGTTTAAGGACTTATTGACAGCCATCCGGACTTACGTCTGCCCTCTCAAGATGTTTAGGACTTACAAGCCATTCGGACTTACATGCCCCATCTTTCGATTTTGCCTTCCAAAGTTAAAAACTATTCTCAAAATCAGAAAATATATACCATATAGTATGTATGTCATATAGACATATCTTTTGATTTATTGTGCTTCTTGGCATCTTTTATCCTATATGGCCTTTTCCTTTTGGCATCTTTTTGCTCAATTATTTTCTTTTGTATTTTTCTCTTTTTGTTTCTTTTTGTATTTTTATCTTTTATATATATATATAGTTATGATAATCACTGAATCAATCATATACAGGCTTGAGTATGACAAGATTATATCTCTCAGTCTGTGTTAGAACATTTTGACACATAATCCTGATATGTTCCCCACTGAATCATATTTCTTTAATTCAAGTGTAATCACTCAATTATGATCTTTTCATTTCTGAAAGCAAAGCCTATCAACATATCAAACATAATCCAAGTGTATTCGTATTTAAGCCTTTGAAAGTACTTATACTCGTTTTGAACTTTGTAATATCATTTCTCATTTAAGCATGAAAATTTCTTCTTTTTGATTTTGGCAATCCTTTGATCTTAACTCCCCCTAAGACCAAAAATTTTTCAGAACTTGCTTTTCTAATTTTCTCCCCCTAAAATTGTGATTGTCCTTTTAAGAAAAAAAACAATTGCAATTTTATTCATTATTAAAAACTGAAAAATCTTTTTGTGAAGATTCATTAAACCAATTTATCCAAAGTTAATCATTCCCAATGATTGCACTAGGAAATCAAATCGAGAATGATCAAACGCCTTGGTAAATAAATCAGCAATATTTTCAGTTGACGGCACTTGTTTAAGATGAATAAGTTTACGATCAAAACAGTCGCGGATAAAATGTATGCGGATGTCTATGTGTTTAGTTTTTGAGTGTTGGATGGGATTTTTCACGATGTTTAAAACTGCCGTGTTATCACACCAAATTGGTGTGTCATAAATGTTGAGACCATAATCGAGAAGTTGTTGCTGAATCCAGACAAGCTGGGAACAACAACTCGAAGCAGCCACATATTCAGCTTCGGCAGTGGATGTAGAGACAGTGTTCTGCTTTTTACACTGCCAAGAAATGAGTCGGTTGCCCAGGAATTGACATCCTCCTGTGGTCGATTTCCTGTCTAAATTACAACCACCATAATCACTGTCAGTATAAGCAAATAAATTGAAATCGGAATTTCGAGGATACCAAAGACCAAGTTTGGGTTGACCCTTGAGATACTTGAAAATCCTCTTGACAGCTTTCATGTGTGATTCCTTTGGATCACTTTGATAGCGGGCACACTGACAAACAGGGAACATAATATCCGGCCTGCTTGCAGTGAGATACATAAGGGAACCAATCATTGATCTGTAAAGATGCTGATCAACTGATTCTCCTAATGGATCTGGAGTAAGAGTAGGACGAGAAGCCATTGGAGTTGGAGCTACTTTGGAGTCTTGAAACTTGTATTTCTCAATAATTGTCTGAACATACTTTTCTTGATGAATGAGAATACCAGTCTCAGATTGAGTAACTTGAATACCCAAGAAAAATGAAATTTCTCCAAGTGAACTCATCTCAAACTTCTTCTTCATCACTTCTTCGAACTCCGTGCACATACTATCATTTGTGGAGCCAAAAATAATATCATCGACATAGATTTGAACCAAAATTATATCATCGCCTGATTTTCGGATGAATAAGGTTTGATCAATTGCACCTCTTGAATAACCATTTGCAAGCAAATGTTCAGTCAGAGTGGCATACCAAGCACGAGGTGCTTGATGTAAACCATATAAAGCCTTATCCAACTTGTAAACATAATCAGGATGATCTGGGTCTTCAAATCCAGGAGGCTGACAAACATAAGTTTCCTCTTTCATTTCTCCGTATAAAAACGCAGTCTTAACATCCATCTGATACACCTTGATGTTCATGAATGAAGCAAAGGCTAAGAAAATGCGTATTGCTTCTAGTCTTGCAACTGGAGCATACACTTCTTCATAATCTAAGCCTTCAACTTGATAAAATCCCTGCACCACAAGGCGTGCTTTATTTCTAACTATAACACCCTTTTCATCCGTCTTATTCCTAAAAATCCACTTTGTTCCAATCGGAAGCTTATCTTTTGGTAGTTCAACAAGATGCCAAACATTGAGCTTCTTGAATTGCATCAACTCATCCTGCATTGCTTCTATCCAGCTGTTTTCTTTAAGTGCCATCTCCACATTCTTGGGCACTGTTTGGGATATAAAGCAAGCATACAGACATGTATTGATTGCTCCTGATCGACTTCTGGTGACTACACCTTCGTGCAACGGGCCAATGATTGCTTCAGTTGGATGAGTTTTATGTATTCTAATGAGGAATCTCATCTGCAACCATTCCATCTTCCAAATTTGTAATATGTTCAACATTATCAAGAACTTCTTCAGTATGTTGAGATAGAGGCACATAGGTTTCATCAATTGTGTCATCTGAAATAGGAGTTTCAGAAGAAGTTGACACATTTGGAGACTCATCAAATGGAACCTGAATGATCTCTATCGGTGTGTGTATAGTGTCTGAAGAAGATGAAGATAACGGAGAACTCAACGATTCTTCCAGCTCCTGAGTAGGAATTTGTTCTGAAGAAATATCTAAAGACTCAGAACAGGCAGATACTGGCACAGAAGCTGTCGGAATATCTTTGGATGATGAAGCAGTAGCAGAATCATCAGATATCAAAGAAGGAAGTTCCTCAATTATTTGGTTATCCAAGGTGATTGATTGAGAATTAGAGTCTGCAGATGAAGATTTAGAAATATTAAAATTTATGAACAAAGATTCATAATCATAAACCCATGAAGGAGCTGAACCTGCATCAGTTATGTTAAGTTCGTGCCAATCAATGTTAAATGACTCGATTATTTGTCTAGTTCTTTTATTATAAACACGATATGCAACCTTATTAGCAGCATATCCCACAAAGTAACATTCATCAGCCTTTTCAGCAAATTTTGAAGATGATTCAGTTGTATGCAACAAAGTGCAACAACAACCAAAGGCTTTAAAATATTTAACTTTGGGTTTGTGATTATAAAAGATTTCATAAGGAGTCTTATTTAATCTTTTGTTGATTAACACACGATTCTGAACATAACATGCAGTATTTACTGCTTCTGCCCAAAAGAATAAGGTAATTTGGCGGCAGAGATCATTGTTCTAGCAGCTTCAATTAGTGTCCTATTTCTTCTTTCTGCAACCCCATTCTGTTGTGGAGTGCCAGCAGCACTAATTGTCTGGCAATTCCCTTGGATTCACAGAACTCATTCAGAGTTTGATTGCAAAACTCTGTTCCGTTGTCACTTCTGATGCATTTTACCCTTTTCTCAGTCTGATTCTCCACCAAAGTAATGAATTTGATCAATAGATGTGGAGTCTCATCCTTAGATGCTAAGAAAAACACCCAAGTAAATCTTGAAAAGTCATCAGTAACAACCAAACAATAAGATCTTCGACCCAAACTTAGAACACTTACTGGACCAAAAAGATCCATGTGTAAGAGTTGTAAGATTGATTCGACTGAGTTGTGTGCAACTGGTTTGTGAGGAAGTTTATGTTGTTTACCTTTTGAACATGACAAACAATGTTCAGTTAAATGATATTCCTTTTCAGGTAAACCAATTACATGATTTCCACGTACAAGTTTATTCATGTTTTTAAGATTGACATGTCCTAATCGACGATGCCATAACATGGAATCATTCTCCGAGGCTTTGGATAATAAGCAAGAGGCTGTTACCAAAGAATTAGAACAATGCATATCAAGAAGATATGTGTCATTGTCTCTCGGAGTCCTCATCAAAACCCATTCTTCTGGAACAACAAAACCTGGTTTTAATATTAAGCATTCGTTATTAGTAAAGTGTGTTGAATATTTTGTCACAGATTTGAGACACACTTAGCAGGTTATGTTTTAATTCCTCAACAAAATTAACATTTTCAAAACTCAGGACGCCATTTGTAACTGTACCCCGTTTAGTAATTCGTCCTCCTCTATCTCCTGCAAATATCACTCTTCCTCCGTTGTATGATTGCACATCTTGTAGTAGTGATAAATTACCAGTCATATGTCTTGAACAACCGCTATCAACATGCCATAGACTGTCAGTAGCCTTTTGCGGTTGTCCCTGCATTAGTAACAAAATTACTTAGATTTTGGTACCCAAGTCAAACATGACTTGAGCACTTTCTGAGTTGCAGTAAGACAAAATGATTTAAGATTATTATATTTTGTTTGCACATCATTCTTTTCATTTATGCTTTTAGGCTTGACATTTTCTTTTATGTCATTGGTCAAATTCTTATCCCGTTTGACATTAAACTCATTAGCAACCTTTGATTTCATATTATTTGATAATTTTCCACGAGTGAAAAATAATTTTCTATTATGAGAAATAGAATTATGAAATCTTTGTTTACTTAATGATTTGTATCTAAAAGGACAATTATTTGCCAAGTGATTAGTGTTTCCACACTGAAAGCATCTCTTCAGTTGTGTGTGGAAAACAAACTGTGGATGACAATTATGAAAATTGTCATAAAAACCAAAGTCAGATTGACTAGGTTTAACTTTCTCCACAGTCTCTCGAATCTTTGTCTCGTTTGACAATTGCAAATTCATCTTTTGCAGATTCGAGGAAATTGAAGTATTACGACCACTTTGATTCGGAGATTTGGCAATTTTGACTTGTGATATTATTGGTGTTGGAATATGAACAGTCGTTGTCTTTGCTGGAGTAGGACCAGACTTTGAATGTGCTGGAGAAGGACCAGACTTTGAATGTGCTGGAGAAAGACCAGGCTTAGTTATACGGATTGGTGCTGGAGAAGGACCAGGCTTTTGAATTGTGAGATTGCATGCAGAAGAATTATTCACTTGCAAATCTGGGCTACAAACATCTTGATTCACAAGGTTAGCATTATAATGAAGTTTATTTTTAAAGAATCGAGAATTCGTTTCTTTAAAAATATGTTCTTCATTTTCAATACACCCTTAGAAATGAATCGACTCTTAAAATCATTTTCAATTCTTTCCTTTTGATTAGCCCTTTGATTTGCATTCAAATGATTTTTACTATTAGATTGCAACTCATTCAAATCAACCTTCTTTTCATTTCCAGACAAATTTTGAGTACAAGCAGATTGTGAAACTTTTACATTCTTATTATTTAAACACTCATTCTCATTTCATCCTCACTCTCACTTTCCCAATCTTCAACCAACCCATCCACCTTCATTTTATCTGCAAAAAGATTTTCAGGTGATTGTTTAGTTTTGGGTGCTATGATAGGATCAACTGATAAGTTTATTTTAACAGAAGGTTTTATGTTTTGAGATGGAGAAAATCCAATCCCATAGACCATATCAGAATCACAGATGTTCTCAGATGAAGGTAAACATGAATAATCATGATTAATTGGAGGTGCAATGTTAGAAAACCCAACACCACATTTTCTTCCTTTGATTTTCTGAGTCATTTGTGACTTGATGATGCCTTCAACCATCGTTGATGAAAGTTCAAATTTCTCAACAGTCAATTTAACCGTGGCTAATTCACTGTTGAGTCTGTTAATTTCTAGAGCGAGTTCATTATTTCTATTTGTCAAGTCATTATTAGTACATTCTTTATCATGAAGATTTAATTTCAAATTATAAATTGTTTTGTTTAAACCTTCAAGTTTTTCTTTAAAAATCCTTTCATTTGACTTGTGTTTACTCGCTTGATACTGAAGTTTTTCAACTTCCATTATCAGGTTTCATTGTGAACTCTGTATCTTTGAACTTTCTCAACACATGCATTTTTACATAAGTCATTATATACCTTGGGTTCTGAAGTTTCTCCTTCTGTTTCCTCTGCCTTCTTGACCATGAAAGCTTTCATGTTATCAGTTGGTTCTTCCACTGGAGCACTAACAACAGTCTTTAGATCATTACATATGCTTTTGACTGTGAGCTCAACAGTGTTATCTTCAAACACAATCTTTTCTTCATCAACTTTCTCAACCTGTTCTTTCTTCTCAGTTTTCTCTTTCTCCACTTCAACTTTCTCAAAATTTTGATCAACTTTCACTTTCTCCACTTCAATTCTCTCCTTCTCTTCCTCTTCTGTAGCAAACAAGCCCTCCAACAAATCATCAGATACAAATTCAGCAAATAAGTTTTCTTCCTCTTCTGGTTCTGGCACAATCTTTGCAATGAGTGCATGAGACAAAGTCAGATCAAGGGCCTCCATTTGATCAGACCAATCGTATTCAGCATTAGTTTAAGAAACTAATGCTTTATTACCACTAGAAGTACCAGCTTTGTCTTTCTTCTGCTCTATCTCCACAGTCACCATCTTCTTTGGGGCTTCAGTTTGAGCTGTTTTGGTTCAGTACACTCTCTGGCGAAATGACCTGGTTTATTACAGTTGTAACACCTCAGGTTGGATTTGTCAAAACCGATTTTGCTAGAATTATTAACACCAAACATTTTCCTTCCAGTTCTTCTAGCAAAATTCTTCGCCCTGTAGACAACCATGGCCATCTGATATTTGATGTCGTTCTCTTCAACATCATCTGGATTAACTTGTTGAAGATCATCAACAAGAATATTTGGAGCAGAAAGTCTTCCGGCCATAAAAGCTTCATAACTTGACATAAATGTGGTGAAAAGAGCAAGATGCTCCTCAGCAATTTGGACAGTCTGTTTGGATGGATTAGTAGTAGCAACATAAGCATGTTGACCACTATGAGAATCTTGAGGTTGAGAGACTTGTTGGTGGATGATGGGGGAATAATGTTGAGCTGCTGGAACATGAACTTGATGAGTTACTGCTGGTTGCATATATGAAGATGCTGCACTTCCCGATTGTTGTTGCTGACACATTTGAGTATAGCTGACATAGTAATTTGGATTACTAGCCATCTTTGCGTAGAGAGCAGTTCCTTCAGCACCTAGAGAACTGAGATGATTAGCAGCTCGCTGCTTATCATCCATAGCATAAGACTTGATAGTTGAGATGAGATCGGTTAACTGAAGAGTATACAAGTCTTTGGTTCTCTTTATCAAAGTACAGTTGTTATTCCAACTGTAAGGAAGTGAGTTGAGTAACTTCTTGTTCACAGTAATTGGTTCCATGTAATACCAGCACTTTTCATTTTTGTGACCAGTCTAACAAACCTGGCCATTTGAGCTTCCAATTCCTCACCAACAATGTGATTGAACATGTTGAATTCTTGATTCAACATATCCTTCTTGCTCTCTCTCATGTCTTTGTTTCCCATTATCTGAGATTCCAGAGCATCCCATAGCACTTTTGCACCCCTGAACTCTTGAAACTTTTGTGAGATCTCAGTAGTAAGAGCCATAGTAATTGCAGCATACGCCTTATCATCCAGTTCCAGTCTCTTAATGTCGTCTTCATCCCACAAATGTTCAGGTTTCTGAACCATTTCTCCTTTGTCATTTTTGTACAACGGAATGTAAGGACCATACTTAATTGATCTCCACATTTTAGGTTCCGTGTAAATGACATATCTCTCAAATCGAAACGCCCAATCGGTATAATCATCTTCACATAAAAGCCTCGGTGGCTTGTTACCAGTTCCAATCTCAGTGTCTAGATGGAGTGAAGCAGTAAGATGCTTCAAATTAGGTGTAGTTGAAGCCATGATGAGCAGAAAGTTTAAAATCAGAATTCTCGTGCGAAATGCGAATTGTGCGAAACCAGCTTTCGCGTGGAAAGAGTTCTCGCGTGAAGTGAGATTTCGCGTGAAGTAGCTCTTCGTGCGAAATTCCAAAGATACCTTTTATGCGAATCGCACAAAAAGGTGGAATACCTAACTGAGCGAAAACACCTTGTTTTCGCGTGCGAGAACTTGCAGATAAAGCGAAAACTTCGATTTTGTGCTGAAACAGATTACCAACTGTTTGTTCTTGCGAATTTCACCTCCAATTCACTGATTAAGTTTGATCAAACTCATTTTAATCCAATTTTAATGAATTTTAAGTCAATTTTAATCAAAATTAAGCTTAAAGTCCACTAATTATGTTCAATTAGGTCCAGATTAGTCCAAATCTTCCACAATCGAGCAGCATAACGTTGCCATTTCAGAATCTAATGTAATCGATGATGAATTCTTCAATCTCAGGTAGAACTCAATCCAATTCTTCTCCAAATCGTGGTTCAAGAGCCTAATGCTCTGATACCAATTGTAAAACCTCTGAAAACTCCCAAAGATCAATAACTCACGATCTCAATCTTGTGAACGCGGAATATAAACAAGATTGGAGTAGAAGAAGAATGAATTGAATCACAAAAGAAGATCTTCGATTGATAAACAGAAACCTATAAGAGGTCTTGTGCGAAATCGCACAGATACAATGATAATGAACGAAAAGCTTAATTACAAAACGAAATCTAGCTATTTATACTAAACCATGAGTTCTCGCGCGAGATCCCTTTCGCGTGGATCATGATTTCGCGCGGCTGCAGTCTTTCGCATGGAGCCTTTCTCGCGTGGTCTGCGACTCGCGTATGACCTGCTTCTCGCGTGGATGCTTCTTTTCGCACAGATCTGTTTTGCCGAGCCTTGTTTATCTCCTACATGGTATAGGCGATTTGATGAGTATGTGACTACTCATGGTTTTAGAAGAAGCTTATATGATAGTTGTGTTTACTTGAGAGAAAGTAGCAGTCAACCCATGTTGTATCTCCTGTTATATATTGATGACATGTTAATAGCTTGCAAAGATAAAGGGGAAATTGAAGCTGTTAAAAAGTTGTTAATGAGTGAGTTTGATATGAAACAGTTGGGAGATGCTAGGAAGATAATTGGGATGGAGATACTAGAGACAGGAGCTGCAAGCAGCTAAAGATTTCTCAAGGATCTTATCTCTTGAAGGTATTAGATAATTTTGAAATGATTAACTACAAACCTGTGGGAGTTCCTTTGGCTCAACATTTCAAATTATCAAATACTAACTGTCCTCAGTCTGTTGGTGAATATGATTATATGTCAAGAGTTCCCTATGCTAATGATGTGGGTAGCCTAATGTATCTTATGGTGTGCAACAGACCTGATATTGGGTATGGTGTGAGCTTGGTAAGCAGGTATTTGGCTAATCCTGGAAGAGAACATTGGGCTGCAGTTAAGTGGGTGTTAAGGTATCTTAATGGTACCCGAGATTATGGCTTGTTGTATGGGATTGATGCTGCTAGTGATCAGAAGTTGCTTGGGTATGTGGATTCAGATTATGCCAAAGATTTAAATAGAGGAAGGTCTGTTACTGGATATGCATTTAAATTTATGGGAAATTTAATTAGTTGGAAGGCTAGATTGCAGCCTATAGTGGCTTTATCAACCACTGAATCCAAGTACATTGCTCTTACAGAAGCTGTTAAGGAAGCTTTGTGGCTCAAGAGGTTTGTGTCTGATTTGGGAGTAATGACTGGTGTAGTTGTATGTTGTGATAATCAGGGTGCAATTCAATTATCAAAGAATAGTATTTTTCATGAGAGAACCAAACATATTAGAGTGAAGTATCATTTCATAAGAGAAGTTATTAACTCTAAGGAAGTTGATGTGGTTCAGGTTGCATCTAAGAATAATCCTGCAGATGCGTTTACTAAAGTGTTGCCTGGTCCAAAATTTAAGTTTTGTCTTGATGCTTTGGGCATAGGCTGATGTGTTACTTGAGTTGACTTCAAGGAGGAGATTGTGAGCTGTGTTTGTGAAGTCAACTAAAGTGTCCAAATGTAGTTAGTGAAGTTTTAGTTGTTTTTGTCATTAATAAAATTCTAGGGGGTTAAGTGTTAGTTTGATGATTAGTTTGTTAATTTCGGTTAACTGTTTTTGGGGTTATAAAGTTTGTTGAGGATCATCTCTAAGATCATTCCGCACTTTCATTTGTAATACACAATTCAATTCTTTTGTAATCTTGAGTTCTTTGTTCAAATCGAAGATCAATCATATCTCAAACCTTTAGTTCAATTCTTTGTTGTTCAATTAGTTAATAGTCCTATAGTGACGGGATTCACTGTGATTGTTAGATTTCTTAGTGCAACATGCAAACTTTGAGCTCTTTGATGAAACACTAATAAATTAAATTTTCGTAATTTGACTTCATCTTCTCTTTTTCTAGCCAATTGATAATATCATCCAAAGTATCATGTGTCAATCGAGTCTTAAAATGAAAAGGACTCATTACTGAATGGAGAGGATTCGTTATTGTAAGAAATTAAACTAAAGTTTCACAACTTAGTGAGAAGACAAAAGAAGACAAACGAGAATGTGCAAAAATGGAACATAAAAGTTTTAGAAATGATATATGTAGTCCTCAAAGTTAGTCAAGGATTCATTTACTGTAGACATGGAATACAAGAAGTCCACATTGTTAGATATGATAAAAAGTGATGAATTAAATGTTTCATGACATTGAATTGAAGAAATCAGAACCTGAGATAAAGTTGAAAATTAGGCTAGGAAATAGAGTTTGAAAGGAAGATGAATGCATTTGAGAAATCATTTGTAGTTAAGATGGATAGAGAACTGGAACTTATAAGGTGTTTGAAGGATGCTGAAAATAGAGAAATGGAGAAATTGAAGTTAGAAAAACCATAGTTAGAAAAGGAGAAACATGATGATGGTTTTGTATATCAAAAGCATCGGGAAGGTGAAAGGTCCGTAGTTTGAAACAAAATAAAAAATTGTAAACACGTTCAAGATGGAGAACAGTTAACTATATGGAGAACAGTTAGCTATATGGGTTTTAGAAAAAAAAAGGGATACAAGGATAGTATGTCATCCAAGGGAATATTATCAGCAAGAAATAAAATTGCTAAAGATGTTGAATCAATTTGCAAGAAAAGAAAACTAGAAGTAGTTCAAGATTTACCACCCCGAATGTAAATCGATGAAAACTCAAGACAATGGAGTCGCACAAGTGAAAGAAGACGGTGAATAAGATAAAAATTGATGATATGCAAAAGGAGTCCGAAGATATAGAAGAAATTTATCAAACAAGTTGACATTTATTAAAAAGAAAGAAACCTAAATTCATTTTAGACACTATAAAATTGTATTAAAAGATCAAGCTAAGAGATGCGTAAAAACCAAGGTTCAAAGGCTAGAGTCTTCTATAATATGCATGTGATAAAAAGGAGCAAATATGTTAAATCTCGCCTAATTATCTCGTCCCAAGTCAACCTAGGTCTTCCTCTACTCCTCCTACCCTCTAAGTCGATGCTTTCTACTACTCTAACGGGTGCTGCCATCGGTCTCCTTTTCACGTGTCCAAACCATCTTAATCTTCCCTCTCATATTTTATCTGTGATAGAAGCCACCTCTAGCCTCTATCGAAACATTTCGTTTCTTATCCAATCCAGTCTTGTGTGTCCACACATCCACCTCAGCATTCACATTTCCACGACCTCAATTTGTTTCTCGTGCGATTTCTTTATGGCCAAGCAGTCTATTCCGTATAACATAGCTGGACGTACTGCCACTCTGTATAGTTTTCCCTTTAGTTTTGCTAGAAACCTCTTATCATATAAAATCATTGATGCTGCTCTCCACTTGCACTATCCTGCTTGAACACGGTGGGCTACATCATTGTGTATCTCTCTGTCCTCTGTACGAATTCAGTTATTTGAACCTAGACGTCTGTGGGACCGTCATACACTGGATACTGATTTGGGTGTCCTCTTCAGCCTCTCCACTAAAGTTACAATGCATGTATTCCATCTTAGAGCGTGTAAGGCCCGGTTCCCGGGACGCTCATAGTTGGTCATTCACAGCATAAAACATTACATGTTATAAATTTAAGCAGCGGAATAATTTAATAAAAGCCATTCATTTCATTATGAACACTGTTGCCAAGCAATACATCTTAGTTTAATTAGGTTACAAAAGAATGGTTTAACTGCATTACAAAACAACAGTGATATCTATAGAGAATGAATGTCAGTCTTGCCCCGCCGAGTAGCCATCCCCCGCGTGCCATCCTCAGCAACGTTTTACCTGCCAACTGGAAAATACATAAAAGTTAGCGTTGCTGAGTGAGTTCTAGTTTTATAATTAAAATACTTTACTTTCATACATGCCCACACATTATACGTACATGTAGATAATATCATTATTATCTTTCATTGCGTTCGTTAGCTTTCGTTCATTCATCGTAACTCATTATCATTCATTTATTATCTAGATCCCGTCAGGCTTTACCCTCTTCATGGCACACAGCCACGATTACTGAGGTCGAATGACGAGGATCCCATTTTGTACTTTGTTATGATATTTCGTTCGTAAGCATACATCCTACATACATACAGATAATAATTATTATTATTATCCTCATCATTCGTTCAATTCGTACTTTTTCCATTACTCTTTCGGTCTTTACGTTCGTTCTTACGAGTCTGTTGCAACAACAAGGCCGCTCACCTCCATATCGATCTCTCATGATCGTATGTTAGCCAAGTCTGTTGCAACACATGGTTGCTCACCTCAGTGGCAATCCCACGGATTGCCTGCTAATTGAGTCTGTTGCAACACAGAGTTGCTCACCTCATTGTCAATCTCAAGGATTGACCCTGTGTGCATCCTTCGGGGTAGCTAACCCGCATCACAGTTGAGCTAACACCTGCTAGGGGTGTGCACCTCCATACATTTGCTTGCAAGCCATTCGTTCATTCATTTCCGTTCCACTTTTCTTTATCATTAATCTTTCACTTTATTAATGATAATAACTTCTGTCTTGATCATGATCATACCACGTAGAGTCATACAGTATTAATATTAATATTATTAATAATAATAACTCTAATCATAACATTATCAGTAATAAGGGTTATAATGTCAATCAAGCATAATCATATGCATTTAATGAACCATAGTCAATATTAGTCCAAAACCCTAAATGCACAGACTCCCACGAAAATTCTGCATTTAATTCTAAGTGTTGGGCGCATGAGGACTATTTGGGCGCATGAGCCCTGTCTAGGCGTATTACTACTGTGCAGGCGTCCCACCCCAACACTTAGCAGTTAACATTTAGGCGTATTAGCACTGTTGGGGCATATCACCCAATACTTAGGCGTTTGTTGCAAAACCTAGGCACATGAGCTACTGTTCAGGCACATCATCATACACTTAGCTTTTCTAAGGGGTTTTCTAGGCGTAGGAGTACTGTTTGGGCACATTACCCTATACTTAGCTTTCTAAATCATAATTTCAGGTGCATAAGCACTGTTGGGGCACATCACTGTCCAGGCGCATGAGCCCTGTATGGGCGCATGAGCACTGTTTAGGCTCATTAGTGGCACTTAAAATTTCTAAGGCAATATTTAGGCACATGAGCCTTGTATAGGCGTATTAGCAACTTGTTCAACGTGTTTCTAAGTAGTTTTCAGTCCCAACATCGTATTGCCTGATTCTAAGCATTCACCTACTAAACTAAGCATTCACCTACTAAACTAAGCATGAACTTAACATAACCATAACATTATATTCGCCCAAAACATACCCCACCCACATACACATGCACATAAACATACGGGTAACATACCCAATCTCATAAAAACATACATACATGTATTTTCCAGCCCCAAAATCGTATAAAACATGTAAAAAGGGGAGTCTAGAAACTCACCTTAGCTGCTTTCATGCTTTATACTCAAAATCTTGGACTTCTCAAAGAATCCGAACACCTATATGTGTCTAAACACACAATCCGAACACATATACACATAAGATCACGTAACCGAGGCTAATTTAGCCAAGAACAACTTAAAAACACTAAATTATACCTTAAATTCGAATTTTCTTCTTGTTCTTCTTCAGAGATCCGAGGTTCTGCTCTTGCTCTCTCTAGAATCGGTATAAAGGTGAAAAGCAACAGGACATGGGCGGCTATACCACCTTTTGTACAAAATAAATATAAAGTTTGCACTTTTAACATTTTTGGCCCCTCCACTTAAGTTGACTTTTATTTCTTTCCTTTTTCTTTATCTTTCTCTTTTATTCTTTTATTTCCTTCTAAAAATACGGGTGTTATAAGTCCACCCCCCTTATATAGGTTTCGTCCCCGAAACCTGTTACTCCTCGAACAGATGTGGGTAATGTTGTCTCATCTCCTCTTCAGTCTCCCACGTAGACTCGGATCCCTTCCTCTGCTTCCACTGTACACGCACAAGAGGAACCACTTTATTCCTTAACCTCTTTTCCTTATGATCAATGATCGCCACTGGTTGCTCCACGTAATTGAGCCGTTCGTGTACTTTAATATCCTCAAGTGGAACAATCATATCTTCATCATCTAAGCACTTTTTCAGATGGGATATCTGGCAATTCAAGTCGATAGGCCACCTCTCCTACTCGTGCGATGATTCGGAAAGGGCCTATATATCTTGGGCTTAACTTACCTCGTTTCCTGAACCGGATAATGCCTTTCCAAGGTGAGACCTTCAACATGACTCGGTCGCTAACCTTGAACTCTATTGGTCTTCGCCTCTTGTCGGCATACGACTTTTGTCTATCTTTCGCCGTCTTCATGAAGGCTTTGATCTTTTCCAATTTCTCAGTCGTAGCTTCGATCACCTCAACACCTCTTAACTCCTTCTGCCCAATGTCTCCCCAACACACGGGCGTCCTACACCTCCTACCATATAGCATCTCGTAGGGCGGCATGCCAATACTGGCATGATAACTGTTGTTGTACGAGAATTCTACTAACAGCAAGTGATCATCCCAACTTCCTCCAAAATCAATCACGCATGCTCGAAGCATATCCTCAAGCGTCTGTATCGTCCTCTCAGACTGACCGTCCGTCTGAGGGTGATAGGATGTACTAATGTGTAGCCTTGTTCCCATTGCATCATGGAATCTTCTCCAAAACTTTGATGTAAACCGGGTGTCACGATC
This sequence comes from Flaveria linearis, assembly GCA_024085815.1. Classification (NCBI taxonomy): domain Eukaryota; kingdom Viridiplantae; phylum Streptophyta; class Magnoliopsida; order Asterales; family Asteraceae; genus Flaveria; species Flaveria linearis. The sequence continues at coordinate 5,886,355 of CM044017.1, read as the reverse complement.
CGACACAATAGTCACCGGCACACCATGATGAGCTACGATTTCCTTGATGAACAGATCTGCTAATCTTTCGGATGAATACGTCTCGCGGATTGGTAGGAAGTGGGCACTATTCGTTAGTCGGTCGACAATCACCTAAATAGTATCGCATCCCCTCGATGTGCAAGGTAGCTTAGTAACAAAGTCCATGGTGATATGCTCCCACTTCCATTCGGGTATATCCAATGGTTGGATTTTCCCGTACGGTTTTTGGTGTTCCGCCTTCACTTGGAGACAAGTAGGGCACTTACTCACGTACTCCACTATGTCGCGTTTCATACCCGGCCACCAATAATCTTTCTTCATATCGTGATACATCTTGGTAGCACCGGGATGAATGGAGTATCGAGTCTTATGGGCTTCGTCCATAATCTTTCCGCGTGGATCCCCGTATCGAGGAATCCACATTTGCCCGAAACGGGTCTTAACACAGAGTGTTCTCACCCAATTCTGTAACTAGACCTCGCATCCTTTCCGAGTTAAGACGATCTTCTTTCAAAGCCTCGTCTTGGAACTCCTTAACCTATGTCATCACTTCGGAGGTCATAATCAACTGATAAGCCTTCACCCGGATCGGCTTGGGCCTTTCCTTTCGGCTAAGGGCATCTGCCACCACGTTGGCCTTGCCCGGATGGTAATGGATTTCATAATCGTAATCCTTGATGAGCTCCAACCATCACCTCTGCCTCATGTTTAAATCTTTCTGCTCGAAAAAGTACTTCAAGCTTTTGTGGTCTGTGAAGATGGTGCACTTCGTCCCGTATAGATAGTGCCGCCAAATCTTCAACGCAAAAACCACCGCGGCTAGTTCTAGATCATGCATGGGATAGTTGACTTCGTGGGTCTTTAGCTGTCGAGATGCATAAGCTATTACCCTTCCCCATTGCATCAACACGCAACCTAGCCCAGAATAAGATGCATCCGAATAGATCACTAAGTCGTCATTTCCCTCGGGCAATGCCAAGACAGGAGCTTGTGTTAGTCTCGTCTTCAACTCCTCAAAGGCATCCTCCTGCTCTCGACCCCATGCGAACTTTACGTCCTTGCGAGTCAACTTGGTCAAAGGTGAGGCTATCTTGGAGAAGTCTTGAATAAATCTCATGTAGTAGCCCGCCAATCCCAAGAAGCTACGAATTTCGGATGGCGTCTTTGGTGACTTCCATTGCATCACAGCCTCAACCTTCACTGGGTCCACCATGATTCCCTCCGCATTTACCACGTGACCCAGAAATTGCACCTCGCGTAGCCAGAAGGCATACTTGGAGAACTTAGCATACAGTTTCTCCCTTCTCAAAGTCTCCAACACCTCCCGAATATGACCGGCATGCTCTTCTTTGCTCCTTGAATAAATCCGAATATCATCGATGAACACAATCACTGATTTATCTAACATTGGCCGACACACTCGATTCATCAATCCATAAAAGCAGCTGGTGCGTTGGTTAAACCAAAGGACATAACAAGAAACTCGTAGTGTCCATAATGCGTACAAAAAGCTGTTTTAAGAATATCCTGCTCCTTTACTTTCAACTGATGGTAGCCAGATCGAAGATCTATCCTCGAGAACCAACTGGCACCTTGGAGCTGATCAAACAGGTCGTCAATCCTCGGTAACGGATACCGATTCTTTATCGTCAACTTATTCAACTCACGGTAGTCGATACACATTCTCATGCTACCGTCCTTCTTCTTTACGAACAAGACCGAAGCACCCCAAGGAGAGATACTCGGTCTGATGAAACCCTTATCAAGCAATTCTTGCAGTTGCTCCATTAACTCCTTCATCTCAGTCGGAGCTAATCGATACGGTGCCTTAGCGACAGGTTGGGCACCGGGTATCAAGTCAATTTGAAATTCGATTTCGCGATCCGGTGGCACACCCGATAGGTCCTCTGGAAACACATCGGGAAAGTCACACACAACCGACACATCGGACAATTATGGTGTTGACGTGTCCACATCCTTCACGTAGGCTAGATAAGCGCTACATCCACGTCTCATGCACTTTCCCGCCACCGCCATCGAAATTACTTTTGGAATCGTCATAACCCGATCGCCATATATTGTCACCGGACTTCCGTCAGGCGCCGTCAGTCTAATCATTTTCTTACGACATACGATATTCGCTTCATGGGTTGCTAACCAATCCATCCCTAGTATTACATCAAATCCACCTAGGGGCATCACATGTAACTTAGCAGCAAACCTATGACCTTCTAACTCTATGGCACAGTCCTCTATCACATTCGTAACCCTAGTGGACTTACCAATAGCAGTCTCTACGTCAAAGGGCTCGTCAATGCATTTACTACTAAGAGGTAGTTTAGCACAGAAATTGGCAGAAATAAAACTCCTACTAGCACCACAATCAAATAACACAGAAGCAAGAGTTTGATCTACTAGAAACGTACCTGACATGACATCGGGGTCCGTCCTAGCCTCCTCCCTGGTCATGGTGAAAGCTCTGGCACTTGCCTTCTGCCCTTCAGTCCCGGCCGTCTTCTTTGCTCTGGAACTCTCCGCCCTCTGCTTCTTGCAATACCTACTCATATGACCCTCTCCGTCACAGTTGTAACACCTCAACAGTCTACAGTCCCTGGAGATGTGGCCCGGCTTTCCACATTTGAAGCACACATTGAGCCCCATCCTGCACTATCCTGTATGCTCCTTCCCACACTTGTCATATCAGTTGGGTCTCGAGCTTGATGACCCCTCCCTACGGTCATCCATCCTCATCCTCTTGTTGTTCGGGACGAAACCACCACGCCTGAACCGTTTCCCGTTCCCGTTCCGGTCACCACCACTGGCCTTCTTTACTTCCACATCTATTACCCCCCTCTCATCATAAAGTCTCCCAGCCAAATCCACTGCCGACCTAAAAGTACTTGGTCGCGCAACAATCAAGTGCCTACGAATGTCAGCTGGCAGCCCCTGGATGTACCGGTTAATCTTTCGAGACATCGGCTTCACTTGATCCGGCACCAGGCTCGCCATTTCATTGAATATGGTGGTGTACTGCTGGTGGGTCAGGGTTCCCGCCTTGAGTTGTAGGAACTCCCTCTCGATCCTATCTAGTTCCCTGTGAGGACAGAATTCCTCAATTACCAGCTTCTTCAACTCGTTCCATCGCATTTTTCCGATGGCCCTGGAACCTTCAGCTTGGACAATATTGTCCCACCAACACAAGGCCGATTCGACGAAAGAGTGAGTCGCGAACTTCACCTTTTGATCTTCGCGACACTCACTGATCTCCAACACTGCCTCCATCTCCCTCACCCAACGGTGAGCGGCAGCAGCATCGCCATTGCCATCCAAAGTCGGGGGCTTGCACCTCTTGAATGCTCCATAGCTGCATCCCTTGGTCGTTATCCCTACTGCATCCTCCTCTTCCTCGTTAAAAACTACTATCTTAGGCTCCGGCCATTCCTCCTCTCCTCTGCTTTCCTTCCCAGTCGACCCTCTCCTATCCTCCTTCTCCTTTCTCTCCTCATTCCTCACAGCTCGAATAACTTCGGTCACTACAGACGGTAAAACTGCCTGCATGACCTGGTGCACCTCATCGGTAATCGCCTCCCGAGCTGAGGCGTTCAGACTGGCATTCTCATTTCCTTCAGTCCGGTCAGGAACCTCAGGGTTCTCATGGGTCGTCTCAGCAGCTTTAGCACTGCTCCTAGTTACACGTGGTCTACCTCTACCTCTAGAAGCTTTGGTAGGTTTCTTCCCAGCCATTTCCTAAGCACAATAAGATTCAAACACTAAAACAGTCATTCAAGGTAATAGCTCAGTTTATGTCAAGTATAGTAAGTCCCTAATTACAGTGGCCAGTTATGATTAGCCACTTACTTTACTTTTCACATCCCAAACATTTTCTATCCTGACTTCATCAGTATCTAAATTACAGTGGCCAGTTATGATTAGCCACTTACTTTACTTTTCACATCCCAAACATTTTCTATCCTGACTTCATCAGTATCTAAATCTACTATAATCACATAAGTCAGATAGCACACGCACCTAATACCGGTAAAATTTTAAGGAAAGAAATACCTGATGGCATGTAGCTACTCGGGCTGACATCCCTCCTTCTGTCCCATTTTCAGTTCAAGTTTAGGTTTATTTTGAAAATTTACCCGTTTCACTTAAACTATGGCTCTGATACCAACTTGTAAGGCCCGGTTGCCGGGACGCTCACAGTTGGTCATTCACAGCATAAACATTACATGTTATAAATTTAAGCAGCGGAATAATTTAACAAAAGCCATTCATTTCATTACGAACACTGTTGCCAAGCAATACATCTTAGTTTAATTAGGTTACAAAAGAATGGTTTAACTGCATTACAAAACAACAGTGATATCTATAGAGAATGAATGTCAGTCTTGCCCCGCCGAGTAGCCATCCCCCGCGTGCCATCCTCAGCAACGTTTTACCTGCCAACTGGAAAATACATAAAAGTCAGTCTTGCTGAGTGAGTTCTAGTTTTATAATTAAAATACTTTACTTTCATACATGCCCACACATTATACGTACATGTAGATAATATCATTATTATCTTTCATTGCGTTCGTTAGCTTTCGTTCATTCATCGTAACTCATTATCATTCATTAATTATCTTGATCCCGTCAGGCTTTACCCTCTTCATGGCACACAACCACGATTACTGAGGTCGAATGACGAGGATCCCGTTTTGTACTTTATTATGATATTTCGTTCGTGAGCATGCATCCTACATACATACAGATAATAATAATTATTATCCTAATCATTCGTTCAATTCATACTTTTTCCATTACTCTTTCGGTCTTTACGTTCGTTCTTACGAGTCTGTTGCGACAACAAGGCCGCTCACCTCCATATCGATCTCTCACGATCGTATGTTAGCCAAGTCTGTTGCAACACATTGTTGCTCACCTCAGTGGCAATCCCACGGATTGCCTGCCAACCGAGTCTGTTGTAACACAGAGTTGCTCACCTCATTGTCAATCTCA